>CM074495.1:18825680-18874550 GCA_037389245.1 Oryzias sinensis
ATAGAGGCTCAGATCTACCACACCAGACAAGACCCAAGGTGTAGGCTGTGCAAAGAGGCACCTGAAACAATCCAGCACATAACTGCAGGGTGTAAGATGCTGGCAGGTAAAGCATACATGGAGCGCCACAATCAAGTGGCTGGAATAATATACAGGAACATGTGTGCAGAATATGGACTGGAAACCCCAAGGTCAAAATGGGAAACACCCCCGAAGGTGGTAGAGAATGAAAGGGCAAAAATCCTGTGGGACTTCCAGATCCAGACTGATAGGATGGTAATGGTGAACCAACCAGACATTGTAGTGCTGGATAAAGAACAGAGGAAAGCTGTTGTGGTGGATGTGGCAGTGCCAAGCGATGGGAACATCAGGAAGAAGGAACATGAGAAACTGGAGAAATACCAGGGACTCAGAGAAGAACTGGAGAAAGCCTGGAAAGTGAAGGTGACAGTGGTGCCTGTGGTAATTGGAGCACTCGGGGCAGTAACCCCCAAGCTGGAGGAGTGGCTACAACAGATACCTGGAAAGATCTCAGACATCTCGATCCAGAAAAGCGCAGTGCTAGGAACAGCTAAGATACTGCGCAGAACCCTCAAGCTCCCAGGCCTCTGGTAGAGGACCCGAGCTTGAGTGAGAAACCACCCACGAAAGGGTGAAAGGGGCAAGTTAAAGTTTATGCTAATGAATGGCCTACTTTTAAGCGTATGGGATATATAAGGTGCATCAAGAAAAACAAGAGTCAGAAATAAATCCATCAGTCAGAATTTATTTACTGCTATCACAGTAATTCTATAACTTGTTTGTAACACACTATATGTTAGCTACATTAGCGTAGTCCCAAAAAAAGACAGACTGAAAACAAATGTTACTGTGACTATGCTAACTCCCAAGCTTGTAAGTAAATATAAATAAAAACATAGTCCATTAGTCACATTAGCGTATTCACAATAAAACCTAACTTTGTTAGCAACATGTAAAAAAACGACTGAAACAGCTAAAAAAGACATTACTGTGACAATGCTAACTCCCAATATTGTGAGTAACATTTAAACAAAAAAAAATAAAAAAAAGCTGTCCGTTACATGTTAGCTGCATTAGCATGTTCACAATAACACTCAACCTTGTTTGGAACATGTAAAAAACCCGTCTGATACCGCTAACACAAACTTTACTGTGACTACTCTAACTCCCAGTGTTGTTAGTAACACATAAAAAAACACAGTACAACACTGTGTTATGTCTTCATGGGACCATTAAGTTCCCAGCATGCCTTGTGTGTCACAGCAGCTAAAAACAGCTGAGCAATGGTAGGAGCGTCCAAAGAGCTTTAAATAACACCGTCAGCTTTGGAATTGGAGACTTTGGCAGGCACGAATTGAAACTGTATATAGGAGTGTGCTTTCACTGTACCTTAAGACAAACAGGAAACACTTATATGACTGCACTTGTGAAAGACTAAATCAAAACATGATTCCTCAAATGTATTCTTGTAACACAAAGATGAAGGGTGTGCAATCGCAGAACAAGCTCTTCTTTCGAATGGCTCAAGCTAATGTACTTTGTAATGTGTGTCGTTTAGACAGAGTGACTGCTCTTTCATGGTTCTTGCTCTGGTTTCTCACCTCATCTGGCCTTGTCGATCTTGAAAGTGCAACCGAGGAAGGACCACTCCGGGGCTCGTGTAAACTGCTAATGGCATGCGGCAGTCCAGATATGCCGACTGCATCCACCACTCTGATAACTACAGGAACAAATGCTAGTGTGATAAAAAGATCATGGTATGTACTGTCATGAGAAAACAAGTTAAAGAGTATCAAAAGTAGGAATAACGCAATGAATGAGCTGCGGACAAATATAAAGCAACGACTGTCGTGAAATCAAACAAAAAAAAAAAAAAGAAAAGAAAAAAAGAGTCCAATTCCTAGTTAGAAAATTTATTTGAACACAGCTGAAAATGTTTCTTACATGCTTTTCTGTGTCTCGTCACACTGCACGCCCCCGGTGTGGCTATGAGATCATCCTAAAAGCCACGTCATCCTATAAACCTACCATGTGGTTTCCTTAAAATAATGTCATAACACCGCAGCGATAATACAGAGGAACTCATTTAACTGTGATGGGATGAGGGGCAGGCTCATTAAGACAACTTTTGAAATGATACACTTTGCTTCGCACACTGTTTCTCCAACAATCTATCTGTCAGAAACACTTATCAGAGTACACCTTCTTAGCCGTCGTCTTGCCAGCATGCCTCAGCCAGAACAAAGTAGCAGTAAAAATTGTTGTGGCTAATTTTCATACAAAATTGGTCGGCGAAGAAATAAAGTTTGAATAAGTGAACTATCCCAACAAGGATTGCAAAGCGCAGGACTTCCATCGTTTCTGCCTCTTGTTGCTTTGCCCCCCTCTTAATTCCTGGCCAATGAGTGAAGAGATCTTTAGTCACATGGTTTTGTTTAAAAACTTTGGTCTGGAACAAGATAGTCTGCTTGAAGGCAGTCTGAATACAGACCAAACGCTAGGTTCGGGACTGGATCCGGAACAAATGAAGCTGGCTCGGTCCGTCAAAAAGGATTTTTCCAGTCAGAATACCCCCTTAATGAACAATGTTCAGGTTCTGTGTATACTAAACAATCTCAAATCATGAACTCTCTACCGCCATGCTTGACAAAATATCTTCACTTTGTGGTAAGGTATTTAGGAAAAGAGACATTATTTTCTTGCTACTATTTAAAGTCCCACTCTAATAATCTTGTGGTATATTGTTAAACTGTTCCTAGTGCTGTTTTGATCATGATTATGCCATTTTTAGGCAAATTAAAATAAACCTGTGTCGTTTCCTAAATAGAAAATAGCTTTTGCTGAGCGGCAGTAGTTAATTAGAAATTTTGTCTCTGAGTTGTGGGCGGGACTATTGGTGGAGAGCGCCGTCATCCATGACCGACAGATCATGACTGAGAGCTGTTTACACTCTCTAGCTTACAACTCCTCACAATCCCAACCTAGCATTACTGGTGCGATGAAAATGACCAGCAATACTGGAGCTATCACGGTATGCAGTTTTAAACCAGATGCCAGCTCAGACGAGGAAAACAAAGACGTACATGGATTTAGGCGTCTACAAGTGGATGCATCAGAAGGGAGCAAAGGAGAAAGCTTGTGGCCCGCCCATTTACTACGTCACAAATACGATCTTTTGTTGAACAGTATGTTTTTTTCTGCTCCTGATTCACAACAGTTTAAAGAAAGGAAAACTCAGAAATGGAGTTTTCAGCTTAATTGTCAACTTATATGTTCACCGTTTTGGGAAAAATGCTTAAAAAAACATGTTAAAATCAACAAAAACACAATTTTTATCAGAGTGGATCTTTAAATGATCATAATTATGTCCTACTTTAATGGTAATTAGGAACAAACCTTTAACAAACCAATTCTATAGAGTAAAAGATGTAGCTCTTTAGTTTTCATTTTAGCATTGGAGCTACTGATACCATAGAAGAGTTATAATGCTAACAAAATCCCTTTGCATCTTGTTTTATGTTTTTCCTTCAATACATACTGTCAACATGTTTTGGGATATACGACTTGACATTTTGGTGATATGCTCAAACATCCCCCAGAGTCGTTCTGTTTCCCTTTGCTTTTAAGTCAAACAAAAACCATGAATGAATCTGAATACCTACCCAGTTGTCGGTCTTTCGTGCACGCCTCTCCAGTTCCTTCTGAAGTCTTTCACCCACTCCACCCTTGAGGAACTCCTGTACTAATTGTCGGGTGTGTTCCAGCTCTTCCTTACTCACAATAGGTTCCAGAATGGCGAGGTAGCGCTCACATGTCTGCTTCAGGGGTGGCACGGGCAGCTTGGGTAAACCCTCCTGATGCACATAGGACCGCTCTGGGATCTGTGTTACAGCTCTGAGCAAGCGGCATGGATTTACAACGCTAGGCCGCTGCTAAAAGACACGGAAGGACAAAACAGTGGATCTTAAAGGCAGAACAGATAAGAAACACAAGACAATTAGCACAAAACATCTGCTTTACTGTAGTTATATAATAGGGTTGGAACAATTCATTTTAACAATTCCATTCATATCAAAATTTCTGGTTGATACTACGGTTCATAGTTGATAGTGGTTCATTTTGAACAATTCACTGACATAAAGTGATCCACGACATCTTTAGCCAAAAGTTCATCCAGTGTGACTCAGAGATACATACATGGATACTAAACAGTGCTGTGGAAGTTTTCCAGATTCCTTGTATTTCTTGCAAGATAATCAAGTGTAAATTAAAAATGTGTCCAAAAAAACAAGTAAACAAGAATGAATCCATTCACATTTTAGTTTCCTGTGGTTCAGCCCACTGTTGTTTTCCCCCATCAAAATAATACAAACTGAACATTATTAGAACATTCTAGAGCACTGTATGGTCACATGTCTTTGTGTTTCCACACGTTGGACTGGAATGATGGATTGTTCATTTTTTGATGTCATTACATCTGTGTTGTCTGCTGTGATGCACTTGGTTGTTTTTTTAGTTATAGTAAATAAACCTAGCGTGCCTCGATCTAAATGGTATCATCAATATGACCGATTTATATCATTCTGAAACAATTTTTTTTTTAAATGGCATTGGATTAACAACTTGCCTCTGGTTGAATCGAAGGAATAAAAATCGATTTATTGATTCATTGCAGGGCTCCAGACTGCGACCAATTGCTCGCATTTTGCGACCAGAATTTGAGAGTGTGCGACTGAATTTTACATCCAGTCGCACATGTGCGACCAGTAAATTTGCCTCCCCCACCCTTACGTATTTTTTTATACATTAAATGTAGAAGGGGCACGTCAATGATCAATGAAATAATCTGAGACGCGAGCGCACACGCACGCAGGCAGACACACACTCGCGCACATACTCATGAAACGCGAGCACACACTCTCGCGTGATGCTCGTCTGTGAGGGGGCCACTGCGTGTGAGAAGAATAAGTCACTGTGGATAAAATATGTGGAGGGGGCGGGGCCGAGAGATATTCGCGCGCGCGTAAACATCTGTGGGAAGGAAACGGAGACAAATATAGTCACAACCTGATATGTGCGTCTGAGCTATGAGCAAGTGAACTATTCATTCGTTCTTCCGACCTGCGGCTAGTGTACAGTAGGGGTTATTTGCGGCCCCCAAGATGATATTTTGCGGCCCCCGCCTAAAATGAAAATGTAATGTTACTGCAGCCCGCCAGTTTTTTTCATTGTCGTGCACGGAAATGACCAACCAATCACAGTGGGATAAATGACTGTTCGGGGCGGGACAATGACAGGGCTTGAAAGCAGGACACCTGACAGCCCCCTCCCTCCCCAGACCACATTAAGGAGTTCCTTACTTACTTTTCTAGAACGTATCTATTCGCTCGTAATTTTCTAAATACATGCAGTCCGTGCTGAACTTTTCTCTGGGTCTCACAGAACCGGAGGAAGATTTAGGTTTTGGTTACGGTTACGGCGGCGCATCAAATGGTTTATGCACGGCTGTTACGGCAGCACACCGCTCGCGGGAGTCGGGTCAGCTGAGGAGAATAAATGTCCCCCACGTACGTGCGTGACAGCTAATGGGGCTTGAACTTTAAACATGTGCGGGCAAAAAAAACATTAGTTTTAGACACACTGAAAATACGTGGGGAAAATGCAACGATAGACGTGTTTGAGATGAACCAGCGGCTCGCCTGGATCGTTGGGGAGATCCGGCCGGGGGTGGGGGGGCTGTGAGAAGAATCTGCAGCAAGACTGAAGGACAACAGGAAGTTGGAGTTGTCCTAAACATTTAATTTAGTTTTAATATTCCTCTCCCCCTTAGTGTGATCTGTGTTATTATATATTTTACGATTATTTTAATGTTTTGTAATGTATGTAGCCTTTTTTAATGAATTGGTATTTTAAATTATTTTAATTAATCACTCAACTACAAAAACCATCAGGACACATGTCCCATAATACATTGTTTTGTAGTCTATAGGCAGCCTTCAGTCAGTTCAGTTTTCAGCTGTGTCCGGGTAGGTTTGCCCCTTTCTCCCACCCCTTTCTCGCAATATTTTTGTGATGATTGACAGTTGATGTTGGAGCAAAAACAAAAATATACATCTCACACCAGGTGATCTGCGCAGCGTTGAGTCCACCTGGGTGATCTCAGACACGCTTATTGTGCATCTTGGCTGCACCTATTTGGTGTCACAAAGATAAATTTCCATCCGTTTTCTTTACTATTTGTACTGTCATTTCAGCAATGGTGCTGTCAGTTCACCTGTTGTTGCATTTTCAAAAGTGAAGAATAAAATGTGACACTGAATTAGAAACAGCACAGTGTAATTTCTGCATCTATTATTAAAGTTTTTATACGTAATACAGTGGAAATTAGTTTATTTGGTTAGCATGTTGATTTACGGTATGCGCCCCTAAATTTTCTGGTTGTGCCCCTAAAATTTTCAGTTAGGGGCCACTGTGCTCCTAGTGAAAAAAGTTAGTCTGGAGCCCTGCATTGATCTGGTTCAAACCTTGATCTTTTGTTTCGGGTTCATTATATGATTTGTGTATTACAAAACAACAACAAAAATCATAAAAATCTATTATTTATATGCTAATAACCAAGTAACAATGAAGAAAAACTTCTAAATTGGATTATTTTTCACCTGGTGTCATGTAATAAAACAATAAATAATGAATCCTTGGATGTAGTACCACACGTGTTTGACACGTTCAACATCTGTATGCAGTACAGATGCCACAATTTACCTTCACCACAATTCTATTCAGTGGTATATGGTTTGGTTATTTTTTATGAGAAAATTGTACCTGGATTTTGTTTTGTTTTTAATTATCTGAAATAAGAAGTAGACTTTTGTCAACAGCTTTATAAATTATTTACTAAAGCACATATTCTCTTTTGTTGATATAATGTGGGGTTTGAAAACTGACACCAAAGCACCTTAATAGACCTGTTGCACTATTTGTTCATGGCCACTGGTGTAACTTGTGTTGGTCTATAAATAGGAGGCTCACACAGCTGAACCTTTAAGGCAGTTTTTTTTTTAAAACAGACTTACATTTGAACCCAAAACTTGTAGTTCCTCCATATGTTTAGGCTTTTTAATTAAGACACTATCTGTTTTTATATTAATTTACTTTAAATAAATGTAAAGTTGAATTTAAATAAGACCAAGTTTACTTATATCATTTATTCGAAGGCTTACGTAGGTTTTCAGTTATGAAACATTCAGGTCTGTTCAGTTGATTGAAAAACACAGTAACGTTTCCGGTCGGCCTTTCCAAAATAAAAGTATTACCAGTACCTCTTTCTAAATTTGATTAATTGCCGATAACCTCTTCATGCCACTGCGTCAAAAATGTCAAAGTCGGTCATATTAACAACGGCTTCTGTATGCATGCATTTTGCAGTTTCCTTAATGCAGTAAGGACACTTACTATGCTATCAGCTTGATCAAGCTAACATTGCGTAAAACAAAGACGCAGCTACGATGCCACTAAAAAAATTTGGATTAGGAAAATTAGGATTCACGCATTTTTTACCACAACATACGTCTGAAAAACGCAAATTCTACACGTTGACCTTTAAATGTTGTTGTCCGACATCGCCCCACCCACAAACAGCAAGCATACCGGCTGGGTGGGTGGGCTGCTCAAAGACATGAAAGGCCTGAAACTTACCGCCGCTCTGACGAAAAACCCCAGCATGTTGTCAAAAAGGCGCGCCTAAGTAGTCTTCAACTGGAAGAAAGATGGGAAACCCTCGGGTTGTCATATCTCAAGGACACGGTGAATCCTCAGCTGTCCGCCCCCCCTCGGCCCCGCGGAGCAAAAACAAGCGTCAAGCTTGGAAGCTTGGGAAATGCGTGTGTCTGTAAACACTGTAGCGCACGCGCGAGAGCAGCTCCAAAACTCCGCTCACGTGCGCATCTGACAATCAACTTCCTGATTAAACCATTCCCCCCCTCTCTTTTCATTCATGTCTTTGATTTTTATTATAGAAAATGTGTCAACTGCGTTAACAAAAATAAAAAAAAACATAATATATTATAAATAAATAAATAAATAGAATACGTGTCTGTAGGGGACTCATATATGAGAATCCACAAAAACTCAAAATTATTTTTTAAAAAGAGTATCAACATTACAAATCTGCTTGGGTGTGTTTTTTTAAATCAATTTAAAAAAAATAAAACAATGAAATATGAAAGTAATTACTATTCAAAGCCTTCGCATCAGCCTCCTTTTTAGGTTTTGCACACTTTATTGATTTATTAAAGCAGCTTCTTGACAGAAAAAATATTAATAGATTTACAAATAAAACTGCATTAAGCTGGTGCACGTCGTTCTACTGGCCACATGATGGTGCTCAACCAACATCCTAGAAGTAACTTTGATTTTTTTTTCTTTTCTTTTTTACTCCCACAAACCAAAGACACATATCCAGTACCCCAACCACGCATGAGAACATACACTTATTCACGCAGTGTGCAAAAATCCGATTATTTCTAAATTCAAGGTGCATGAATTAACACTCAGGTGTGTTCTTCAATAAGAGGGCACAAATTGTGAGAATTGCAGTCGTGTCATTGTTTATTTGAAATCCACAAAATTAAAATGATACAAAGAAAAAAAACAAGACATACAAATCAAAACGCTTCGATCGCTCTGGTCCAGCCACTGCCCGTAAACAGCGTGTGTTTTAAACAAATAGTTTGAGTTCCGAATATTTGCTCAAGGTCCGTCTGCTGCCAACTCACAAACTCGGATAGTCCACCTGAACCCAGCACCGAGATCAGGTTGGAGATGTTTGTGTTGTCCAACTGGTCCGAGTCTGAATGGGAATCATCGTCACTCCTCATTCTTTTGAATGGCACTGGCACAAAGTCTGGCAAATAAAACTCTGGGTCAACAATAAAATAACTTGTGTCCATCTTTCGCTTTTTGTGGCACTGCGCGCCCTGCGGCTGTCTTGGTTGCGCGCAACAGTCTGAGTGGAAGTAACCGTTGGAGACAGTAGTCACCACATGCGTGTCCAAGTCCAGGACAGTCTTTTGGTTGGCTTGCGTGTTCGGGACAGGTAACTCCCAGGATTTGTCCGCACAGCTCCAACAGGCTTCGGAAAGCATGAGATCAGACTCGTTTGGTGAGACCAATACGCACGAGGATGCGTCCTGGTGCTGCACCTCCGTCAGCTGGCCGTTGTGTTGGTGCGCTCCGCAGTGCCAAGAGTCAGACTCAGCCCCGGTAAAGTTGCAGTAGAAGTCATCCGCCAACTCCGTGAAGCTCCCCGTCAATTCCAGGTATTCTTGCTTTTCACGGACTGCCGCTGCATCCTCATAGGGAGGCGATCTCTGCGCCTGCGACACGTTTTTGTTCATATAAAACTGCCTAGCGTTCCTCAGAACGTACGTTACCAGCAAGTTCTTATGGAGCTTGATGCCTCCTCTCTGCGTCCTGGAGCTTTGGATTTTCCTTAAAGAAATGGAGATCAAATTCTGTGCTTCAAATGCACACTCCATTCTCAAAAGGGCCGCCCGTTCTTTCCCAGCAGTCTCTCAAAGCGTTGCTCTATGCAAGTAGAGAAAAATGTTGGTTGTTTTTAGTACAAAAATCTACTAGACTCGTGTAGACTGTGTCCATAGCGCTCCATGTCTTCCCAGTAAGGGCATGGATTTTTAACTCTCATCTTTCCTTGCCACGCCCTCCCCCAGACATTGTCCAATGGGAGGGAGGAGGTGCCTCAGTTACACGCAAATATCACAAGCAGGCTCTCATTCAAAATGCGCGGAGGAGCAGGCCTGCTGCAGTTTCCTAAAACGTGTTCTGATCTCCCAGTGACAACAAAAAAATGAGGAGTTTTTAGGGTTTTGTTTATAAGCAAATAAGTTAATAGTATGGCATACAAAAATGTACAAAGTGTCCTTTATAAATGATAACTAATAAAGTAAAAAGAATTTGAAGCTCTTGACGGAGAATGTTCACATTTACATGAACAAATAAAGTAAGGTATGGGAAACATTAAATACATCTATTTTCAAACAAAAAGGAGGATAATGGAAAATAATTCATCATATAGAATAAAACAGCGCAGAATAAGCTGTTCCAAATGATTAAAAATTCATATAAACATTTGAAAATGGGAGATCAACGTCATACAAAAACATTTAAGCAAGGTTTTTCAAAGTATTTTTTATTATACACATAAGATAATTATTTATCCATTTTCTATCCTGCTTTTCATTGTAGGTATCACGGGTTGCTGGACTCTGGAGCCCATCCCAGTCGTCTTTTGGGCAGATGCAGGGTACACCCTGGATTGGTCGCAGGCTCATGCTACAGACACACACAGAGCAACACACGCACACATATGCTCACTCCTAAGGGGCAATTTAGAATCTCTATTTAACTTGTGAAATGCGTTTTTAGCCTGGAAGGAAGCTGAAGTTCCCAGAGAAAACCCAAATGGGTTCAGAGAGAACATGCAAACAGCACACAGGAAGACCAGGTTCTGAACCAGGGCTTTCTTCCAGTGTGAGGTTAGTTCTAATCCCCACACCGCTTTAAGGTCCTGTCTAAAATGTAACAAGAAGCAATTCAAGTAAGAGTAATCCAAAAAACATACAGTTAGAATGTATTAACAGTTGCCATGCTTAATGTCAGGGCATGTAAATACAGTTTTGCAACAACTAACATGATACTTGCAAAGTATTATGTTGGACTTTGGTTTATTATGAAATGTTAATAGTAATTTTAAAAAGTAAGAATTGCAGAAGTTACCTCACTCATTAATTAATGGTGGCATGACTATTTCTTCTGTTTCAACATTTGTTTTCCTGTTTTTATTTAAAGCAACAAAAACTAAATGTCTTTTTTTTAAAAACGCGTTAAACAGAAAAATGTACCTATTTGGCTCTTTTGTGGTTAAAAAAAGTGTCATTTTGATGTATTCATGTATTGTTTGCAGTGCTGGGAAAAAAGGTTATCATATGTTTATTGCACACAACACTTCACTGTGGTTCACTTTCAGCCAATTGTAATCAACCCGACTTGGTAGGTGCAAGCTTGTGATTTGATGTCTATTTGTTTGGATTACATGTAGATAGACTACGGAGCCCGTGTCCTTGACATGAAAAAATAAAATTAATATCTTGTTCCCACAAAATAATATCCCGTTCCCACGAAATACTATTTAGTTCCCTCGAAATGATATTTAATTCTCTCGAAAGAATTAATTTGTGCGAACAAAAAAATTATTCACGTTATAATTCATTCATAAACACGGATGTGCTCTCCGTCCTGCCACAAAAGCCGCTTTTAGCGGTAACTTCCGTGTCTGTGTGACCCACATTCGTTTTAAGAAAAGAAAAAAAAAAAAAAACAAGAATGATGAATTTATTATTCTCAATGAATATAAGAAAAATATTATAAGATTTAGGCTGCCCACGCTTGCTGCTTCGCCATACCACAGCGATTCTCCAGACATAGCTATTACCTCAGAGCTCCCAGAGCTCTTTTGCTTGTCATGCCGGCATTCGGGCAGCTGGCTGGCCGGTAGACGGACAGGAATAATAATATTCAGGACTTGTCTTTTATTAACATACTCTTTAGCATTCACTTAACATCCGAAGGCTACATGCGCCGTATCCCATCATGCATCACTGTATCACACATATCCCATAATGCATCTCAACCAATCACCGTGGCCCTGTAATAGAAAATAGGACAAATGATAGGCTACGTAGCATGTAGCCTACTAGCCTTCGGATTAGACGGACAGAGAGCACATCCGTGTTTATGAATGACTTATGACGTGAATAATTTTTTCGTTCGCACAAATTATTTATTTTGAGGGAATGAAATACTATTTCGTGGAAACGGAATATTATTTCGTGGGAACGGAATATTAATTTGTGGGAAAGAGATATGTTTTATTTCTTCCATGTCAGGACACAGGCTCCGTCATAAACAGACGCAACAGTAGAAGACATTGACAAAGTTTGCCAGGAACTAATTGATTACTTCCTGTTCCATTTTATACCTTTATACCAACATAATTTGGACATGACATTAAAGGAAAAGGAAAATAGTTTCCTCAATTTTACAATTTGTGGCCACAAATTAGTATTTTGTAGGCACAAATTGGTATATTTTGGCAAAAAATTGGCATTTTATTAACATTTGAGGGCACAAGTTAACACTTTCTAAACAAAATGAGCACTTCTTGCCCACAAATTACAATTTTGTGGGTGTAAATTTGCATTTTGTGCACACAAAGTATTGCTTTGTGAGCGTAAATTCGCATTTTGTGCACTCAAATGAATATTTCCTGAACAAATTAATATTTTTGTGTCAATTCCTACTAAGAATGTATTGCCACAAAATACTTATTTGTGTCCACAAAACACAAATTTCTGTACACAAAATAAACATTAAATCAAATAAATAAATTGTTGTCACAAAATACTAATTTTAGTGCACTAAATACAAATTCAGGGCCACAAATTATTAATTTGAGGGATATTCCAACTGATACTGCTGTTACTCTCACATCTAGATCATTTTACAATATATATCTTTTTCTTTTGCATTCCAAGTTAAAAAAAATCATTTGGTTTTACCTAAGTAGATCAATATTGTTCAAAGATTTTCAGCTCTATTCCAAATATAGCCCTTGTGCTATCCTATGACCCCACCCTTACATTGATGTGTTCTCCCTACCATGACAAAGGTGGATAAAGGTGGAAAGATTTCATTTAATCCATGGACACCAGTGAAGATCACAAATCATTGAAGAAAAAAGGTTCCGCGCAATGTCTTGTGGGGTCTAGATGAGCCAAATCCCAATGTTAAAGTGCCTAGGATAGCACAAGCGTTACAGATTCAAAATCACAACCTGAGCACTGCAAGACATGTCATTCTCTATGTTCCTCTAAGATTTATCCTGCTACACCAGGCTGAGCCACACCATCAGTTTGTTGTCTTCACATAGTATGTGGTACACGTTTGCCAAAGTAAATATACTGTTTCCATATAGACTCTAGTTCGCATCAGTTTACAGGTGGAAGCAAACAATTCTATCATCAGGACTTCTGCTTGTAACAAAAAACATTTTCCCTGCACTCACCTGTGTGAAAGAACTGTGTGAATAGAGATTATCTGTCATCTGTGCGTCACATCTGTGTATGTATATACACACAGATGGCTGACATCATCCTGAACACCTGGAAGGGACTTTGATTTCCTGCCAAAGAATTAAATTAGTAGGATAGCAACTATTATGCTTATCATGCTCTGATAATACTGTAAATTGGAGTCCGACACATCTGGTCTTCAGGGAATTTTGTCGGAAAACAGGAGGGCAGATTGATGTAAAGTTTGAAGGAGGAGAGTTGGATTATGAAATGATGGATGTAGGATAAAACATGACACATGCATTTTCATATTAGCTGCCTTGATGATAATTTGGAAGAAATATCAAAAGCACTCAGGTTATTGTCCTATTAAAAAAAAAAGTTGCAGAACAATAGATCTGTTATATGATAGTCCAATTAGGCAATGTGAAAAAGTAAACTACAAATAAACGAATAAGTTATGTATAAAGCAAGTGAAGTTGACAAAACATGTTTAATACAAAACTGCTTTTAGCAGTTAAAAATGTAGAGTATCTGCAGCTATTTCAAAAATTTAAAAAAATTCATATCACAATTTTTCAAAGCTGTTTTTTCCTCATATTTTGTCTAGATAATAGGGTAAAGCTGAGTCCTTGGTCTTTTAGTTTAAAGAATGATTAGTACCTTGAATAAAAACTAACACTATTGATCAGAATTAGCCTTGTATGTCACACAAATAGATTTTAAAAATAGTTGGGTTTCTGCAAAATAGAACTGTGAATGCTTCTGTCCCAGAGAGATGAAGACAAATTAGCTCATGTATTGTATATGATGCTTATGATTTGTAGTGACTGAACATTCTCAATAATTCTCTTAGATGTGCAAAATGGTCTCAAAGTGAGACTTTAAGTGAATATTAGAAGAAGGTATGCATTTCTTTTTAACTTTATCATTTTTTGGATTAAAGCTTTAGGAACAAATCAATATATATTTCTTGTGACTTAAAAAATGGCATATGTGAATATTTTTCATCACGGAAGACCTGGACAAAAATAATCCTCCAAAGGATTTGTTTTTTTTTTTTCTTTCCAGAAATCCTCGACAACTATAATTCTATGTAGTCTGTTGGCTTTTTATTTTTTAGTACAATAAATGGTCTGTAGTTTTATCTTTCTAAAGCTATTTTTTATCTTTTTCTTTTGTCACCATTGTTTGTTTTTTGGTCCCACTCCGTTAATCTTTTGAGCTTTAGTAAAAGCGCTCCCGGTGGTCTTTTAATAATGATTATGCTGTTTTTAGCCAAAATAAAAAAAATTTGTGTTGTTATCTATGACATAGTTTCAACAGAGTGGCAGTAGTTTTGTCAGAAATTTGCCTCTGAGTTGTGGGTAGGATCAATGTTGCAGAGTTAGACTTACTCCCCTTCCCGTCATCCATCTGTTACACTCTCCTGCTAGCTTATAGCTCCTCACAACCCCAAACGGACATTAGCAGTGCAACAAAAATGTCTAGAAATATTTGAGTTATCCAGCCGTGCAGTTTTTTGTCAGATGCCTGCTCCGCCCAGGATAACAAAGACGTACATGTAGCCTCTGTAGCAAGATGCATCACAATGGAGTGGAGCAGGGAGCTTGTGGCTTGTCTTTTTTGGTTCTGCGTCACACCACAATCTTTTTCCAACAGCATTTTTCCTCTGCTCCTGATTCACGACAATTTGAAAAAAGAAATACTCAGAAATGCAGTATGAACATTAACTTTCTTTATATGTTCTCCATCAAGAGAAGAATGCCACAAGAACATGTTGTAAAGACCAAAAGCATGATTTGCATCAGAGCGGGTCTTAAATGGGGTTCCTTGCATTAAGATCTTTTTTAACCATACTGTAAAGTTTTTTAAGAACAGTTTTTGAATACAAGTGCAGCATTTGGGAACTGGTAGGTTTTTTACACCTACTAATGTAATGGGAAAAGGCCACAGTCTTTACCTATGGAATGATCAAAATACATGTAAGCTACTCAAGTGCCGCAGTGGTTAGTACTCTTGCCTCACAGGGGTTCACATGTTCTCCCCGTGTCTGTGTGGGTTTTCTCCGAGCACTACGGCTTACTCCCACAGCTCAAAAAACATGCTTCATAGGTTAAGTGGTAACTCGAAAGTGTGCATGTGTGAGTGATTATGTGCCCTGCAACAGACTGGGGATCTGTCCAGGGTGTACCCCACCTTTGCCCAACAATAGCCAGGACAGGGTCTGGCAGCCCCTTGACCCCAAAAGGGATATGGGAAGCATGTAAGCTACTCAAAGAACGATCAAAATGATGCTTTGGGGGATGTATGAACTTGTCTTTATCTCCAGACCTCAATAGTTTAAGCTTTAACATTTGATATATTTTTATTTCATTGTACAAAATGAGACTATGATGCCTTTGGTGCATCACATAACAGTATGACAGCTGCAGCATAAACTAAGTTTCCCAGATAAAAGAAAGAAAAATAACAGAAAAACTAAGCACAGAATAGTCTTTTTTTGTGCAACATTTGACATCTGATGAAATTATTGTGTTTTTTTTGTACTTGTAATACTATAAACGCATAAAGACTTGGGAGTTGTGAATGCTTTTAGACTAATACAATAAAAAAATCAGCAACTTCTTACCAATATATTTGAAATTATGTGGACAACCATGGATGTAACAAAGAAGGCAGCTGCCTAATGAATAAAAATCATTAGGGTCTGGTGTTTTATTTATTTATTTATTTTCTTTTACGGCGTGTTCACTCGGAAATTTGCAATGACGCAACAAAAGTAAACTATAAAGCAATGCAACCATTAATCAAAATACGTGCATTCAGTGCAATGAGCTAACAACCTCAAAATTTTAATGATGAAAGACAACAGTTTAATATATTTTTTAAATTTAGGTCATATCCATTAAATACATGGAAAAAGCAGCACAAAAGTACTAAGTAATATTTTAGGCAGTTTCTTGAGGTGCAAAAAAAGTAGGTCAAATACTACTTGTAGATATGTTGTTACTCAATAAATCTATAGTTTTTAACAAATAAATCAGACAAAAAAGAAACATCCCTAAACAAAGAGGATCCGTTCCCTCCATAGTGCTGCCCTCTCTACCCGCAGCTGAGATATGCAGCTCTGTAAGAAGCACGCAATTACTTCAGAGGCGGGGTGCTTTATTTACATATGCAATATGCATAAGCAAGGTTACTGTGAGGGTGAAATAAGCACGAGATAGAAGAAGAGAAAGAAGGAGGGGTTTAGAATGTGTATGCGCTGGAATGGAGGGAGACTGAGTGGGGTATGCAGTGGCGGGTGGGGCGGTGGTGGGGGGGCACAGAAATTTGGCGTTATCAATATTTAACCTATCCTTCCAGCATATTTATGGCAGACAATAGAGCAGACATGCAACTGTCTCATATGAGTGCAAGTGTATTTATTACAGAAGGAAACAGAGCCTGTAAATAGGATGTTCCTTGATAAATTGCAGAGACATAATGACCAGTTCTGTACTTGGTGCAAAATTCCAATAGCTGATTATATATTAATACATCTAATAACAGAAAATTACAATCATTGAACATGTTGCAAATATTCATTAGTGGAGGGTTTTTTGTGCATATGGTCTGCAGATGTATGTAATTCAATCAGTTTGAAGAGAAAAATGCGAAAAGCACTGAGAAGAAATAAAACGTCTAGGGTTTTTCTTTTTTTTCGTAGACCCATGGCCTCTCAGAAAATGTTTCCATGTGTTGTGTCTGAGCACACAGGGAGCAAAGAGGGAAAACATTCACTCCTCCAAACCACATGCAACAGATTCTTTCTGAAGCCAAATAAATCAACCCTGTGCTTCAGATCATGTGACACTTTTTTGTGCTTTGTGTTATTCCCAACATATCCCATTTCAAGCCCCCCCCCCCAACCAATGTACATACACACACGAAGCACATTCTTAGTTTCCATATCCTGTACGTAAGATCACCTGTGCAGACAGAATGGCGTGCTTCAATGCGACATGCTCAGGCAGGAAAACAGGAAAGGGAGTTCAAGGGTGTCCAACATGAAATGCTCACAGAGTTAGGGGAAACCCAGGGCTCATGGCAGCACTCCAGTCTCTGAAGACACTAAGTAAAGTACACAGTCACACTCTTTTATGCTTTAGCACTGCCATCATGTGCTCCACTTTTGCCTGTGCAAAAGTTTTTAGGGTGTTTTAAAACTTTTCTAGTAAAAAAATAAAACGAGTTTCAGATCAACTTATAGAAAACATATAAAATGCAACATTTTCAGGATCGAATCTGAGTTAAATTATTTTTTGTGATGTTGATGTTTTAAAACACACCCTTTTTTTTACACGAATTAAGTTTTCAGTTCAAAAGTTAAAACTTAATAATCTACATTAGGCAATTATTACCAAAAAATTGTCTGGTTTATAATTACAATTTAAAGATTTTAATGGATCCACTAGTAAATACTAGTAAGTTAAAAAACAGTGGGGTATGGCTGAAAAAGGTTTACAAAAGATCTGTTTTATTTATTTATACATCTCACAGCTCTTTTCGATCAATTTAAAATAATGTCACATCAGTTGTTTGTTAGTTTGAAAGAAGCTTAAAGGAAAAAAACATTTTCTCACAGTCTCAAATTTACTAATTCCACTCTTCTATAATTAGTCATTCTATAATTATTAAATTTCTGTCATTATTACATTTACTTTCATGTGGCTTAAACACTGTCTTACCTATAACTAAATGAAAAGGAAAACGGAAGCCAATGAACACATAGTATCCCTTATTAAACACCACTGAGGCGGTCTTGGTCATTAAAGAAACATTCCAAAACTGAGAAAAGTGGTAACTAACGATGATCTGGAGATTGTAAGCTATGCCTTTATCTCATCACACTTATACTACTGCTATTCTATTTTTTCTTGTTTTTTATAAATCCACAGTTAACCCCTTGTGCTATCTTAGATGACTCCACCCTTGCATTGATGTGTTCTCCCTACCATGACAAAGGTGGATAAAGGTGGAAAGATTTCATGTAATCCATGGACACCAGTGAAGATCACAAATCATTGAAAAAAAAGGTTCAGCGCACTGACTAGTGGGTCTAGATGACCCAACTCCCAATGTTATAGTACCTAGCACAAGGGTTACTCGCCTGCAGTAAGTACAAAATGGTACAAAGGGCTCGTATTTTACTGGTTTTATCTTCTTTACATTGGCTACCTATACATTTTAGAACTGATTTTAAGATTTTAGTTTTGATTTTTTTGAGCTCTAAATGGTTAGGTCCCTAATTATATTTCCTAACTGTTGTTACCGGATGTCTCCAGTCGTCCTCTTCTTACCTCTGGTTTAAACCTTACCTCACCCAACACTGTCTTTAAGAAAGAGCTCAAGATGCTGTTCTTAAAGCTGTTAATCGTTCTGTGGTATGTTTTGTTTACTGTTTTAATCTTGTTTTAAATTTGTTTTACTCTGTAAAGCACGTCGTAATTTAACCTGTGAAAGCTACAAATTAATCTCTCATTCTTACTTACTTCTACGTTACTATCTGTCAGTATGCACTAGCAGCGATTGGTCCAAGTCCGTCTGAGTCAACGTTTCTATGGCAACCACTCTCCCCAATCAGAAGGCAACTTGTCCACACCCTTCACTTGAAAGCGGGCTCTGAAGAATCTGTTTGTCAAACGTTTCAAACATTTTGAACGTTTCGCCATAGGACCTCAAACTTTTACTGTGGGATCTGATTGGTCATTTTACATGACCGTATATAGACAGTATATCATTTAAAATTTAGAATGATCAAGAACATGTGAAAAAAATAGTAATAAAGTAACAGAGCAAGAAGGGTTACTCTGACAAAAAGAATGACTGAGTAATAGCTGATTATTTCCCAACAGCAGTCTTTGAAATTTTGGCTTCTCTGTACTAGTGGGTACTTCCTGTTTGGAACACAAGGGGGGAGGCAACACTCAATCCAGTTCTCATATACAGTCAATGGCTAGAACTATCTCTCAAAAAGTATGTATCCGTCTTTCCTACCCTACAATGGCCACAGAAGTATATCTAATACTACTTTATCTAGTAGGCAATTTTTGTTGCACTGCCAATGTTAGGTCAGGGTTGTGATGGGGGAAGGGCTTACTTTGCGCCAACATTTCCAACCCCAACTCAGAGCTTAATTTCAAATGAACTCCTTCCGCTCTGCAGATACTACATTCTAGAAAACAACAGGTTTTTTATGTTGGCTAAAAACAGCAAAAAACTAATTAAAAGACCACTGGGAATGCTTTTAAAACAGATCAATAAATGATTTGGGACTGTAAAGAGTAAGACCACATCTTACTATGACTGGTCATTAGATGCTTGCATGTTTTTAGAGTCACCATGAAAACATCCATGGAACAGATGCTATTCAATTTTATCCAGAACCAAACTTTGCTCTCTTCTGCAACCACATTTTAATAAAACCAACTGTAGGCCTTTCATTTACTTGTATTCTAATTCTAAAAAGGAACCATTGTCTCTACTACAGAACAGTCAGTTATGTGAATTTTCCACAATTGTAAACATGCATAAACAAATGAAAAACTGCGAAACATTTGTCTGATCCAGATTGCTTGCTAATGTTCTGGAGGAAGGAGAACGATAATAAAAGAAGGCTTCCCCTGAAGAACTGCTACTGACTGTTTATTAACCCACTCTGGAGAATCTGAGGGTCCGAACGAAGTGAACCCCAAAAGAGGATCCCCCTTCGGTACCCCGTGCTTCTGACCACGGTCAGAAAGGAAAAAAGTAATCGCAGGAAAGGTTCAACACCACGCTCGGCCATTTCGCAGGAAATTTTTTCAAAAACCCCTCTCTTGCGATAAGAGCCCTCGAGTTTGGCCTGAATAGAGCTGTCAACCCAAATATGAATCAAATCGGTGACCTTGCTTCCTTCCCACTGACTGGTCTCCGCAGCATCATTCGCCACGGTTGATGTTTATGTCCTTGTTCCCGCCTACTTCAACGCAGAATTATGATGTTTGTAGCGTATCAATGACGTACGGGTCGGATACATATGGGCCTGGCCGTTCAGACGGAGGTCGCATTTCAAAAGATCGGATATGTATCGGATTCAGGACCACATACCCAAGTGGCCTGGGTTAAATTTGAAAAGATCGGGTCTGTGTCGTTCAGACTGTTATGAAAGGTTCAGACACAGGTCTCATAGGGGCAAAAAAAAATCGAAATTGGGTAATTTCAGCCTGTAGTGTGAATGTAGCCTTAGTTGGGATCTCAACCAACTCCATGGTATAAATTTTATTTGTGAGCTTCATTTTTTTTCTGCAAAAAAACCTTGTGTGTGACTGACTCAAAAAAGCTTCACTGTTGCGGGTCTTTTTTTAAAAGAAATTCTTCTAATCCAAGACAAATGCTGCAAACTAGAAACAATGTGTCATGCACAGACAAACGTGTTTTGGTAACTTAATTAAAGAATTACAGGACAATATTTTCATATAAACAATGTTTTCAAACTTTCTAGAGATATACAATGAAACTTAGTCATTCTTTTATTAACATAATTTTGTAAACATAGCAATAGTTAAAGAACAGTAGGATATTCTTTAACAAAAGAGCAAACTACAGCTTTCCGAACTTGTGAACCATCGATTCATTCATCTGGAGTTCTCTGGCAGCTGCTCGATTCTCATGTTCCTCCGCGCAGCTAATAGCTTTCAGTTTAAACTGTGCTTCATAATCGTGTCTCTCTGCAAGTTCTAGTTCCAGCCTTGGTGGATTTGTTCTGTTGTTTTTGTCATGATATCACTTGACTTGGCAGACCCAGATCCTGGAACCCGGAAGAAAAACCAGGAGAACGTAAAGTAAGTAAGATGATTTAATTTACAGCCAGATAGCTCAGTGGCAAACTTAAAGCAGAGTTCAGATGGTAAATAGTATGATGAAGATCAGAAATCTTGGCTAGGAGGCGAGGCGTGGCTGGAGGATTCGGCAGTAGCAGATCAGGAGAGCTTGGCTTGAACTAGATCCGAGGCGAAGAAGAGGAGCATGGAATGGCGACAGTAACCAGGTGAGCACTCGTGGATTTCTTTTCCTGTGGGTGAGGCATAGGGAAAAGATTAGCGAGAGGAAGACAGGCATGAACAAGATGCCTGAGGCGACCAGACTATGCACCCTAGAGGAACAACAAACTGCCGATGAATACTGGAACTCCTTAAGAGGGCTGCAGGCTGATAAGGTGAGTGATTACAGCTGGTCACATCAGGAACAGAGCAGAGAAGGGGAGGGGGAGGAGAGCTGCCAGAGGCACCATGACAGTACCCCACCACCACAACAACGACCGCCACCTGACAGTCCAGACGCCAGTCCGGGTGGGCACAATAGAAATCGTCGATGAGGGTATGGTCCAGGATGAGGGAACGGGAGATCCAGGAACGTTCCTCTGGACCATAACCCTCCCAGTCCACCAGGAACTGGAGGCCGTGACCACGGCGCAAAGTCCAACACCCGGCTAACGGTGAAGGCTTGGGCATCGTCGATGACATGGGCGGGTGGAGGGGAAGTGGACGGCGGGCACAAAGGGCTTTTGTTAACTGGCTTAATTTGAGAGACATGGAAGGAGGGGTGGACCTTGAGGGCAGCTGGTAAGCGGAGGCGGACACATGAAGGATGGATGATGCGGTCGATTACATAGCGACCAATGTAGTGGGGCGCCAATTTATGGGAGGTAGCCTGGATGGGGATGTTCAACGAAAGCCATACCGTTTGACCAGATTGCTAAGTGGGTCCCACCACCCTGTGGCGATTAGCTATCTGGCAGTTGCTCTCCTTGGTGCGGAGGAGAGCGGCCCTGGTCTGGTGCCAAATCTGTTGGCACCACTGGAGATAGAGTTGGACCGGGGGCACTGCCAGATTGAGTTCTTGTGACGGAAACAGAGGTGGTGAGTACCCTAGGGAGGCTTCGAAGGGAGACATTCCCGTAGCGGTAGAGGGGTGAGTATTGTGAGCATACTCTACCCACACCAGGAACTTAGACCAGTCAGCACCATTTTGGGCAGCCAGGCACCTGAGAGTAGCTTCCAGTTCCTGGTGTGCCCTCTCCGCATAGCAGTTGGACTGAGGGTGGTATCCTGACGAGAGACTAACCGTGGCTCCGATGGCGGAGCAGAATGCCTTTCACACCTATGAGATGAACTGAGGACCGCGACCTGAAACAATGTCCAACGGAATGCCATGATGGCAGAATACTTGATTGACCAGAATGTTGGCGGTCTCAGTAGCGATAGGTAACTGGGAAGGGGAATGAATTGGACAGATTTAGAGAAATTATCCATGATGGTAAAAATAACAGTATTGCCTTGAGAAGGTGGTAGTCCCATCACGAAGTCCACTGCTATTTGAAACCAAGGGCGACTGGGAGTGGGCAGAGGAAGCAGATGACCAGCGGGTGGAGAATTGGATTCTTTGGAGCGAGCACAGGTGGCACAGGCCACGACATATTCGCGAACATCTTTTTCCATAGTGAGTGGGATGAGAGGTGATAGTAAAATTGAACCGATCAAAAAACAGGAACATAAAGAGAGTTGAGTCGCTTAAAAGATCGTAAATATGCCAGGTTCTTGTGATCCGTCCAGACTATAAATGGTTGTTCTGCCCCTCCAGCAAATGACGCCATTCTTCTAATGCGAGTTTTATAGCCAGTAGTACCTGATATGCGACATCATAATTTTGCTCTGCGGAGTTTTCCAGAGGTTTCCTTGCATTGGGAGAGAATGGCCCCTACTCCAGAGTCGGAGGCTTCGACTTCAACAATGAATTGTTTAAGACCATCAGGTTGGATGAGTATCAGGGCGGAAACAAAAAGTTCTCTGAGCTTAGCCAAAGCATTATTAGCTGCAGGATTTCAAACATCAGGGCTGTTGATCGAGGTGAGTTGAGTGAGGGTTGCGGCTATACAGCTGTAATTGCGGATGAAACGTCTATAGAAATTGGCAAAACCCAGGAATTGTTGTAGTTTCTTATGCGTCTCCGGGATCTTTCAATTAGTGACAACTTCTATCTTTGACGGGTCAGGTCGGATGCTACCTGCCTCAATGATAAACCCCAGAAAGGGTAACAGTGGACACATGGAATTCACATTTATCAGACTTGACAAATAACTGATTTTCGAGTAGTCTCTCTAGAACGAGGCGAACGTGGTGTTCATGTTGAGCAAGGTTATTAGAGTAGATGAGGATTTCGCCGAGATAAACAAAGACGAAGCGGTTGAGAAAATCACGGAGGACGTCATTAACAAGTCTTTGGAATACCGCAGGAGCGTTAGTGAGTCCGAAGGGCATAACGAGGTACTCATACTGACCCAAAGGTGTGTTGAAGGCCGTTTCCCACTTATTGCCTTCTCAAATGCAAACCAGGTGATAGGCCTTGCGGAGATCAAGCTTTGAAAAAATTTGAGCCTCTTGCACAGAATCAAAAACAGAATTTATGAGCGGAAGAGAATACTTGTCTTTAACGGTTATTTGGTTCAATTCACGATAATCGATGCAGAGTCTTAAGGACTTGTCTTTCTTCTCAATGAAGTAAAACCCTGCACCGACTGGGGAGAATTAGGGATGGATGTGGCCGGAGGAGAGAGCTTCCTGTATGTAGTTTTCCATGGCAGATTTTTCGGGACCGGAAAGATTATTTAATTTATCCTTAGGAAGAGTAGGGCCACTAAGGAGTTCAATAGAACAGTCATAGGGCCTGTGGGGAGGTAAAGCACAGGCTTTTGCCTTACAAAACACAGTCTTAAGATCATGGTAATAAGGAGGTACTTTGGTAAGATCTATGTATTGGAGACAGGAGAAATGGTGGAAGGAATAGCAGAATGTAGGCAATTAGCCATACAAAAGGTACTCCAATTGGAGATATGTTGGGAGGACCGGTCGATCTGGGGATTTTGAAGTTGAAGCCAGGAGAACCCCAGAATAATAGGGGTCTGAGGGGATTGCGTGACAAAAAAATGGAGATATTCTCTGTGGTTACTGAAGGTGAGTATAAGAATGGGTTTAGGACGGTGCATGATTCTAGAGAGTTGCTGGCCACCTAACCTGGCTGCTTTGATAGGGGAACTAAGTGGTTCAGTAGGTAAAGAAAGGTGATTAACGAGGTGCTGATCTATGAGACTGTATTCAGCGCCTGAGTCGATGAGTGCCTTGAACTCTTGAATCACAGATTTATGAGAGATCTTGACAGGTACAAAAAGGAAATGTTTTTCATTAGTTTCCTGAATTATCCCCCGTGGCCTGTCGTCTAACAGGGGGTTCTGGAGTTTAAACGGAGAGAGCATTATGAGACTAAGTAACCTGGGTTCCCACAATAAAGACATAAACCCTCTTCCTTGCGTTTCCGTCTTTCTTCAGCAGTTAGTTTTGAATGTGCGATTTGCATGGGTTCCTCAAGGAAGCTACCAGATGATTCGTGTGCCGATGGAGGATAACATTAAGCATAGGTGTGCGAGAAGGAGTGAGATAATTGCTCACGGTTGAGAAGACTTCGTTCTGTTTGCCGTTCACGAAGCCGGACATCCGATCGGATGCGGAAATGAGATCTTTGAAGTGGTTAGCTTCAGGCTGAGAAATGGTCCTTAATATTTTCATTTAGTGACTGGTAGAAAATTTCCTTGAGTGCAGTGTTGGGCCAGCCTGCCTCAAACGCCAGAATCCGAAAGGCTATTACGTGGTCACTTACCGAACGGTTGCGTTGCTTGAGGCTAAGCAACCGTCGGATAGCTTCTTCCTGCTTGCGTGGCTGGTCAAAAACTAGATGAAACTCTCCAATGAATCGGTCGAATGGCAAATGAGAAATTGGATGAGCGGCCAGAACGGCTTGAGCCCACTGAAGTGCTTTATTACGGAGGACATTAACATTCAGAGTGATTTTGCTGTGATCGTTCTGTTAATACCTGGGTGCTTGTTGGAAGATGAGTTGACATTATAGTAAAAAACCTCTGCAGGCTTCGACATCGCCATTGAAGGGTTCAGGCTGGAGGCAGAAGTTTTCCGGTGACGTGGCAGAAGAAGAGGCTGGAATGTTGCTGGAAGATGGTGGCGGAGCTGAAACAGTAGGATTAGAGATTTGTCCGGTTACTTCCATGAGAGTCTGAGGTATACCGTCATGGTGGCGAAAAAGATCCTGCTGCGCAGAGGACATTTTGGAGAGGGCATCTGTTGACAGTCGAGGATTATTCCTTGTTGGAATATGGTGAGGCGGAGTCCTTCCGGGTCAGCTGGGTCAGGAGTTTGGCCAGTTCGTTCTGTCATGATATCACTTGACTTGGCAAACCCAGATGCTGGAACCCGGAAGAAAACCCAGGAGAATGTAAGGTAAGTAAGCTGATTTAATTTACAGCCAGATAGTTCAGTGGTAAACTTGAAAGAAGAGTTCAGATGGTAAATAGTATGATGAAGATCAGGAATCTTGGCTAGGAGGCGAGGCGTGGCTGGAGGGTTCGGCAGTAGCAGATCAGGAGAGCTTGGCTTGAACTAGATCCGAGGCGAAGACAAGGACCATGGAATGGTGACGGTAACCAGGTGAGTACTCGTGGATTTCTTTTCCTATGGGTGAGGCATAAGGAGAAGATTAGCGAGAGGAAGACAGGCATGAACAAGATGCATGAGGCGACCAGACTATGCACCGTAGAGGAACAACAAACTGGAACTCCTAAAGAGGGCTGCAGGCTGATGAGGTGAGTGGTTACAGCTGGTCACATCAGGAACAGAGCAGAGAGGGGAGGGGGAGGAGAGCTGCCAGGGGCACCATGACAGTTTTGACCCTGCCAAAAGGAGATCAAGGCTGCAAAGAGGACCTACAATGCAAAGTTGACAGACCAGTTTTCTGGTGTAGAGTATGTGTTTATGTGTAGAGTGCGTTACAATAGTCCAAAAGGGAAAAAATAAAAGCGTGAATCACCATCTCAAGACATTTTTTAGATAGGAGAGGGATTATCCTGTATAAACCTATGTATAAACAAGATTTGACCACCGATTTAACATGTGTCTCCAAATTCAAATCGGTATCAAATATCACCCCCAGATTTCTGCAGCTTGAAGAAACACTGTTAGACAGAGACTAATTTCTGAGCCACGCTATTTTGAGCCTCAACTGAACCAAAAATAATTACATCAGTTTTGTCCATATTCAACTGCAGAAAATTTTGGGCCATCCAGGTTTTAATATCAGCAATGCAGCAGCTATTGAAATTCTTTAAAAGACCATGGTCACCAGGTTTAACCCTCCTGTTATGTTCATTTGTGAGGAACAGAGATGATGTTCCTGGGTCAATTTGACCCGGTGTATGTTTTATTAATTAAAAAATGTCTGAAACCCAAAAAATTCTAACAAGCAGTGTTAATATTTCATTGCTTACTCCATTACTATTTATTATCAAAACTTAGTGAAATGGTGTTCCTTACCTCTAACAGGTAGTGGTTCAAGTATTAGATAATTCATTCGATTTAAAAAATATATATAAATGTTCAAACTTTTTTTAACATTTTTCACTACTGTATTACTTTTGAAAGACTAACATATAAAATACAATAGTTTTACATAACATTGAAACATAATCTTGCAATTTTGTTTTACATACATGCACTGTGAACCAGAAAAAAACAAAATCACAATACAACAGACAAGCAATTGCATTATGAAGTTGTGTGTGTCTGTACATATACACAGCACAAGAGTGACCAGTCATTACACCGTGCTTTGTGCAAATTAATTTTGCACATTTCACACAGGTCACGCTTGTCTTGACCTGGATCCTGTATCCGAAGCTCGTCTGCTGGACTTTAAATATGTAGATGTAGAGTTAGATAATTTAATTCTTCTCTATGAGTTCTGGTAAATCGCTTGTCCGTCCTGGGGGAGGATCTCTCCTTCATGTGGACACCCCTGAGGTTTCTTCGTTTTTTCTGGAATCCAGTTTTTTATTAGGAGTTTTTTTCTTACCGCAAAGGGGGGTCTAAGGGATGATTGTTTAGTTTAGCCTGTTTGTTTGTTCAATTTAGTATTTTCCTATTGATTCTATGTATTCATGATCCTCTTGATTTTATGTTTTACTTTTTCAATTACCGATATGAAGCCCATCAAGACGACTGTTGTTGTGAATTTGGGCTATACAAATAAAATTGAATTGAATTGAATTGAATTGGATTGACATGGTCACATGAGTCACTGCCAACCTAGTGGGCCCTGGCACTGTCTTTATCATGTTTTCTGCAGACAGGTTTGTCTGACACATATTTGGGGATGAAGACCAATGTATTTCACCATTCTTTGATATGAATGTCATGCTTGAATGAACAGGAATAGTAATTCCCTCATCTGGTTCAAAATCAGAATCATTAAAATCAGAATTTAGCTCAAGATAGTCTTCTTCTGATCATGATCAGTGATGACTTCCAGAGCATCCTGGACTGTCATCTTTCTGCTTCTGCTGCTCATTTTGTAAAGGTCTGCCTGTGTAATGTTGGAAGGACTCCCATGCAGATAATCTTTTAAATGTTTTGCCCCTCCCCTGTTGAGTGTCCACTGAATGTGGGTTGTGTTTTCCCACAAGAACATAAATGGTTCCTGTCAAAAGTCATAACACCTATGCACCTGTGTGTTTGTATGTGTGTCTTTGCGTGTGTGTCTATGTGTGTGATTGGGGTGAAATATGTCCCACAGCTGCAAATAATGGAATACAGTAAACCCTTGTTTTTCGCGGGGGTTACGTTCCAGAAAGAACCCGTGATAGGCAAAATCCGTGAAGTAGAAACCTCTATTTTTTTTAACAATTATTATACAATTAAATACTCTATTATACATTGAAAAGAAAGAACAAACCATTTACAGGCTCAAGCACTTGTTTCACAAATCAAAGTACTTTAAAAACTTTTTTTCAACAAATAACTTCTGTACTGTCAAATAATAATTTGAATCATCAATGTAAACAGAAGGCTTCAAATCGCGGAGATTAGCCCCGCCTACCGCGACCCGAGAGTAATTTAATTAAACGGGAGAAAATTTAAAATGATCATGAAAAAAATACAAAGTACAAACGGACAAATAGTGGCTCAGGTGTATTTCAATGCTCTTCAGTCTGAGAAGCTGCAGTGTTTTCTCCTTCTCAAGCCCGCGGTGCAGCTATGTGTGTTTGTTCGGGAGAAGAACATAGTGATTGACAGTTGGTGTTGCTCTTTTTCTATGGGTTTTAGAGAAACTTGAAATTGCAAGATGATTTGCATGTACGTAATTTGGAAAGCTGATTTACGTACGTGTACATATTACACTGCAACATTCTTGACGCACAGGTAGAGAAGAAGCGGATGACTTTTTTAGCCAATCAGAATGCAGAACACAATGCACGATGCAAAGATTTCTTCTATCATGTGTATCATGTTGTTTTAATTGCCTGGATTTATCTGACCAAATTTCAATGAGTTGCTGTCTCATTTTCATGGTTGCCTCCTACTCTATTTATATGCAATAATAACCGGCTATGGTGGCTATTTGGTTGTAATTTTCCGATCTGAGGACGGAGGCTACTCAGGCGGAGACAAACCTAGAGCGGACCAAAGCTCAGTCCGATTGGAAAATAACTGAGACCACCTCAAAGATGGGTCAAGAATGGTTCCAGCAGACCTAGATCCGCTTAGGTGTATTCAAACTGAAAATTTGTTCCGGATTATCCTGGGAAATTAAATCTGGTTCACTTAAAGCGAACCCAATGTCTTGATCTGAGTACACCCATAGATTAGAGCAAAAAGGTGTTTTTGGATTTGCTTTAATCAATCATGATCACAAAGTTTTCAAGTCCCCCTGTGACATTTTTATGAATAAAAACATTCCCTGTGGTGCTTTAATTATTATGAGGACGTTTTAAACCAAAATCCCATAAAACTGAATGTCTTAAAAAGCCATATTTCATGCTAATCTGGAGCCACTGTTGCCAACATCTCCTTTACATGACCATTGGTGCTGAGCTGGGTAGCTCAGCCTGTAGTGAAGGCTTGACTGGGACGACACTGACTGACAGTCTCTATTCAAAGTTCATCTTTGGGATAAAGAAAAGATGAAAAGTGACATAGTTTGGTTCCAAATTGACACTTTTTGAGCGTTAATCTTGAGGACAATAAGCCTTCAGGCTTCGGTCATAGAAAACAAATTTATTAAAGTCTAACATTCGAGACTTTTCTTTTTCTTCAGGGCAGATCGAGATCTTGCGTAATGCCCATGCAGTCCTGGGCTGTTGTGACATCATGACTGGCTCTCGACCATTCAAACTGAAAATTAATTCAGCGATTTAAAAGGACTCAGAAATGCAAAAATGAAATGATTTTTATAACATTTGTTCTCTTTCATAAAAAATGCCCAACGTACATGTCAAAAACTCAAAAACCATTATTTTCATCACAGGGGGGAACTTTTAAGAATGGATATACAGGAAAATAATGCCACTGTTAGAAGACCAGTTTAAGGTTTTCATCCAGCAGGAAATCTTTACAAAGACTTTTTACATGTACAGGCAATTTAATATTGAATGTCAACCAGTTGACTTTTCAACTTCCTGCACTACAGCTACTTTTGGTCAACAGTGACACATACTGACATGGAGTCTCTAGTGGGCGGCCGTGGTGCAGCGGTAGGGCGGTCGACCCATGATCGTAAGATTGCAGGTTCGATTCCAGCCTTGCACCCGAAGTGTCGTTGGGCAAGACACTGAACCCCACCTTGCCTCTGGTGGGAGGTTGGCGCCAGTGTTTGTAGTGGGCCGCCATCAGTGTGTGTGTGTGTGAATGTGTGTGTGTATGGGTGAATGGGCCTGTGACTGTAAAGCGCTTTGGGCCTTGGAGAAGGTAAGCGCTATACAAATATACGCCATTTACCATTTACCATTGAGTGGTGTCTCAGCTGATGTTGATTCACTGTGCCATGAAAGGTTCAATAGTAGCACAAATGTTCAGCAAAGAATTTATAGATTTCATTGAAAGCAGAAGAGGCGTCATATCAACAAACCAGAAAAACTTAGGACAGCAGTCAGAATTATCCAAGGCTATTTTACACCTCAATAGTAACATGGACAGACTTAGTTGACGCCTCACCACATTGCTGTAGTAGTTCATGCAGAGGGAATCCTAAACAGTAACAGAGTGATATACTTGTTCATGCCCATCTCTGTAGTTAAGTGCAGTAGGTCTGGTTTCATTCTCACAATGTGCTCCTGTAATATTTCAGTTCAAAGTATTTTCTGCCTTTGAAAGCGTTTGAATATTTTTGTGATTTAGTGGAATTATGGGGAAAAAGCTTATCGGGAATTTTTAGAAGACTGTTGAAGTGTAGGCTTACCTGGACTTATGCTTCTCTTATGCACACATACATGGTAATCAAGAGTGAATGTCTTTGTAACCCTTGTGCTATCCTAGGCACTTTAACATTGGGAGTTGGGTCATCTAGACCCACTAGACAGTGCGCTGAACCTTTTTTATCTTTAATAATTCTTGATCTTCACTGGCGTCCATGGATTACATGAAATTCTCTTCACCTTTATCCACCTTTGTCATGTAGAGCCTGCGTCAATTATAGGGGTGGGAGTCATATGTGCCCCTGAGTTAAGAACATGTTGACCATGTTTAACTGAGAAGCAGATTGTGATTTTTATCTTGAAAGGTGCTATATAAATAAAGTTCATTATTACTATTTACTATTGACACTGAGACTATCAAGCCCTGAAATTGAATTTTGAGTGACAATTATTGGTTGCAAAGTTTAGGGGCTCTAGAAAAAAACAACAACATACAGACTCCATAGATTCTAAGATGAAAGTAAATTATTGCATTATCACGCGCCTGATGGCTTAGTATGAAACAACTTTGGAAGTCTAAAATGTAAAGAAATAATAGATTCAATAACACTTAGAGCCAATTATTTTGCAGGGTCATTTTAAGCTTAGAAGCTTAGATTTTATAGTTTTAATTTTGCTGTGTGTCGGACATGAGTGAGCCAAACTCTTTTTGATTTAGAAAATAAATACCAAAAAATAATCCCCAGAGAAATGTGGCTAGTGTTAACACAGATTTCATTAGATACTGACATTTCAAAATTATAACAAACTTCTATCTACTTCAGCATGCCTTCCATGTGTACCGTACCACATGACTGTCAGAGGAGAAATGCATCTCTAATTGTTGCACTTTTTAATTCTACTTGACCTTAATCAGAATACACTCACACTAGTAAAGATAAACTCAATGTCAGACCTAAGTTGGTTTAATTTAGGAGTTTGCTTTGTTTGTTTTTCACATCTCAGTACATCCTTTCAGGGGTTGCCACACCGATACAGCTTTTACTGATTCACACAGGTGGTTTGGCAGAGATTTTTACGCCGGATGTGTTCCTTACACATCCTGTATTTTATCGGGCAGGACCGGCACAGAGACAAACTTGTGTCCCCTTATGGCTAAATAGTTGAAACGCTTTGATGAGCAAGTGATAAAGCTGGACTCTGGTGAGATCATGCAAATAAATGTGGTCTGCCTTAAAATGAAGGTCTCAGGAAAGGCTAATTAATTAACTTCACGACCAACTCTTCATTTTAACTGTTGACTATCGAGTGCATTGGTCCCAAGCTGATATCACTCTGGTGCCATCTCTGGACCACTCCTTGCAGAAGTGTTCCGCCTTGCCGAAAAACAAGGATAAGGTTCTGTGCTGTGACCACGCCAAAATGGAGAACACAGTGGCATCAACAGTGCGACAATAAATTATGATGCTCTTCACAGCATAGCAAATTAAATTATGTGCATATACTGCATGAATGGGATCTAGTCGCTTGAACAGTGTGTCAGGGTCAGTTTTAAATAAAATGCTCTTGCTTAGGATTCTTAATATGTTATAGTAAAACAATCATATTGTTTATCAGACAAAAATGAATGACAAATTTGACTCAAGCTTCTTTTGTAATCTTAAACCCTTACCATGAATCCAATTTTAAGTACTGAAGCCCAAAAAATAACATGGAGATGCTAATGAAAAACTCACCAAATAATATCTCAAGAATGCTGTGCATATGTTGCTCTTCATGCACCATAAAGACAAAGAAAAACACACAAAAGTACAAGTTAAAACTGGCACGGTGAATCCAGCTATATGAGTCACTGTTTGATGACATATGCAAGCCCGTGACATGCCTTCTAACAGTGGTGTAAGATAACTGTCAATAAGAAACATCTGAATAAATAAAAAGTTTAGCATTAATGCTTTGTACACAAATTGAAATAAAAAATATTGATCTGACGAAATTTCCCCGATCCTTGACTGTCAAAAATAGGTCTAGGCATGTCCATGGTCGTAACATTGATTTAACTAAGATTAGCATACACATGAAAGTCATTTATTAAACTAAACAAAATTAAACTTCTTGGTGTTATTGATCCCTGGAAGAGAAAATTATTATCTCCATACCATTGCTCTGCTGAATAAAAAAAAAAGAGTTATAACAGCAAGTCCTACGCACATTTGTGAGAACAGCTAGTCAAATAAACAATGCACCAGACCCAGAAGTGGTGGGAAAAGGAGAAAAAGCCATCCCTCTTATTAGGTGTAAAAAAATCCATGTTCGTCAAAAAAAGAGAAACAAGGATGACACAAAATAGAAAAGCCAAACAGCGGTGGAAGAGGTTCCACACTTTCCTGCTGCCACCGTTCTCCCGTCTGCCAGCCGGCCAACGGCAGCAGCAACAGGGAAGTGAAGGGTTCTTTTTGCAGGCCAGTTTATTCTCAGGACAGAAATGGTGGTGCGCTCACCTGGACCTGTCCAGGTGTATAACAGTAGCAGGACAGGCTCCAGCAGCACCATGACCCTGAAAGGTTAAGAAAATAAATGGAAAATAACAAAATCAAGAAAGCTAACTCTGATATAAAGTAGGCTACCGGAGGCTGATGTGCGATATTTAAAAGAAGAAAAAGAAAATACTGAAAAAAAGAAAGTCGAGAGATATCTGATCATACTGACATTTCCTCTGTTTTGTTTGTTTTTGGATCTTTCTACTTTAGCTCTGAGTTTGGCTTAGCTGTTTTGTTTTGTTATCCTCTAAATATCAACCAATTTTGACAGACATTTGACAAATCATATTCACAACAGGCGTACATGTGTTCATATTTTTTTCTGCAAGAGTTTTGCACAAAGTATTTAATTTGCATTACACAGCAAACATGAGTTTAGTGTATCAGTGTGTGGGTTAGCTGTGCCTGGACACTGACAATTAGAAAAACCTTATGAGTAAGACACTAGTAACAGTCTCGAGACTACTTCGACATTGCACCAGTCAAGTCTTTTGTGCTACAGGCAGGCCCCCTTTAATCTTTGGTATACTATCAAAACTGCAGAATTTTTGGGCAAAATCACAATAAGAAGTAAAAATAGAAAAACATTCCAATGCCATCCTTTGAAGCAGTGTTTGATTCAGTTTAAGTACCTGGGACGTTTTAGTTTGAAATATCAATTTTTTTAGATTTTTGTAAAACTCTCCTAATGAAACCCCTCTTTTAAGCTTTCATTTTAACAAAGCCTATCCCTTAGCAAAATGTAGCCTGTTTTAATGTACAACAAATATACTTAGTCTATAGTAAAAGTGAGATAGTATAATTTTGTATATTCTGATATATATTTTGAACTTAAAATGTTCCATTTAGTCTGCAAGTTCTCAAACTAAAGTATTGTGGTATACTTTCTACTCTATATACATGGTCTATTGTATATCTGCTGTTCTTTAGATTATGCTCAAATATATTTAATAAAATAAACTTGGGTGTCTTACTTTTTTGCTAAAGTCACATTAAAATACATTGTTTAGTGTCAGGTTTTGAAAGAAAAAAGAGATTTCATATAGATAGATATACAATATAGATATACATATATGTATAATATCTATATATATGTATATATATGTATATATGTATATATATGTATAATATCTCTCTCTCTCTCTCTCTCTCTCTCTCTCTCTATATATATATATAGTGTACATATATATATCTATATGTATCTATATGACTATATATAGATATATATATTATCGGATCTCTCTTTTTTTTTCCTTCCTAGTTTTCCTACAGCCGATAATCTCCCTCCATCTGGGTCTCCCAGCAGGATCTCACTCAATGCCGTTAAAGTGATCACAAGAATGTTGGATACCTCCCTCCATCAGCAAGGGTTTTGACGATGCGTCTGGTTGTGCATGACAACAATCCCAAACACACAGCCCGTGTAATGAAGGAATGGCTTTGTAAGAAGCATTTCAAGGTCCTTGAATGGCCTAGCCAGTCTCTAGATCTCAACCCCATAGAAACTCTTTGGAGGGGGTTGAAAGTCTGTGTTGCTTAGTGACAGCTCCAAAATATCACTGCTCTAGAGGAGATCTGCATGGAGGAATGGGCCAAAATGTCCGCTACAGTCATGTAGGAAACCAGGGTTCGATTCCCAGGGGCGGGATGAACAATTTAATGGCAATGGAAATGGGGCCATAACAATGGTGAGCAATTAACATCACCCAGTGAGGGTGCTTGCGCAAGACCCTTCACACTACTGCCTACCTCACAACATGAGAGACAATGAACCACATGTCAAGCCGGCTCAGACGTCGCCCTGCCAAACAAGGTTTGCGTGAGGTGCTGGGGGACCAGAGCACCCTGATGGAAAGTGGGCTACTGGAACAAGACGGAAATGGACTAGGTGTGAGAACAAGGTTCTGTTAGGATGCCACCACTCAAATAATCCCACCCAGAGGGGTTACATACAGATAATGTGGAATGAATGGATACTTAGAAACCCACAATCAAGGCTAACTGCCAAACAACTGGTAGCCCAATGCTCAAACATCCACAAACAGTAACTCCTATCACAACTTGAGATTGAAGCGGTACAATACAATTGCAATACCACGGGAGAGGCAGAACAGCAAGTCAGAGAGGAGGCTATACCACACTCCCACCCTGAGATTGGGTACACAGCCCCAACAACCACAGATATTCTGAGCAAGGCAGCAACTGACCTGAAAGACAAGATCATGTCTACAATGAACACTAGGCAACCCCGACACCAGCAACAACGGTTGAGTGATGTACCGCCTGAAAGTCTTCTGGAAAGTGTGGATGAAGCATTGAGGGCAACTTCTACCACAACAATCACAGAAACCAATGAACTGGTTTACACTTCAGCAGCAGTGATCCCTGAGATGCTTGGTTATAAGAGCAAGCATGGGAGAAAACAATACCCACCATGGAAGCAACGGTTGGAGGCCAAAATCAAGGCAGATCGGAGGGATGTGAGTCAGCTGACAGAGACCCAAAGAAGTGCAATGAAAAAGCAAGTACCGAAGAGATGCAGCCAGATGCCCATACCTGAAGCACTGGAAACTGCCAAGCAAAGGCTCTTAGCTTTGAGCAGCCGCGTAAACAGGTACACAAGCGACAATGAAGCCAGACGGATAGAATGGCTGTTCGCAACTCAACCTGCAAAAGTGTACGCTCAGTGGCACGGTCAAAACAGCCGAGCAGACCCACCAAGGCTGGAAACTGAACAGTACTGGAAAAGTATATGGGAGAAAGAGAGCACATAACAGCAGTGCCCAGTGGCTGGTCTCTCTGAGAAAAGAACATAGCAACCTCTCTGAACAGAATCCAGTAACCATCACATTGGCAGGCATCCAAGGAAGAGTCTAAGGAATGAAGAACTGGACACCACCGGGCCCTGAAATGATACATGCCTACTGGCTAAAGAAACTCCCCGCACTCCACGAGCGCCTGGCAGCACAAAGGAACCAGCTGCTAAGAGATGGTACTCAACCCGTATGGCTAACGGAAGGGCGAACGATCCTGATCCAGAAGGATCCCTCAAAGGGTGCAGTCCCATCCAACTACCGGCCAATAACCTGTCTCTCCACAACATGGAAGCTCATGTCAGGCATCATTGCAACCAAGATAAATAGGCACATGGATCAATACATGAGCAACACAGAGAAGGACGTTGGTAGAGACTCCCGAGGAGCCAAACACCAACTCCTGGTCATCAGAACAGTGGCTCAGGACTGCAAGTCACGGCACACCAACCTGTGCACAGCCTGGATTGATTACAAGAAAGCCTATGACTCAATGCCACACACGTGGAACACTGAATGCTTGGAGCTGTACAACATCAACAAGACTCAATAGGAAACTCAATGAAGCTGTGGAAAACCACCCTTAAAGCCAATGGGAAGCCACTTGCACAAGTGTCCATCAAATGTGGGATATACCAAGGTGATGTTCTGTCCCCACTGCTGTTCTACATAGGTCTGAACCCCCTCAGCCAAATAATCAGCAAGACTGGCTATGGATACCGACTCAGAAATGGGGCCAACATCAGTCACTTCCTCCACATGGATGACCGCAAGCTATATGCTAAGAGCGAGCGTGACATTGACTCCCTGATCCACACCACCAGGATCTACAGTCCTGAAATTGGGATGTCATACGGGCTCAAGAAATGCAGTCGGATGGTGACAAAGAGAGGCAAAGTAGTCAACACAAGAGGTGTCTCACTCCCAGAAGGAACAATACCAGACATTGAGGACATTTACAAGTGCCTTGGAATTCTGCAGGCAAAGGGCAACCTGGAGCAGGCAACAAGGAAAGCTGCAACAGCTAAATGCCTCCAATGGGTAAGGCAAGTCCTGAGAATCCAGCTCAATGGCAAAAATAAGACCCGGGCAATAACAGCTATGCACTGCCAGTTATCAGATACCCTGCAGGAATAATACGATGGCCAAAGGAAGAGATACAGACCACGGATGTTAAAACACAAAAGCTCCTCACCATGCATGGAGGGTTCCATCCCAAATCCAGCACCCTGAGACTGTATGCTAGCCCCAAGGAAGGAGGCCGAGGACTAGTGAGTGTAGAAGCCACTATCCAGGATGAAACATCCAAGATGCATGAGTACATCAAGCTGAAGGCCCCAACTGACAGTGTGCTCAGTGAATGCCTCAGGCAATGAAGAGCAGAGGATACAGTGCTGGAGGACACTTCCTCATGGAAGGACAATCCCCTGCATGGGATGTACCACTGGACAATAACTGAAGTAGCTTATATCAAGAAGTACTACCAATGGCTAGAAAGGACTGGCCTACAGGACAGCACTGAAGCACTCATCCTGGCAGCTCAGGTACAAGCCCTGAGCACCAGAGCGATAGAGGCTCAGATCTACCACACCAGACAAGACCCAAGGTGTAGGCTGTGCAAAGAGGCGCCTGAAACAATCCAGCACATACTGTAACTGCAGGGTGTAAGATGCTGGCAGGGAAACCCCAAGGTCAAAATGGCAAACACCTCCGAAGGTGGTTGAGAATGAGAGGGCAAAGATCCTGTGGGACTTCCAGATCCAGACTGACAGGATGGTAATGGCGAACCAACCAGACATTGTAGTGGTGGATAAAGAACAGAGGAAAGCCGTTGTGGTGGATGTGGCAGTGCCAAGCGATGGGAACATCAGGAAGAAGGAACATGAGAAACTGGAGAAATACCAGGGACTCAGAGAAGAACTGGAGAAAGTATGGAGAGTGAAGGTGACAGTGGTGCCTCTGGTAATTGGAGCACTCTGGGCAGTAACCCCCAAGCTGAAGGAGTGCCAACAACAGATCCTTGGAAAGACCTCAGACCTCTCAGTCCAGAAAAGCGCAGTGCTAGGAACAGCTAAGATACTGCACAGCACCCTCAAGCTCCCAGGCCTCTGGTAGAGGACCCGAGCTTGGAGGAGAAACCCCCCTCGGAGGGTGAGAGGGGCGTTTTTTATTTTTTTTATATATTTCATAATTTTACAAGACTAAAAAGGGAAAATTACACGGATTATTCTCGTAAAACGTTGCCTTTTTTTTTTACTTTGTTCTTGCATATTAATTTTTTCTTTTATGGTGGCCTTCATACTGTCGTACAAATACTAACTAGCTTCAGTTAGACCTCTAAAGATTTTGTGCATTTTAGTTTGTTAAACCAAAAATGACTAACGAATTCAAGTATCCTGACATATTTCCCGTGTTCCTGACATTTATGAAATCATTTTATTGTTACTCACGTTGTTTTGCATAAATTAAATCAACCCTGAAGTGACAGCTAATACTTATCAATCCTCTCTGTTCTCAGTCCCCCTGTTCCATGTTCCACCGTGCATCTGACTCCCGTCCCCAGCCCATTTACTGTCAAATGGGCTCTGCTCTCTTTGCTTGAGCTCAGATGCAGATTTATGCCAGAGCAATGCCGCTTCTTGCATATTAGATGAAAGCCTTGTTTGCATATACCCGCTTTCTCTCCCCTCCGCAACACCACCTCTCCTCCTTCTCTCTTCCTCCCTCTTCCTTTTTTCTGAGGCGTCACTTTAATATGTATGCAAATGGGCTGAGCTCCACAGGCATATATGTGTGGAGCCCTGTCCTGCAGTCAGGAGGTGTAGGAGAGATTGTGTTTGTATTTATGAGGCATGGGCCCTGCCGCTCTTGGGAGGGAAAATGCTGCAAGTAGTGTAGTGGAAGCTCTGCAGTGCAGGCAGAATGCAGATATGCCAATAGCAGAGGTCATGGTTGTCACTAATGATAAGAAACAATTAGACAAAATACCAAAACTGTAATGTAACTGTTTCTTCTACAGTTCCAAATAAAGCAAGCACACATGCAAGCCGTTCCTACTTCGGCGTGAAGCAAGCGAGCCGACTCTTCTGGAATGTTCTGCTTATTGCAGCATATTTCCTCTGCTCTGCCGGTGCTGGTTGGGGGATTCCAGGGTGATTGGTATGTGCAAAAGACCAATTTATTGATCAGGCGCGCCCCCCGTGGGGATGAGGATCACTGTTGGAAGCTGAAGCAGAGAAGACAAGGTCAGGTCACCTATGAGAGAAGCACCCCTACCTCATTTCATCTGTCTAAAGGTTCCCAGACAGGGCTGAGAATGAAATGATCAATACTGTCTCCATATCCCAAGAAATTAGGCCCTGAACCCAGAAAAATGTGATGGAAGATGTTTCAAAATATAGTATGATAGTTTCAAAATGAGTAAAAAGTTGGGGGGAAATAGAGGCAAATAACAATAGATGATTATGTTCTAAACAACACACACATGCAAAACTGTGAAAATCAAATGTCTGTTTCTTCTATTTCCCTTTCTCTCCACCACACTCTGCTCCACACACACACACACCCTTCCTCCATCATGAATAAACCATACTGTGTCTGTGAGTCATATACCACCCCCACATCCCTCTCTAACCCACTCCCCCATTCGCTGTTGCAAGAGTAAAGACGCTAATTAACGTGATGGCTAGCTCCAGCTCCTGTCAGCAGCTTGTGGGGGCCTCTCATCCAGCCAGGCTCCACTGGTCTCTGGTTTTAGCAGCTCTCCCCAGCCTCCATCTCTGGAGGACCGGGGCCCCCTCATTCATATTCAGCCCCAGCCACAGGCACCTGGAAGCAGCCGGCACCACCTCTACCAGCACCACACATCCCCCACAGCGTCTATCACCAGCCCCCCAGTTGAGCCCACCTCCTGTCAATTCTGGGACACCCCCCACTCCCACCCCCCCTCCCACTGCCTCTCATTGCTACCTACAAAATCCACCTATTAGCCCCACAACATACACGTTTATTTCATTTTCTCAAACTAGAGTCCAACTGGCAAACAAGCCTGAGCGGAGAAACGCAATTTAGGAGATGTGTGTGAGCAACAAACTCCATCTAGGAGATGACACAACCCAACTGATGGGTTGAATCACCCAACGGTGGAAAGAGCGAGAGGGGGAGAGAAAGAGACAGCGGAGCTGCGTGCCTTGGTGGACTAGGCGGGTAACCATGGCAACGCAGCCGGGAGAGCAAGAAACAGGAACATACAGAATCTGTTTCTGCTGAGACTTGCACATGTGGCACAGTACTGCTCCCTCTCAGAGAAAAAGTGAAGGGGAGGCGTGTGTGCATGTGTGTGTGCCTTTATGAAACATACATGCCTGCTGGATCTCTACCCACATTCATTTACTTGACTGAGTGTCTCAACACATCACAAAGCATACTGTGATGAAAATTAAGTACCGATGCGTAGAAGGCGGCTTTTGTCGCTTTGAATTCTTTGCCGAAAAGATAAAACACGGAGCGTATATGCGAAAAGGCACAATCTTTTCCCTCCACAGCTCCAGCTTTTTCAGATTTTCCTTCTCTGTGCCTCTCCGTCGCTCCCCTTCTGCCTGTCTTTTCTCTTTGCTCTCACTCCCTCTTTCTACAGGCCCAGTCTAACCTCCCCCTCCCCTTTCCTCAAGGGAATAAAGGTCGTAACGCAAATGATTACTCAAACCCGAGTTGCCATGGAAACGCAGTCATGTGACTAGGGAAGGCATGCATAGACCACAACAAAGAGGTGGATCAGGAACCAGCTCTGGAAAGAGCTGTAGCTCGCCTTACTGGTGCCTCAGTATATTTCACTCAAGCTGAGGCTTTTAAAAATAGCCAAGCTGCAGCAAAAAGAGGGAAAAGCGACACGGAAAAAGAGCTGGGACCAGAGGCTGTAATGAAACTAGGCTGTAACACTGCAGTGTGCCATATATTCTGCCATTTACCAGCATACCAAGGGTGTGTCCTATTCATCATGTCCTTCTTGGAAGCAGAGCTCCGGCGCCAGTTGTCTGGAATTTGTGTGAAATGGCGTCAGTTGTAGACATGTATGGGTGGTGGGCTCACCAGCTCCTAAAATAGGTTTTAAATATGGAATTAGAACTGATAAAAACTTTGTTAAAACTGGAGTCTCCAGAAGCAAAATAAGACTAAAAGTTTAGGTTTAGCTTCACTAAAACTTTTTAATTTACATGAATGAGTGAGAACAATCCGTACTAAGAGCTAAATTTCAGTAATTTTCTCTGTTTTGAGATTTACCAAACAGAAATGACCAAATCCCTTGTAATTTAAAACTTTTCTAACCAATATCTCAACAAAAGAATAGTATTGATTTGTAAAAAGAAAAGAAAATATCAACGTAAAGCGAAAACCAACAGCAGGAACAGAGTGAGAAGATGGCCTGCCCCAACAGGATTCAGCTATTCTGCAGCCAAATCCACCCCCACTTAGATTAGTCTTCGCTTTGGCTGAACCCAGGAACCTGCAACCATCAGTCACAAAACCGACCGACTCCCCAACAACAGATACCAGTGTGAAAAGATAAAAAATGCCAAAAGTCAGGCCATAAAAAATGATTTGGTAATGTATAATTCAACAATCTAAGTTGAGAATAAGTTTTAGCTGCGTTCATCTCGATTCGTTTTGGGGCTCTCCATCAGCTCGGAGCGCATTTCTTTCTGGTGAAATCACTCCATCTGCAGTGTTTCTGAGCCTCTTTCTTTCCTCTGTTACTTCATCTCAATGAAAAGACAAAAAAAAAAAAACGTTCGTAGATGAATTCAAAACGTACATACAAACACTAAATCTAGAAGGGCCTGGACTGCCAGGTTGACTGCCCTGTCACCGACTCGCCAAAGTCCACTTCAACTCCCATGGGGTATCAGGCAGCAGCTGAGTGTTCAGTGATGTCTGCAATTATTCCGTGTCTAGACAATGTCTAGTGAAAGACAAGGAGATGCACGCTCTCCACAGGCTGTGCTCTGCAAAAGAAAAGGCCTGGAAGAGATCCCAGCACCTTTCAGCTGGGGACAGAGTTAGTCTGGGGAAAGTGGTCATGACCAGACAAGGAAAATAGTTACAATGCAAAACTGCAACATAAAAAGTGTGTGCTTTATTGATATTTCAGGTTTCTTAATTCTGTCTGATAAAAGATAGGAAACGGATAATGATAAATCATGTAATAACATGGTTACGGAAGAACAGGGGTGGAATTATATAAGTTTGCTTCCGTCCACTCCCTTTTTAAAGCAATATTTAATAATATGTGTTATTATCCTAAGTTTGATACGTCATTGTATGAATGTATAACTGATGTTTGTAATGTTTTTGTGTATTATTCTTATTTGATTGCTTCAGATAAACTATTTCAAATTCAAATTAAATCAAAAATAAAATCAAAAGTTGTGTTATTTGTGGTTTCTGCTCTTCTAATTCTTAGAATCCTTTCGTTTCAACTTAACTAAAAAAAATTTAATTAAATGTTTGTGATTTCTAATCATTTTGCCTCAAAAATGTTGTTTGTTTTTTGTGATTTGGGTTGGGATCATTCGTTTATGCAAGTCAGATTCTCATATTGATACAGTTTCAACTTAAATAAAGATAGTATTAAGTAGTAGGTATTTGTGATTTTTAATCATTTTTATTCAAACATTATAAGATTTTGATTTCTGTTGTTTCTTCTAATCGGATTCTAATCCTTGAGTTTTAACTGTCAGGAACTGGTGGTGGAGGACCCAAAATGCAGGAGGTCAGGCTTGGTGACAGGAAATAAAACATTGAATAAACAAACTGAAAAATGACAAAACTATGGGGCAAAACAAACTGGTGACACAACAGAGCAGATGACCTGACAAGGATGAACAGAAACTAAGACACTTAACCCTTGTGCCATCTTAGATGACCCCACCGTTACATTGACGTGTTCTCCCTACCATGACAAAGGTGGATAAAGGTGGAAAGATTTCATGTAATCCATGGACACCAGTGAAGATCACAAATCATTGAAGAAAAAAGGTTCAGAGCACTGTTTTGTGGGTCTAGATGACCCAACTCCCAATGTTAAAGTGCCTAGGATAGCACAAGGGCTACACAGGCTGAGGGGACTTAACTGAACTGAAGACAGCTGTGGATCATAAGCCTTAAAGTGGAGTGACTGACAAAAAGAAAACCAAAAACATGAACAAGAACAAAACAAAACCACAGAATCCTTACATCAACTTAAATAAAAATTTACATTTTACAAATTTACATTTTAAATCAAATTTTGGGATTTTGGGATCATTTTTAATGAAAAAGTTGTGTTTTTGTGTGGTTTTATTGTTTCTGATAGTCAGATTCTCATCATCCTTGAGTTTCAACCTAAATAACTTAACATTTTCAATTGATTCAATTTGATTTCTAATCACTTTTACACTACTTTTTTTTTGTGATATCTCTTGTTTCAGCAAGTCAGATTCTTATCATTGAATTTCAACCTACGTAAAATAAATAAAGATATTTGAAAAAACATTTGTCATTTTCACAAAAAAGTTGTGAGTTTTTTGTGATTTCTGTTTTTTCTATGAGTTGGATTCTAATAATCCTCGAGTTTCACCTTATAGAAGTTTACATTATCAGTTATACTTTTGGATTTTGAATCATTTTTACTCAAAAAAGTTGTGTTTTTGTGTGGTTTATTTTGTTTCTGCTTGTCAGAATCTCATAATCACTGGGTTTCAAATCAACATTTTCAATAAAATGTACTTGATTTCCAATCATTTTTAGTTGAGATTTATAAAAATATTACAAATTTTGTAATATTTAACAAAGAAAAATGTCAATTAGAAGAAATTACGACTCATAGAAAGGTTAAAAATATATTTGTCAAAATACATTGAAGTCGACACTTACTCTGCAGGTTTTCATCAAATTATATACCAACAGTTTAAAAAAAATGTTCGAGTTTTAAACTTAGTTATAGAAGATTGCCTTTAAGGATTTAATTTTGGATTATTTTCTCCATCTGAGAGAACTGCATATCTAATAAAAAGACCAAAAATATCCAAAAATTGGAAGCATAAACACGCAGAGCTGGGAAGGTTTAAAGATATGTGCTGTGGCGAGAGAAAAGACCATGAGAGAATGAGCAGGTGTGCTGGGAAAGAACCATGGGCTTCAGGGAGAGGAGAGATCAATAACTAATTTCAGTACTGAGCCTCTCTCGCACTGTTTTCCAATAAACGATGGATGGAGAGTTCTGGCTTATCCCTCCTCCCCCACTATCTCTGTTCCATCACCTTCTACTCGCTGGGATTGGAGTCAATGGTTGAAGCTCGTTTGTGTCAGTATGCTGAAGGTTCGCTTGCCCCCCCCCAACTAGTCTCTGCTATAACTAACTCAAAGTTGCTTTTTTTTGTCCCTTCTATAAGCGTCCTCTCAACCATTCCACATCCTCTGTATCTTTAATGTTGTCTTTCTCTCTCCGCTCAGCCTCCTGCAACCCCCTCCCATCCCTATCCATTCAACCAGGGCCAGTGCTGAGGTTTTATCAAGAGCATGCAAGCAGATTCAGACAGACAGGAGAGTGAAGCGTGTGTCAAACAGCCCTGCTGCTGCTGCTGCTGCTGAGGCTTCTCCTCAGAGGCTGTGACCTAGATAACCAAGAGGAGCTGGAGCGCCTGCAAGCCTTGGAGCCACTCCAGCTTCAGCAATGTCAGGAAGGGGTTAGTTGTGTAACACTATGTCCTATTTAGCTTTGCTCGTCACAGTTACCCGCACAATGCAAATGTGAACACGTACAGACCCTGTGGAGCTCCTACTTGTGTGGTAGGTTTCTTCCAGGCTCTGGTTTTGCTTCTGAAGTGGTGAAAAACTAGTTTGGATCATAAGAGCAGAAAAGAATTGAAGTCCCTACACGAGTACGCATTAGGAACGCTTGGTAAAACTCCAACAGTCTCTGTGGCTGCATTTTGGAAAAGGATGTGAAGATGCTTTCTCTGCTCCTACGCCTAAATCTTGCTTCTTCATGTCAGCAACAGCTCTGCTAATGTTTAACGTACAACCACAACCACAAGAGAACAAAGTCAGTTTCTTTTTACAGAGCATAATCACCAATAAGTATGAAGTAAAAGAGCTGTTTTGGAAAACTTCATAGCCTCTTTATAAATAATTACAATCAATAAGATCATTTATGTGAAATACATAACTCCCCAAACACCATTGACATAACACAAGTGTTGGTGAAACTGTTTTAATGGCACAATTTTCCATCAAACTAAACATTTCACAGAGTTCACAATACACTGCCAGCACACTGAGGAACTGAAATATACATGGAGCTCACTCAGTTGGACCAACTTTAATTGGCTGCACTGAGAATTTCTGAGTCATTTCTGGAGTAAAAGTACAACACTGCCATCTGTTGGTTGTGGCTTTGTACTGCAACTTCACGTTTGTGTCCATTACCTGATTGTACTTAAGTTTTTCCTGGATTCTTACAAACACAACTTTTTATTTCAAATAACTTCATTGTCATTGTGATTTTTCAGTCAATAAGGATCAGATTTATTTGGGCAGAATTGTTTTATTTGAACCCCAAATCTCAATAGATAGCTTCATTGTTAGGGCCGGCTCTGCTGAGGCTTGAAGCAGCCCCAGCCTGGCTTTGGAGCGTATGTGTGCTCAGGAAGCAGAAAGTCTTTCAGTCTGTCTGGTAAAGGCAGGGCTTTCACTCTGTCCTCCAGAGGCCAGGGCTGTAGGCGCCTCCGTATGAATGTCCTGCAAAGGCAGCGCAGAGGTGGCGGACTTGCTTCACGAGCAACGACGCGGCTGTGCAGGTCCATCAGAGCCTGAGCGTAAGGGTGTGAGTCGTGCCCAGGTCCAGGCAGCTCCAGCCTTGGAGGGAGGTGCAGCGTGGGGGCGTTTACCTTTGCTAAGTCCAGCAACGCTTCAGCTTGTTCCAACAGCTCGGTGGCCCGGCTTGGATCGGAGCACTGCAGGAGGACTGCCTGAAGCCTCTGGAAAAGGAGGCTGTAACCTGACCAACAGGAGTCACTGTGATAACTGCACACCAAAGAGGCTCCGCTCTGGATCAGGAGCACAGCCAGAGGGAAGAGCAGGTCAAACTGTTCCAAGCTTGTCTGGGTCAAGGAGGGCTCGCCATCCTCACTCAGACAGCAGCTGGGGTCCACGCCGTGAGCTAGCAGTAGCCGGGTGACTTTCAAGCAGAAGCCGCCAATCTCAGCAGCGTCCTCCACACTGGCATCCAGAGCCTCTTTGACCAGAAACACCAAAGATGATTCAACGGTTTCTCCATCGACTGTTGCAGCGCTGACATCAGCACCTTTAAAGAAAACGTTTGACAATCAGTTCTAAAATACCACTGGCACAATTTAAACAGTTGAAGCAAGGAAGCAAGATGAAAAAGATCAGAATGATTTCCTTCTCACCCCTCTCAAGTAGCAGCTGTATGTTCTCGATGTTGTGCACAGTAAGTCCATCGCTGCTCGCTAATGCATGTAGCAGCGGCGTTTTCCCTTTCGATTTGAGAGGAAAGCAACCCTTTTTAGAATTAAAAGGACACAAATGGATATTGTGGAATGACGTCGGCCGATCTAAACGCACCGTGCTTGTCTCTAGCGTTCACTGCAGCACCGAGGTCCAATAAGGTGAGCAGACAGGGCAGCCTCTCCGACTCCTCACTCGCTAAATCTAAGGGACTGCTCTCGTGAATCTGAAAAGGACATGCAGGATTGTATATTCCCATATCCAGAACAATTGAGAAATGTAGAATAAAAATTGGTTAAGTTCTCACTCGGTCCCTCTTTTCGATGTCTGCTCCGTGTCCAGCAAGCAGCCTCACCATATTTGGCCGGTTCCTCAACACAGCTATGTGCAGTGGGTTGTAATAGGACACTGGGTCTTGAAAACAAAACAAAAAAAGTTCACATTCATTGATTACAGTGTTTCCTTGTTTATCGTGGGGTTACGTTCTAAAAATAACCCGCGATAGGTAAATTCACGAAGTAGGATTCCAGATGTTTAACGGCTGTAAAACCCCTCCCTCACTACACACCGTATACATTTTCTCAGACAGACAGGAACATTTTTACTCTTTTCTCTTGTTTAAAGTCTCAAAAGAATCCAGAGTTATAGAATGAAGGGGTTCATATAAAACTGTCAAACTGCGCACATTCTGTACAGGAGACACAAGAAAGAGATTGACTGACACAAGGCCTTTAGCCAATCAGAACAGTGAACACAATGTCCTGGGGAGAAAAAAAGAGAAGAAAAAAAAATTCAAAATTGCATTGAAAAAAATTATTAATGTTTTCAAATGTTGTTAAATTGCTTTGGCAGATAAAACATGAGAATATTAGATAACATTTCTGAAAACTGTGATCCAAAACCAAAAACAGAAATGAAATTTAAAAAAATCCTACATCAACTTTAATAATATTTACTTTAAAACAGCTGTTAACAAAACATAGTTTCAATTTAAATGCAAAAGAACAGCAAAAACATGATCCGTTCTAACTAACTTACTGCAGCAACTTTATTCATGTTAAACATGAACGAAGCTGTTTCTGCAGGAATTCACTCATCACATAGGAGAGGAAGTGTGCATCCAAAACCAGTAGAGGTCACTACAGCAGAGACTGATGACAGCTTTGATCAACCCCGTGACAAACACTCATCTTCTCACTGAAATGTCCAATTACTCAACGGCCTAGAGGTGGACTGTCAGCCCCTTGAGGGCGGAACTTAACACTCAGCATCACTGGGAGGGTCAAAAGGTTCCTGAGCGCAGCTAAGATTGTAGCTCACCGGTTCTTCAGGGGACAGGTCCAAAAGGAAGAACAAGCAACACGCGCACACACAAGTGTTTGTCAACTGGAGTTGCTTTAACTTAAAATAATACTAGTTGAATACTAGTTTGCCAATTTTACAAAATGAATGATCATAAAAATGAGCCCAAAACTGGATTTACAAATGAAGGAGATTGCTGACATGACATAAATGGAGTGAAATCATTTAGGCAATAATTACATGGATTTCCACTGGGGAGAAACGTGACCAAATCTGAATATTTACCTTCAAAATTGACATCAGCTCCATAGCGTAGGAGGATTTTGGCGGCATAACCGAATCCCCGCTCTGCCACCTTAAAAAGTGCATAACTGATGCCTTCAACAAACATCTCTGACTGGGACTCCTGCTCCAGAAGCTCCACTAAAGAGCTGCATCTGCTGGGCTCATCATCGGGACTCCTAACAAGGCAAATAAGAAAGAAAAGGTCTCAATCAGACCTACAGGGACTTTTTTTCCCTCATCGACCATCTGCTAAATATATTGGTTTGGCAAACGTACCAGTTTTCGGGATGCCTGTTGTCTTCCTCCAAACCAATGACGCGCATGACAGCATCTACCAGTGGCTGATATTCATAGATGATTCTCCGAAATCCATGGAGAAAAGGCATGGCTCTTCCGGTCCGGTCTCAGACACGACGCGTTTGATTAACGCAGAAAAAAACGCGTTAAGACTTTCAAGGTAAGAAAAACTATATTTTTTCGTTTATACAGCACTGTATAGCCCTAAATTGTTAATATTACATTTTTTATTCTACTATTTTTTTTAAATATCGTTACACACGATTTAGCCAATCAGAGTTAGCGGCAACTAGTAAGAATCTCGTTTTCTTTCGTTAAGACTTAGAGCAGAAACCGAACGTTGTGAGAGGCACGTATAGTTCTAGAAACAAACTACTGCACGACAGACAAAACTGAACATAAGATGAAGTGAGAAGAATTGCTAAGAAAAACGACAAACTTGTTCGAATCGTAGCAATTTGACAGCTACTCACAACATATGTCCCTCTTCACAACAGGAAGTTAACCGGCGCTTAATTAATTCCCACTGAAACCACAAGACGCACAATAGTTCCTAGGACACTGTCCTGGCGGGAAAAATGTGTTTTTGAGGAAAAAAATAAAAGGTTTTATATATATATATA
>CM074495.1:18918010-19270510 GCA_037389245.1 Oryzias sinensis
CTGAGGTTCAGGCCATGTCACACTGTAGCTACGTACAATTTGTGCATTGTCCATGGATGAAAACTGGTCCTACTGGTCAAACCATTGGAAGGACCCGCGGAGGGCGCTGATCATGGTGCTGATGTGATGTGATCTCTGCCTGGTGGTCTGAATGTCAAAATAAGGAAATTCAATGAAGCGGATTCACGTGATTCTTTGCGTTGTTATTTGTACTTGTTCCGTGGTTTTAATGGGGTTCCTCCGTGATACATCTATAAACATTTCACGCACACACCCGCCTTCCGCGTGGCGCCTGACACCGCCCTGTGAGAGACTTACGCATGACCTGCAACCTACCAAAAATTTCAAATAGCTGAGAGCGGAATTCAAGTACAGACCCATTAGCCGAAACCCTCGATTGATATCTGCACACATCGACAAATGATGAAACACAAGAAACACCAGTGAATTATGTAAATTACACATGCATCACAAAAGACAGATGTTGAAAGCCTTTTACAAAAGAACTGCTTGAATTTTGTCTGCTTCTGGTTTCAAACCTTGAGTGTCGCCCATGCATTCGTGTTGTCCAGACTAAATTATTGCAGCTTCTCATATGCTGGGTAACCCAAGGCTCCAATATCCAGGCTGCAACGGGTCCAAAATGCAGCAGCCAGATTTATTGTGGGGCAAAGAAGTTTGACCACATAACACCCGGTCTCTTTGAACTGGCTGCCAGTGCAATACTTGTTTTTCATTCAAATTCAGGTCCTTACTTTTAAGTCCCTGGCAGGTACGGCACTTTCTTACCTCTCCGGTCTGCTTTTAAAGTATTCCCCCCTAAAGTCCTTATGCTCCACCGACCAGTTTGTATCAATGGTTCCCAGAACCAAATTTAAGTTTGCTGTGTCAGCTCCTCATCTATGGAATCAGTTTCAATTAGAGAGGTCACGCTCTTGGAGAGTTTTTAAAAAGAATTGTTCCCCCATTTCAGCGCTTTAGAATCAGCCTACCCCTGGTTTTATGCTGGATTGAATCTCTGTTTTAATTTGGTTAATTTTATTCTTTCATGTTTAATGATTGTACAATGTTTTGTTCTCCCTGTTTACAGTACTTTGGGCCTCCTTGGCTGGTGGTGGAAGGTGCTTTATAAAAAAATAAATGATGATGAAAGGTTTTGCACAAGTTCTGCTTCCATAATTCAGTTGAATTCAGTTCATATTTGAAGCACCAATTCCAATCAGAGGCTAGTTTATGCAGCTGTGCAAAGAAAGCAAGATACATTCAAATGAATGAAGTCCTAATCCTGTCACTTTCATTCACTCAAGATTCTTAGGACTCAGTTAAATCCAATAAGGCCAAATGATCCCGGTGTGATTCTTGATGGATTACATGTAGGAACAAGGAGCCTGTGACCAGCAGGGGGCGCTTTGCCTCTTTAAGTGACGGTACCATGACTGCATCAGTTTAATTTGCAATCAAAGATGTTAACTATTTTAAATCACTTTTTAAAAATAAAATCTCAGCACTTCGAATAAGAATTCTGTTCAGTTTTTTCAATAATTCCCAAACCACGTGACCCAAAGAGATCCCACAATTGTGGTACGTACTTTCTTACATCAGACACACCACCTTATTTTGCAATTATACATGATACAAATTTATTTTTAATAAAATCTAAAATGTATACCTTTTTGTCACCAATTTTTATTTAGTAAATTTTCTTTTTATTTTTTTTACATTATCTTGTGTAAAGATAGAAACAACAATAAATAAGCTGTAGCAGTTATTAATTTTCTCTCCATTAGGTGTATTACAGGGGTGTTGACTACAGGCCAGTGTCTGCACGTTTTAGGTGTTTTCCAACTAAAAAATTCCCCAGATAAAGATGACTGTGTTATAAACAGATTTGTCCAGGCATTAACGAAATACTGATGAGCATTATTATTTAGATTTATGTGTGTGACAACAGGGAGATATCTAAAATATGTAGGACATCTGACAGGTTACTTTCCATCTCTATGGGTCACGTGGTTTGGGAGCTATTGAAAAAAATGAACAGAATGCATATGCAAACTGCCAAAATTTCATTATAAAATTCATATGAAATATTTAGCATCTTTGATTGCATAATAATTTGGTGTGTCTGATGTTGGGATGTCAGTGCCACAATTCGGCATAGGTTTCGTCCCTATGGGTCAGGTGATTTGGGAAATTGACCAAATTTCATTTGCAAACCTCCGGAATTTTAATCAAAAAATTCATATAAAAAATTCATATAGAATATTTAGCATCTTTGATTGCAAAATAAATTTGTGTGTCTGATGTAGGGATGTCAGTACCACCATTTGGTATAAAGGTTTCATCCCTTTGGGTCACGTGCTTTGATAGCTGTTAAAAAAAAAAAAATAACAGTATTCAAATGCAAATTGCTGGAGTTTTTATATAAATATCCACAAAATCTTTGGAATCATGAGGTCACGTGTTTGGAAGCTATTAAAAAACAGAAGGTTTTCTTTAAACAATTTCTTTTATAAAATATTGAGCATCTATGATTGCAAAACTTTTCTTATTAAAACATTGCAAAATAAATAAGATTGTTTAGACACAACATGAGGAAATCTTGTATAGTATTTATGTCTTTTTTCAAAGCATTTAGCCTTGGGTTTTATCTAAAATCTTCTCATGGAGATCCGTGCTGAATATCTGTCGAATATCAACCTAAAACTAACTTCACCGCAGTACCCCAGATTATATGTGGAGGAGAGGCTGTTTATTTAAGAGTCTACTTGATGAAAAGCCACTCTAATCTCAGTTTATACTGATTTATTATACGGTTGTTGCAAACTTTGGTGGAATGGAAAATATCCTGTCTTGTCCTTAAAACAAATAAGTCGTCAAACTGGAATGATGCCTGATTTAAGGCATTTTTTAAAAGATTGTTTTGGTTCATTCCACAGGGGGTCGCTAGTGCCTTCCAAGTGGCGCCAGCACAAAACCAACTGGACGTTTCCTAATCCAACTTTTAAAGTTTCTCTTAATGGACGCAGTGATGTTCAAAGGAGTACCTGGCTGGAGGTGAATGATGGACTCCTAAAACCCTGACTCAAAACATAAAGGTTTAATAGAAAATGTCACCTGAGTTGAGAAAGTTTAAAACAGTTGAACGAGTTGGATAAAGATGTGGCAACCTTTCATATATTCAGAGAGACGTGATGCTGCATCGTTCCCCGCTCAGACAACACCTCCCGATGTGCGTAACTGGCAGTCTTTGTCACTGTTTTCTCCCCTTTTGCTCCTCTCGACGCGCATTGGACGGGCTGACGGTGCGTAAGCCTCTGACTCCGCTCCCTGCACTCTCCCTACATAAACATAGAAAGATGAAGGTTAAAAGGGGACTTTCGCTGAACTGATTATGTACTGATGCCAAAGTCTTATTAGAAAGGACAGGCGAGCGGTCGGTCCTGCGCGCTGCTGTGGTTGCTCGCTGTTGGAGTTGCGCACCGGACTTCCAGAAACCGTAAATCTCTACCACTGGATATCTCTTCTCCCGTGGCACGACTTGAACTTTTCTACCTTTGTACATGTGGCCATGCATGACATCAGAGGAGAACGGCATTCGTTCGCTCCAAAGTGTCGGACTCTACGCGCCTCGCCGCATCCAAGTTCAGGAATCTGGTGATTCTTGGGACAGAAACGGAACAACTGGCAGCGGAATTGAATATATTTTCTTCTCGGCTGTGCTCTTCTTCCTTTCTCTTTTACTGATGGGATTTTCTTCAAGAACTGTTTAAAGGCATCCCAGTTTGAAAATGCCGGAAGGACTTGCGCAAAGCTCCTCGAAATCCTATCTGTTCTGAAATGTTCCTGACTAAACCAGGTGTCGACAAAGCTTTTTAGTCAAACTTGGACAGTGTGATCCAAACCTGAGGCGTGCCATCACTTTGAGAACACACGCAGTGTCATTTTTATGACCGACGCTGCATCCAGGGGCTTTCTCGTTCAATTTAAAATCCTCCTTTTGCGCGCACCTTTTTGCAGGGATACTTGTTTTCCAACGTTTCCAGCAACCATGTTGCATGTGCTCCAGATGTTGGCCTCACTTTGGACAGGTAAGCCTAATTTCATCCTATCTGGATTAGGGGTTTGCCATGAAATTCCCTGTGACTGAATATCCTGTGGGTCACTGATAGGGAAGGCAATTAAGACACTTTTTTCTTATCAAAGTTTGTGCCTTGATTAACTCCCATAATATGAGTCTTTTTCGCTTATAAGTTCTGTGGCCTTAAATAACTCAGTGTCTCGTGAATATTTTAATAGAATATACACTTATTGTGCAGGTTTCATAAAACTCTTAATCTTTTAAGTTATTAAACAAATATTTACCCGACAGCCTGTTGTTATTTTATTAGAAAAGTTGACTTCTTCAGAGAGTTGACCTGTCAACATTTCAGCAACTGAAGGTCTTGCAGCATTTCTCTGCATATGAGTTTTTCCTCTTTCAACTATGCTCATAAAAAAGCGTCATTTTCTCTGCCAGTGACATTGCACCAGTCCGTTAGTGTTACAAGCAGCAGAGCAAAATCTACTTTGCCTTCCTTGCTGGCACTGCACACAGAAGAGATGTAGGGGCAGCTGGTGGTCTGGCTAATGAATCCTCTCTCTGTCTTGTGGGAAAAAGGTTTACCATAAAAAGCTATTTGGAAAATGGATTCTTCACTTTTAATGTCACAAAGCACGCCAGATTTTTGCAGCTTGTCACACAGAAGGGTCGTCTCATGTTTTGCTGTTCTAAACTAAAACAGATTAGAATTTTTCTTTTTCTTTTTTTTATAAGCCACCAGTTTGCCTTTTTTGCCTCAAGAAACCCCATCATAAGTTTGGTTTAAATTGTGAAAAACATATTCCTTGTAGGATTAAAGATTTGCTTTTCCAAAAAAACATTCCTACACACATCTTTAAACTCTCACATCTTCTCCATCCTGCTTATTTCTTGCAGCTGATTTGACAGAGCCTCTCTCATGAGCGCCTGACTCATTGCCTTGAAAAGTGCAGTAATGATGCTTGCCTTATGCCACATCCCCCCAGTAACCATACACAATATGATCCTAATTGAGCAGTGTGTGTCATAAACCTGCAGGACCTTGCTTCTTGCTGTGAAAAGTGGTGAAAATTGATAACAGAACAGGAAACGAGATCAGATCCTTCGAGAAGAAAAAAACGTCTGCACATTGTAATGAGGCCATAATAATGGGGGGGAAATCTGGTATTCTGGACTGATTGTGACCAAACCCTTTGTCACACCAATCACAAACATGACCAGCGTAAAGAAAGAGGGTTCACATATTATTCAGAAATGTACTGAATAAAATGTCTCCATAAATTGGAGATAACGTTTCTGTCTGCTTTGTGGGATTCCTTAGAGGAATGTCCAATTTTCTCTCAATCGAGAGCTTATCAAGATCCAAAAGAGGGATGCCAGTGTCTAGGGGATTTGGTTTGTAATTTCAGATTATCAGTTTTCCTATTTTATTAGGAATCCACTGGAGAGTAAAGTCTTTTTCCATTGAAAAATTTTTATTTTTATTTCCAAAATTTCAGAAACTTCTTGTAGCGTGTTTTAAGACAAGAGCTTTTATCTCCAGTCATTTAGTTCCTGCTGTGCTATCTTTGCATTTTATGAACAAGAAATTATTCTGGATTACAAGAGTTTCTAAAACACTTTTTGATCAAAACAACACCCCAAGTCTGCTTTGTTTAGGCGGAACACTCCAATTAAATTAATTTTTTTATTTTAATTTTTAGCATTGCAGGGATCTTCTTTCAAGCGGGAGTCTTGGTCCAGTGGATATTTTCATTTCAACTTGACTTGGTGCCACACAATTTCATTACTCTGAAAGATTTTAAATCAAGTGCAGGAAGCCTCATTTGAGGACCTGTAATACCAAATTCTGTTTCATAGCTTTGACAGCCCATCAATTATAGCCATATCAGAAGCATATGGTTGCTGAGATTAAAAAATGGATGGTTTTGGATGAGATTGCTCCAGACAGATACCTGTAAATGGGATGTTTGTGGCTTGCTGCTCATTTACTGAAAGGGAATTAGGAAAGGAGGAATCCGGAGTTTGGCTGTATAAATGATCAAGACTCTCTTGGAGTTCACTGTAGAGCACATCTGAGAGTTTTGACTGAAGTCGTCGATGAAAAGAGGCATATTTTCCCCCTTTCAAAAAAGCTAATTTTGCTTGAAATGGTGTTTCTTTGCTTTGGAGCAAAAAAGGTGCATCACAAAAGCAACTCGGCATGAGCTGTAATTTCTGTTTTCTTTTTCTAGTTTAATTTGCCACCACCGCAGATAGTATTTGCTGCATGTTAGAGTGTCAAACTGTGCACCTTTGTTGACATGATGACTGTTTTGAGGCAAACTGACTCGGTGCTCCCGTCAAAATCCTTTTTCCTGCCCTATTATGCTCATTATACTTAAAGTGTGTGTGGGAGGCATACATTGGAGCCTCCTAATCACTGAGTCAAAAGCGGTTTTCTACACCCCTGTAAACTCAAATATCATCAGCATAATGTCCTGTAATATTTCCACAAAAGCTGTGTTAATTGCCTCACCGTTACGCATTCAATTTAATCAAATTTCACAATTAGGATGGAGAATGGAGCAAGTGGCGTGAAAGCTTAAAGAGAGCAAATTAAAATGTGTGTGTTCCCTTGGAGGACCATCATCCTGAAAACTGACAAACACGCTGATGCAGTGTGCACTGTCATCAGCGAGTTTCTGAAAAGAGGGCTTTCACCCCACCAATCTCTGGAGTATAAGGGCGGTGGAAAAATATTTTTCTGGGTTTGATGCGGTGAAAACACCAGAGCCCCATTGCAAAAACGGAGCCTTAAGGACGTAAAAAGACACTTGTTTCAAGAATAATTCTATTTTACAAGAAAAATTATCTTATGAAGAAAGTTTTTATAGCAAAATAATCTTAGTTTTAGAAAGCATGTCTTAGTGAATACAAATCTTTACTTAAAATAAGATTTTGCTTATTTGAACAACATCTGCCAGTGGGGAAAGAATTTTTGACTTATTTCTAAGGGGCCTGTTTTTCCCGTGAGTCTACAACTGCTTTTATTTTGAAACAAACTCACAATTCATCACTTCTAATCACAATTCAAATTGGAACTGACTTTGTTAAGACTACACAAAGGTAAATGCTAGACGTTTTTATTTCAACAGTTTGCTCACAATGACAACGCACTAATTTTTATTGTCAAGCAAGCATGACTGACCTGAATCAACCTGTGAAGACTTTACACCACATATGCATCTTTGAAGCCTTGTCAGCAATAAGGTGGTGGTCGGTTCATTTATTCAATGATTTTTTTTTCTTGAATGACAAAGTCAAAAGTCCTTTGTGATGTTACATTGGAAGCTATGCTCAAACTGTCCTCGCCAACGTGCGTTCAAGCAACAACTTTCAGTGAATACTAAGTGTGCATAAATGTGTGTTTCATGTTGTGGATAAAACATGAAACATCTGTATAAAGTTAAACCAGGTTGGACTTTGACCATTCAGGGACTTGGATTTCGAAGCAGGGTTATCATTTACGGAAGTATCGGCCATTTGAAAATTGATAATAGAGGAGAAATCAATAATTGCGTTTTGTGCCTGGTCCGAATTCTATGACACCAAGTCTTTCATAGAACAGAGCTGTGAAAATAAAAGCCTGGAGCAAGATTCAAGAGATTTGCACCACTTTGACCCGTTTCACTAAGCCTTTCCCACTGTAGGTAGAGGACATGTGCTAGGAAACAACAGAAAAAGAAGAACGAGCCCCTCCCTGCTTGTCCAGTGTAAACACTATATGCTAAAGGTGCATTCTTGGACGTGCGTCACATGCCCCAATGTGAATCTAGCATATATCAGTCAGTTTCATGCTGATGATTTAAACTTGACCTACAGGTGGAAATACACTGCATTAAAATGTTGTTTTTATGTATTTATTTTTAGAATTCAATTACTCTTGTTTTAGGTTGCTTGAAGTGAAAACTTTAATTTTGGTACCTGACTGTCATCAACCTTGTTATCACTAAAAAATTAGGTTAACACCATCAGCAGTTGTTGGACAGAGAGGTGACCTTTTTAGGTGATAATCCAATGTGGGAACATATGCGCTTCATCAGACAGACACATGTTAAAAGACAGAAAAACATGAAAAAATTAAGGTTAAAAAATGCCCTGATGGTCTCATACTTTTTCTGCTCATCAAGATGTATTAATGCAACGCTACAGACTAAAGACACATTTTAGTCTAATTTATCACTAAAAAGGAGCAAGAAAACACCTCAATAAGGACTGACTGTTCACACAACCTAATTGTGTTTAAGTGCAACAGTCAATCTTTTGCAAAGAAGACATTTGCTTACAAAAATAAATCCAACAGTTTTATGTTTCTACCGTTTTTTTTTTCAGCAAACGATTTCTCTCTTTTTCTATAAGCTAAACATTTTCATGCTGCGTGAACAAGAAGGAGGAAAACTACATTTCACAGTGCTTATTGAAACATGAAAGCCACTGAATCATAGGAGATGTGAGAACAACAGAAGCAAAAGTGGATTATGGTTTTATTCAATATTACATTTAGAAAATATCATTAGCCAGCGAGCTTTCTCTGGAAAGAAAAAGAAACTGCTGGGACAGCATTGCTCAGCATTATATATTTATGTAATATATCCTCCACTAAAACTTGAGCACTGTGAATACACAATAGATGTTTAATTTTCCTGCAAAAAAACACGTGCAAATGCAAAACAAATGGGCCTTTTGCAGATATTTTTAATGCTCCTATTCTTTTATGTCACCAGGGGTGTCCTATCAGTAACTTCAGAACTTTTAGCAGGTAATTGGTCTGTGCATGTTAAAAACTCTAGCAGCTGGTTGTGTACAGAGCAGCCTTTTACACATGTCATCCCTTTATGCATTAAATGCAATGATCTGATAGGTACATACTGTCAAGGCCCATTGACTTCTTTGTGGTGTGACAGATTGATTATTGAGATTATGTTTAAATTGAAGCTATGCATCTTGTTATTATTCAGAGTGGCGCGCTCATGCACTGGAATGCTGAACAGCCACCTTCAAACATCGCTGAATTTTTTATTCAAAGTGCACCCGTGACAGAAACAGCTGTACAAAACTGTACAAGAATGAAGTATGGAAGATGGAAAGTGCCTCACAAATGTGCCAGAATCTAAGTCCCAAAACTTCCTCATGGCGAGAGAAAAGAAAGCAGAAAACCATGTGAGGCATTAGATCTAAAGGTTTGTCCTGTGCAGAATCTCAGTTCGTATCACACAGACCCAGCTGGCTTAAAGAGTTAAATACCCATTCCAATGAAAATCCTCCTACTGGTGTTTTTAAAGTGTTCTTGTGGCATTTTTTTACTGATGGAGGACAAATGTAAGAAAATTAAGCGTAAAATTGGGTTTCTGAGTATTTCCTCATTGGAACTGTTAATCAGGAGGAGCAGACAAAAAAAAAGTGTCGGTAATGTTAGATTGGGGTTGTGAGGCTGTAAACTAGCAGGAGAGCATGTAAACAGGTGAATGATGGGAAGTGGGCTTACTCCACACCAACATTCTCGTCTTCAGCTCAGAGGTAAAATTCTAATGAACTTCCTGCCGCTCTGCAGAAACGATGACCCAGAAAACGACAGCGGTTTTTAGAATTTGGCTACAAATCGCAAAATTATAATGTGTATGCTTTTGGAATAGGCCAAAAGATGATCGAAGTGGGAAATTACATTTTCCTTTTTAGGAACCCGTAGTTGTTTGCTGCTTTGATTTTGAACAGGATCTTTAAAAAAATATCTTTACAGAATATTCATGTTGTTATTAACTAAAGTAAACTGACTCTAATACAAGCTGTTCTTACATAGCCTTTGACCAGTGACTAGTGACACTGTGTAATTGGGATCCTAGGGTAAGCATGTCTCCAATCAGACTAAACAATCACTGGTCTCTAATCAGCGTGAACCAAACGGCCACCTCGGAGTACAATCAGTGCTCAATTTAGTCTGGCAGGAGTGGTTGTCTCCTAATGAAGTCCCTTGAGTGACTTCACAGAGTCTGCATGACTGTGTTTATTTTGAAAAAAGCACAGAATTCCTTCTGTGGGCATGGAATAACACTGACCTAATATTATTTGTCCTCAAAAAGAGGAGCCCCCCCAAAAAAAATAAAGAAAGAAAAAAAGGCAATTTTTCTGTTGCCATTTTGCCCTTGCTGTCCGGAAGGCCTCAGTCCTCAGTGTTTGGCAGCAGGCAGCGTTCACACTGCTTTGTTTCTCTCCTGACAGCAGACTGAGCTGATGACTAGGGAGGATTAGAAATGTCCAGTCAAAACACACACAGTGTGGCAACATTGAGTCAATGGTCCTGTGGTGTCATCCTGGCCAGAAGTGGCAGTGCTGTCTGTTCAGCTCATCCAGCAACAGTCTGCTCAAAGTCACTATCAGCGCAAGCAGATTCTTCCTTTAACCCAGGGGCCCTCAATTTCACACAAATTGGAAAGAGCTACCACAAGCTGAGGCGGAATGACCCTGATGATAACGAAGGATTAGCCTCAGAAAAACTTTTACTCTTTCATTTAAATTGGGAATAAAACTGCACATGGGTGCTAATGGGAGACTGACTGCTGTCTTGTCCTCATACTCTGAATTTTGATGGGCTTTATCGCCAATTTATGAACCCTGTGAGGCTTCATGGATGGTGGCGTTGGTTGACCCAAGCTGAAATATTTCCCTAAATTTGTTCAGATGTTAATAGAATTTACAAGTTGAAAACTATACAGTTCGTCTGGTCCTTAACAGCAGGTCAGAAGCATTAGTGAGCATATAGCATATCAACAAATGCAAATGTAGTAAAAATGTTCATAATGATATGCACCAGTTGAGAGCTTTCTGGCTTCTTCTCAAAAATGTCAGATAAAGACAAACCAGAATTTATTCTGGAGTTTACAACCAAGTATCTACAGGAAAAATCTGACCTGTCATCCATCCCCGGGTTTTTTGTGTACTGCTAATAAGGAAATGCTGGCCTGCTTAAATGGCAATTGATAAATGTCACACCAGGTTGACATCAGCATAAACTATCTGTAAAGCCTCACATCCTTTTTTTTTAAGATTTGTTGTTTTTAATGTATTTTACTTAACCCTATTTAGTAACATTTTATAAAAAGGTCCCTTTATTAATGTTACTTAATGCATAATTAAACATTATTTAATTATTAGTTAGCACATTAACAAACACTTCCATGCGTTACTGAGTTTAAGATCTAAAAGAATAAATTTGCATTTTATTCTTGACCCCCACATAATATCAAATCATTACATCTTCAAAAAGCTATGCAAATTCCAAAACTAACCAAAGTGCATCTGATGCAAAAAACAAAAAAATGTCATAGAGTCAATCCTTATCTGTTTACAAAATTAAGAAAAGGTTTAGAACTGCCTGGATTTGATTGGTAATTTTTTACAACACGCTTGAGAAATGTGCCAGCTCTAAGTGAGAGCTTCTGAGCTCCACTGGGCTGCTTTTGACTACAGCTTGTTGTCATGTTTAAAGTTGTTTTTGTGCCTTCTTGCTGAACTTTGAGGACTGTTGTGAAGGCTCTGTAATTAGAAGTGTTGGGAGTATGGCAAGAGCTGCGCCTCAAAACGATGTAATCAGTGCTCCATCCTCAGTTGCAGATGCCAAGTAGAGATTGGCTGTGAAAACCTGCAAAAATGAAAAAGAGGAAAAGCACTAGGTTTTATATTGAGCATCTGGACGAAATATATATATGGGAAATTTTTGGAAGCTTGCAACCTATGCAACTGCTAATTGTTTGCTTTGAAATGCTTTTCCAACACCAATTTCTGCAGTTTTTCAGTAGTTGTCTGTCTCCTTGTTTGCTTAATTTTTTTTATTTTTTTTTTATTTGAAATGGTTTATTTCAAGCAATTAAGTAGAAGTAATACACAACAGCAATATAAACATCAGTTATACATTCATACAGTAACTAATCAAACTTAGGATAATTAGACATATTAATAAATATTGCTTGAAAGGGAGTGGGAGGAAGCGAACTTATATAATCCCACCCCGATTATACTTTAACCATTTTATTACATGATTTATCAATATCCGGTTCCCAGTTTTTATCAGACAGAATTAAAAATCATAAGATATCGATAAAGCACATGACAAAGATGAATTACTTAAGTATTACGTCAAAAATAACTATTTTAGAAATCAACATGGCAAATGCAGATCAGTCATCTGAAATATATGCAGATTATGTTACTTATAGCTACGCTAGCAAAGCCATTCATATGAATAAAACATAATACTATATCAGTAAAGCAGACAACACTGTTTCAGGAATTTTCATAGCAAAAATTTCATCAAGTATCAAAAGTTAAAAACATGTGCAAAATTATGCTACATTAGGAAAGATTTTTGAATCAATTTATCAAGTTTTGGAGAAAGTGAAGTAATATCATTAAAAGTCAATCAATTTAACAATTTTCAATAAGTTTTTTAATATTTTTTTTATTTTTTTTTTTATAATAAAGAAATGCTGTAGGGGAAGAGTAAAAAGGGTCCATAACTGTCGATTGTCCAAGGTTGGTATTTCTTCTTTTACTGATAACAGCTGATCTCCTGGGTTCAAAACAGTTAATAGTTCTCTTCGATGTTATGTCTGCAGACATTAGATTCAGGTCCATATCCTTCTTCAGCTGATATCAGCTGCGGTGAAAGTTGAGGTCAAGTTGTCTGCAGGTCAGAACTCTGCTGTTATTCAGGTTACGTCAGACATACAGAGAAAGTGATGATTCCACGTGTCATATTTCTTGAAATTATTTGGCTCATTGGTTTATTACTCCATGTTGTTTCAGACGACCGTGATCAAACACTTCTCAAAGTCCTTCATGGTGTTCACGACCATAACCTTGGTGCGGTCCTCTGGACCGAGTGGTTTGACGTAAATCCTGCAGCCTTTAACCCAAGTGTTCTCAATCTGCTTACGCTTCCTGAGAAGCCGTGCATGTTTTGAGATTTCAGCATTCCTCCTGGTCAGATGGTCGTTCAGATAAACAGCAGAACCTCTGAGATTTTTGCGTAGATTCATCTGAGCTAGCTTGTGTTTGTGTTTCACAAACCTGATGAGGATCGCTGGTTTATCCGTCTCCTTTCTCCTGGGGAGCAGGTGGCAGGTCTCGATGGTATTGAGATCCAGGGAAATCCCTTTAGATGTGAGAAATGAATGTATTTGCTGCTCCAAAGACACAGCACCGATCTCCGTATTGGCACTGCTAGCTACGCTAGCGCTAGCGTTAGCAGTGCTAGCTCGAGGCTTGATTGGTACTCCAGTGAGAATGACATTATTCATCCTTACTTGCTGTTCCACATCGTCCAGTCTTTTCTCCAGAATCTCGACCTGGTTTTCTCGCTGCTCGTTTTGAGCCCGAAATCTTCGGAACTCTTCCATCATATCCCAAAGTGGCGTTAGCTTAGCCGACACTTGATCCATAAAACTTTTCAGCGTTTCTTGAATAATGTCAAGAGTTTTTTTGAGGTCTTCATATTCCTGGGGTTTCTTCGGGGGCATGGTCAGCTCTCTTTTTTGGAGAAAAATCAACCTTTTAAGTAATTTGAAGATAGTTGTATTCGCAGAGAGGCACGCCACGCGTCCTGCCGTGTAACCCGGAACCGGAAGTTTTGATAATAGCGCCATCCATATTCTAAACTCACTTAACCCTGTTATAGATTCCAGTGTTGCTGGAGCCTCTCCCAGCTACTGTTGGGGGTAGGCGGGGAACACCCTGAGCACAAACGCCTGTCCATTGCAGAGCCACACAACAACATACCCCTGGCTGCAGTCTGCAGACCGAGGTGTGCTCAACGTGGGAGGGGTTAAACGCATTGTGTTCCGCCCACTCTATGAGATTCTTCTTTGTCACAGCAATTGCCGCATTTTCCTTTGCATTTTATAAGTCTCCACATGCAATATTTGCCTTTATTCTGGAGTGAGATGATTCAATTAAGGCTCGCCATGTACATATTTTTTCCAGTAAAAGATGAGTTATTTTTAGTATAGACTATGTACACTCCTGCTTTAAGAGTTTTTTTTTTTTTTTTTTTTTTTTAGAAAAAAGCACAGCCCTTTTTATGTATGGCTACAGGATAAAGAATGGCAGACTGAAAAAAAAACTGTTATGTGTCGGTCGCTAACAAAACGGCTAATATATATATATACAATGTGTTGCACTACACTATAGAATACAATCCTTTTTTCCGTCTCTGTATTCCCTGCCTCTCCTCAATGGACAAACACACCACCCTCCTCTTCCTCAGTGCTTTCACATTTGCAGCAAGTCAATGAGCAGGATGTCGTTGTTTGAAAAGTATAAACGCCACTCAGAAGTTCATTGCAGTTCTCGTGGACAGCAGATCATTAAGAAATCAGATCAGCTTCATAAAGATGACACATGAACTATTTCATCTTTTTACTTAACTACCCATTAATTTCTTGTTGAGAATCATAGCCTCAGACTTCGAGGTGCTAGTTCTTATTCCAGCCACTTCATACTCAGCCCCGGTGAACTTCCCCAGTGCACATTAAAGGTCCTGGTTCAAAGAAGCCAATAGGATAACATCATCTGCAAAAAGTGGAAAAGAGAGTTGGGCCTGGCTGGAATTAAATGACAAAAAGTCTTTCAAGATCAGAATAGAGCTGTGAAATTAAAAACCTGGAACAAGATTCACCAGATTTGCACCAAGCCTCTTCCAACTGTATGGTACATGCGCTTGAATCGCGTAGCAACAATCCAGCATGAGCACCATATGCTAAAAGCGAATTAAAGAACGAGCATTTAGGCATCACATGTCTGGTGTGGACGTAGCATTACAGACCAAGAGGAGCTCAAAGTAGAGACAATCCTGATCCACAGCAAAACTGGGCTTCTGTAGTTTTGTGCTTTGCCCCAGAACTTGTTTTTTACAATCTGGTCAAAAAAAAAACAAAAAAAAAAAAAAAACACAAGGATGAAAGTGTTTAAAAAAAGTCCAGCTCGATAATTATGAAAGGAGATCTAAAACAGCTGAGCCATCAGATTTTGTACTCAGCTGGCCTTTTCATTGATGGAAGTCAATGTTGGTCATTCGAGGGTAATATTCAGGAGCTGACCTGCATGCCAACAAGCCAACCTTTCCTCAAATGAGAAATCTGCCTGAAAAAATATTGGGAGCTGACCAGCAGGGAGAGTTTGGTTGATCTTTGAGATAGAAGCCTCCCATGAATGAAAATAAATGAGAAGTGAAGAATCTCTGTGTGTGTCTGCGATGTGACTCTGCGGGAACGAGCACAGCTCTGAGGCAAGCACTAAGAAGGCCAAAACAAAAGTAAATCTACGCTATCGCACAAAGTCATACAAGGCACTTGAGAGTTTAATATATATAGGAGAATTCTATCAATTATTTGATAAGGAATCTGGAGTCGTACACAATTTCACAGACAGATGTGGGAAGTGAACTCAGGATTTATATTTGCTCTATCTCTTTGTCATTAAAAGAAGGAGGAAAAAATAACTATACTGTGCTTTGTGCCAAAGATGCGCAAAGCACCAGCACCCGAGCGGGGAAGCAGAGTTTAATCAAATTAATGGCAGTGTTATGACCAAACCAAGTGCGCATATTTATACAGCACGGCCCCTGGTTAGAGATTCTCCTACATGCCTCCTATTATCTGCTGAATTGCTGATTCAAAGGACGTTCTTGCCTGCATAAAAATCACACAATTATATAAAAAAGAAAACAATGAACCTCCTCAGACAGATGTTTAATTGGGTTCTTTGAAAAAATCTTAAATAATTCAATTTGAACAGAGTTTCAGAGCAAACAGCTATTTAAAAAAAGGAGGCTCTGATTCATTTGTAGTCAGTCCACGTTGGCCTTTTTTTTTGAGAGCAATGTGGATCAATAGTAGATTTTAATGATAGTGGACATGGATATGTGCCATTTATCTGAAAGCTAATTAACCCAAAATTTCTTTCTTGCTGACGTCCAGCTGCACTCCGTTATATAGCGTGGACACAGAAGAAATCCAAAGCCAAAAACTCCTCAAAAGAACATGTATTTTTTGGTTTTCTCAAGGGCTTTGCAGCATCTGTAAGAAATCAAATCACTTTAAGTTAAAGTTCAGATGCTCTGAATTGAAATTTTTAAATCCCCAGTGTGGAGAACAGAGAGGCAGCCGCCTCACAATGCCACTGTTTTATTTAGAGTGTGCTCTTGGAGGTCAGACTGTTGCAGCCTCATTCTTTTCAAAAATGCTTTTGCATGATGTTGCATGTTTTAGCATTACTGCGCCTGATATATGAGAGGAGGCAGATGTGGAAAACCTTCGCTTCAGCTCTGGAAGAACTGTAACCTCAGCTTTCTGGAGAAGGCTCAGTGACCCAGGAGAAGTAACCCACAAAGTTGATAAGGAATTGAAGATGACACAGTCCTTCACTTGATTATTTACACTTCTCCACTAATGGCTGAGCATTCATGAAGGCCTTTAATGCATTTCCTAAGTCAAGAATTTGATTGAGGTGGATCTTTTTAGTTTTGTTTTTCTTTATTTCCAGTTAGATATTTCAGGTGGTAATGATTAAAATGGTTTGATAGCAACACATCAAACCCCAGGTTTCTAAAGGAAAAGAAACTTGACTGAAAAAAAAAAAAACTAAAATGTATCAATAAAAATGTTTTTTCTGTTGTTTAAAAGATACAAAACTTAAGTAAAAATACGGTTACGTTTTGATTTCTTTAAGGACATAAAAGCAAATTTGGTCTGTTTTTTTCTCATGAACATGTTTGATTAAGTTAATTATTGAACAGGACACGTTTGAAATGTGCCTTTTACCTTGACTCAACTATGTATTATTACTTATCTAGTTAGATTGGACAAATGTAGGAGCATCTTCTTAAAATAAAATATCAAAAAGCATAGTTTTGTTTTTGTAATTTAGTTCAAAAAATTAAAATACGTTTAAAAAAACGTGTATTAAGAAATTTTGGATGAATTATTGATCCATTATGATCTATTGAAATTTAAGTAAAGACAAAAGTGTAACCTCTTGTTCAGAGACCCTGTAGTCTGTACAAACAGCCTTGATTTCATGAAAAGTGTGTGATTTGTAACCAGTTTTTTTTTAACACAAGGCCTTGAATTACACAGTAAATGACTGATTCACCTCTATTAAACAGACATGTTTTAAAACGAGCCAGTTAGCTGGACCTTTATGTGTGAGGCAATACGTTTTTTTAATTATTATTCTTTCACCTTGTTTTACATTTAAACTTTTGGGAAACCTGTAGCACTCCTCACAAAGGTCAAGATCAGAAGCCTTTCAGTAATTAAATTCAAAACAAAACAAAACAGAAAAAGGAATAAAAAATCAACTTTCTAAAAAAGTTTCTTCTGCTGTTTTTTTTTTTTTTTTTAATATCAGTCAGGGACAGAGTGTGTTTCTATTCCTGTCTGAAAGCATCTGTCTCCTTGGGTTTTAAAATATATTTTTTAAAACAAATAGGTAATTCTTTTTAAGGACTGAAAAGTGTAAACCGAAGAATTATGCACTAAGGGGTTTTTCCGTTCAAGGCTCTAAAAAAATCTAGAATAAAATCAATTCTAAATTTTAGTGTATAGGAAGGATCAAATAGATGTAATGTGTGCCCCCTGTTACTTCCTGTTACAGTAAAAGCTTTGCTGCAGCATTTTGCAGGACCTGGAGATGAGTAAGAACTGCTCACAAGTAGCATGTTTCTTTAAAAGACTCACTTGTGTATTTTTTTAATGATGGAAGGGATATTTAACAAAATTGAACTAAAAATTCAATTTCTGAGTAATTTTTTATTCAAATAGTTGGAAATCAGGAGCAGCTAAAAACAGGCAGTTTGAAAGAGCTTGTAGCTGTGACGTAGGTGCTACAATCGGCGGGCCACAAGCTCCCTGTTCCATTCTGATGCATCAGCTTGCACACAAATAGATCCATATACGTCTTTGTTTTCCTCATCTGAACGGACATCTGGCTCAAAACTGTACAGCTTTAATAATGCTTGCCATTTTTGTTGCACCAGTAATGTTAGCTTGGTTGTTAGGGACTGTAAGCAAGCTTAGGGCATGTAAACAGGTGGATGATGGGAAATGGGGCGGGCTTACAGCAGTTCTGCCCAAAATTTAGAGGTGAATTTCTAATAAACTACTGCCACTTTGCAGAAACTACGTCCTAGAAAACGATACAGGTTTTTGGATTTTGGGTAAAAACAGCATAAACATCATCAAAATACGACTGGGAACGCTTTTACAATAGATAAAAAGATAATCGGAGTGGAAGCTTGATCCAAGGTGACGCAAATGTGACGTAGAGAAAGGCAGAAATGTATCCCAGAAAAAAAGGTTTTCCTAATCCGCTACCCACAGTGGCTTCGTCTCAAAACCAGGTTTACGTGACACTTAGTAAGCCAAGTTACATGAGACAGCTGATGGTGGAAAACATACCCAATAATTTATGAAAAAGCACCGCCAAAAAGTCTGAGGCTAGGATGAACTACGGAACCCAAGGATTTACCTAATTACTTGTAGGTTTTGTGCTCTTTGTAACCCTTGTGCTATCCTAGGCACTTTAACATTGGGAGTTGGGTCATCTAGACCCACTAGACATTGCTCTGAACCTTTTTTCTTCAATGATTTGTGATCTTCACTGGTGTCCATGGATTACAAGAAATCTTTCTACCTTTATCCACCTTTGTCATGGTAGAGAGAACACGTCAATGTAAGGGTGGGGTCATCTAAGATAGCACAAACTGTGTGTTTGATTTGACTGCAAATTTCATCCAAAAAATGAAACCCTAATCAAGTAAAGCATAAGAAAGCTTTACTGAGCAGTCGCTAGCTTGTGCATAATCCTGTAGTCTAGAAGCGAAGCTTTCTTTTCTAACACACAGATTTTGTTGGTGTTGTGAAAGCACGTAGCTTTTCCTTCGGATTCAGTCAAACATGGAAACATTTCTCGCCTCTTGCTCTAATGGCGCTCACTCTCTGGGTCAAAATAGAGCAATTTGTTTGTGGAGTTACTTCCTATTCAGACAGGTTTAGGTTTTACACTACAGCTTTAAAGCTAGTCCATCTGGAGCTGCAATAAAAGCTCTTTTCAGAAGGGAATGAGACTGCATAGGGGAATGGCCCCTTTTTCTATAAAGAGAAGCAGAATGTGATTTTTTTTCCCAGAGACTAAGGATTAACATTGTCATAAAAATCTATCTCTGACCTTATTTTATGTCTTTACTACTACACCAATGCGATGCAAAGAGCTGAAATTTTAGTAGTGAATGAACATAAAACATGTTTACATTTTGGTTTGTGAAATGCACAAATATAAATCATTTTTGTTGTTTTTAGCTGCTCTTTCCGGTTGCAGAATTTGAGGGACAGAGACAAATAAACAGAAGGACCTTGACCTGTATTTTTAAAGGTGAAATGTCAGAAACACAGCAAGTTTGCAGCGTGCAACATGCGCCCGCACTACTGTTATGGCTGAGATAATAAGGAGAAACACAAAAATATAACACGTACGCCTTTCTTTTTTTTTCAGTGGCAATGCAGCAAACACTCTCAGCTTAAGATTCATTTGTGCTGTAATATTCAGATGCAGCTTATGTTGTTTGTCTGCCAAACGTCAGATCTCAGATGATTTCAGTTCACACCAGCACTAAAAATGTTCCAACACAGATGGTTCAAAGCAGTCCAGGAATTTATTTGAACAAATTATGCCCAAGCATTTTTTTAAGCTATTTTACTTTCATAGCATGTTCAATAAGTCATTCAAATGAGAACATATTCGTCCCATAATATCTTCTAGAATCTTGTGGGAGAAAAGGCACATTTTATGCCATTCCTATTTAACTTGTCATCTATTCTTACGTTTTACAGATGTTTTGTCATCATTGAAAGTCTCATTTGTCTTTATAAAAGATAGATAAAAAAACTCACTTTTGATGTTTTTCTGCATCATTAAGTAATCCGAAATGTAAAAGCTTTTTAAAAAAAAGTAAGACAAAATTAATTTCCCAAAAAATAAATGTAAAACAGGTAATATTTTTATTTCAATAATTTTTTTTGCACAACCTTCTTCACAGATAGAATAACAATTCAGCATTGGTAAGAGCACTTTAAATACAGAGGTTGTAATTGTAAGATACTTGGATGTTTAAGTGATTTGCTACAATTTCCACAAAAAATATTTTTCTATTAAAAAAGCTGTTATTTTTTTCCGCAGAAAGGTTCAGTGAGAGTTCATTTTTGGATGAAACAACAAATTTGTCCAACAATTGTGACTCCCTTTCTTTAATTTCTCATCAGGATTTATTTTCTTTTTGCATTTTCTTTATGTTTCCATGTTGATGTGATCCAGTCATGTCATCAGGCTCTCTCAGGTGATGAGAACAGATGTGGCTTGGAACTCACTAATCTGTATATTTTTTATCTTGATAATAAGTTTGGAATTGAAACACAACCATTTTTTAACTTCTCAAAGAGACCGAAATGAATTTTTCCCCACTATCTTTATTGGTTCTTTAGGACTGCACTCTTTGAACAATGAAGAACTGCAATCACACGGGGTCACTTGAGTGATTAAATGTGGAGGGTTGGGCTAGAAAGAGCATCCGTCCTGAAACTTAACCGACATAATCACATGTACAAATCATATGGCAACTCCTATTTCAAACCCCTTATTCTAAATTAATATGGTGTTCTTTTCATAATATAGCTCAAAAAGAAAAAGCATCAAGTTTAAAGGGAAAATCACTTTTATCTTTATCGTTCTTTTTAGGAACCCAAGAAAGGTGAAACATTTTGGTTGAAACAAAAACCAGAACTAAAAATGAAATGTTAAAAAATGCAACAAAACAAGAAACCGAAAAAGATTTCGGCTTTCAGCTGAAATGATAAACAAATTTCATCATCCAATCAGCAATGTTCCATGATACCTGCATAAAAAAAGAAAAAAAACACACATTTCAGAAAACAAAAGTAATTTCCAGAAATGAAAACGAAATAGTAAAACATGAAATTATTGTTTTTGACAATTTGCCCCCCTTCAGGTTTTTTTTTTTTTTAAGCCAAGCTTCTGGTCCTGACGGGCCAAACATCCACAAAGACTATGAGCAACTCTACTCTGTGAACACTTCCGTATTTAGGTTGATTTACGATGTTGTTCTGCAATAAAAGTCAGCGTGGCAGGAAAAGATTCATTAAAGACTCCGGTTTATGTTTCAAACGAGTCTGGAGGGGATTCGGGAATACCGATTGACACACAGATGAGCGTTTGTTTGGTGCACCAACGGAGGCCAAAAGCTCTCAGCCCCCTATCCTCCTAAGCCATACAACCTAGATGGCACAAAGGAGGTGTTGTTCTCTGCTCGCAGGATGCCCAGAGTTCAGCCTGTAGTCTCCTGCTGTGATAACGTCGCAGCAGACATATCAGACCTCCCTGCAGCACCTGGGGGCCTTTCTCAGCCTCCCTTAATGGCATCCCCAGTGACATTCCCAAGCCACTGACAGCAGTCCCTTATTTGGGGTCGTCTTTTCTATCCGCGACTTTACCAAATCAGGCCAGCGGCGCGGCATCATGGTGTTTACTCTTTATCAGTCGATGCTCTTTAATCCCTGAGATGATGCTTTCTCTCATGAACTCAAACTAGCTTTCTGCTCCCCCAATGAAAGCGCAGGTCCATTACTCTTTATTAGCTCTTATCGTCTTAAATGTGGCCATCCATTAGACGCGTGGAAACAAACATCCCCAGCTGCTCCCTCCATAGGCTTCCCACACACACACACACACAAACAGCAAATTCAACTGACCTTTAATCAGAAGCATTTATGTTCCATTTAATTCTGCTCATGTCAAAGACAGAAAAACGACTAACCTGCACAGCATGTGCCCTACAGAGATTTTTAGACTGCACTGTGACTGCGCGTCTCCGTCAGCTCCACAGACCTCTATCTGCCTGAATGATTTCTTCCCTATGGACCCTGACATGAAGTAATACCGTACTGTGTTGTGTATTGATTCTTCTCCCATTCCTTCTTTCTTGAATTTCTTTGTGGCTCAAAATCGTAAATCATCTGCAAATGATCCTTGAAGGAAATATTGTATTTATTATTCTTGACACGTGGTCACAAATTCGATAGCCCTTATTAATTGAACATGGGGAGATAAAGGATGGGGGGATGGGGATTTGGAGAAAAACAAAGCTTTTTTATTCCTAAAGTTTCAGACTGTCCTGTTTGGTATTCATGACAAAGAAAGGAATTTGACACCAAAAGAAAGGTCAAAGAATGATTGTAAACCTTGACAAAAGGCACTCCTCTGTTGTCTTTTCACTTTGATTTGTTGCGTTAAAATGTCATCAATGAAAAAAACCTTAATGTACACTTTTGGGTACCATGTTCTTTAAATTGTCAGCTTGGATTTGCCTTTTAAGAGACCCACCAATGGAAATGTCATTCAGCATCGTTAAGCTTGGCCTCTTCTTTGCTGGGGTCCTTGTTCTGAGTGTTAAGTTACCCCTTTGCCCAGCCGGGGTAAAATAGAACGGATGTGCATCGCACTTGTCAACATATATCTAGGCCCTGCCCCACTCTTGTGTACGTCTGCATACCCTTATCATAAGCAACAAAAAACAGCTTGAATAGTCAAGAACGACATCACATGTCTGTAATTGACACCCAGTTGGAACCAAAACATTTTTGTGAGTCTGTTACATACAGCATGCATGCAGCCTCAGAAACCAGATTACACAGAAAATAAACTAGCACTGACAGAGATTCCAAATCAATTTATCTGGGGCGGCTCATAGATTGTGGTCCACTGGGCTGTGTTATGGCCACAACCGAAGTCTGAGCTTGTTAAGTCCCAGGCTGATTTTATCAGACGGATACGTCTTGTGTTAGGTGTCTACACCTATTCTTGAACCGCAAATGAAAGGTGAAATGTGAACCTGATCTGCAGCAGACACCAAGCGAGGATTCACACAGGCGCCAGCTGTTTTAAGCTTCATCTTCTGTTTTTTTTTCTTTTCTTTTTAAGTTTGATGGTTAAAATTCATCTCCAATCATCATTTAATCTATTGTAAAAGGCGTTCCCAGTGGTGTTTTAATTATCATTATGCAGTTTTTAGTAAAAATCACAAAACCTGTGTCATTTCTGCAGAGCGGCAATAATTCCTCAGAAATTTCCCTTTGAGATGTGGATGGGACTGTTGGCACGAAGTAAGCCCCCCACATTTCCCATCATCCCTTTTTTTGTGTACTCTCCTGCTAGCTTACAGCCCCCACAGATTATTAGGCGCACCATCAGTGAATGACTATTTCCAAAGCTTTGTCATATACACGACGCACCAAACCTTAACCCGTAATAAGCGAGACAAAAGAGTCAGAGATAGGTCCATCAGTCAGTCAGACTTTATTAACTATGTTCACAAACTACACATTAGCCACATTACCATTCACAATAACAAATAAACACACCAGTACCGCTAAAACAAATGTGAGTGTGACTATGCTAACTTGTCAGTTACACATAAAAAGTCCTACACTGTTACACGTCAGCTGTGTAAGCGTATTTACAATAATCTTAACTGCAACATGTAAAAATAGACTGATAACACTAAAACAAATGTTTGACTACGCTACCTCACAACCTTGTTAGTATTGTGTAAAACAAATACACAGACCGACACAGGTACACATTAGCTACATTAGCCATATTAGCATATTCACAATTGCACCCAGGCAAAAATTTTAAAGAATGTTTCGACATCAGCAAGCACAACCAGAGTTAACACTTATTTGAAGCTCTCCAAATTATAAGGTGTACAGCCATTTTCTGGAGAGAGAAAAAAAAAAAACTTGATGTCAACTGCGTTTTGGTAGAGGATTAAAAGTCAGAGCCTCATTGAAACATCTGGATGAATCTCACAGGTTCTGCTTTTTAGCGCTAATGCTTCATGATGCAAGGATGGAAAGAGTTGACAGATGAGCAGATAAACATACCTTCCTCAGAGTGTTTAATTCTCATGTCCAACACACGGAGACGTAATGATGCCACATTAACAATAACCAACTAATGGACGTAACAACTGTATTTCACAAATGCTGCAATAGCTAAGATCTAATCAACAAACAACTCTGCTCTACCCTTTACTTTAACTGTAAAAATTTGAAATAAAGGAGAAACTATTCCGTTCTTGATGAGAAAAAAATTCAGTCACACAGAATTTGTGTTATACAAGCGGTGCTAACATTTGTTTTAGTCGTTTTGTATTTCTGGCAGCTTAAAGTTATTTTTTTTTATCATCAACTAAGGTATTAAAACTTTTTATTTAAACATGAAGGTTTAAACAATTTGATTCAATTAAAGGTTAATTTTTAAAGTCAGACTTATAAAGATAATAAGTTTTCAGAGTGGAGTTTCTACAAACAACTTACTTTATTGTTAAACCTTGCTTCATTTAAAATAAGAATTGACTACAAGGTGTCAGACAGTATATCGCATGTGACCCCTTTTGCAAACTCTTTTTACATTTCTGCATATTTATACTTCTTAATAGAGTTCATGCTGCAACATTATATGTTGTAAATCCTTTACAGTTAACCACTTAAACCTTTAACACCAGAGCTTCATCTCCAAAGTTTAGATTTTTTCGACTACCATAACTCTTTAATTGTTTACACAAGTAACATTATTCCAAAGGATTCTGATGCAGAAAAGAGCATCCTTGCACTGATATGCAACACTTCACAGTACTGAAGTGTTTACACAATCAACGCTTTTTTCACATCAGAATTAGCCAAATAGCGTCGATAGCGTAAATGGTCAAAGAGTTACGATCGGTCAACAACCGTGTGTTATTTAGGTGTCATCTGTGACATCTCCAGTGTTACAGAGTTGTTAACATGCCAGTGAAAGGTCATGCCATATAGTAGCTTGTTTTTGCTACCTTTGGTAAAGTGCAGATTTGACGTGGCCTCAATTTCATTGCTGCACTACAATTTTTTGACCACTTTTCCTGATATGAGAATTTGTCACTGGGTAGTGTTTTCCATCCCAAAGGTTGTCAGTAGGGCGGAGTTGGATGTTTAAACCAAGACTGAAAATGGTCCCATGATTCCTGACTACTGGATATGTCTATGCTCACACCACAGGCAAATGTGAAAATTTGAACTGCACAATCATACCCAAGCTAATTTCAGGTCTAATTTCAGGTCTGAGTTGTGCAATATGACTTTTACTTGATTAGTCATAAGGCAATTTTAACAGTTTTGCTCCTAACATGTGGAAAATGTCACAATTCTGCTCTTACAAATAAATAATGGTGACAAAAATTGCTTTAACACCCTGGCATTCTTACTTTTCCAAACACCGTGTCCTGAATGTGAAGTTATCTTTGGTCTGCACAGTTGTAGACTGTTTACATGTGAGCTTATGTTGCCAAAAACAGTGATTGAATTCAAGTATTCCAATCACTTCTGCAACCACAGGGGTAAGAAATCATGTAACTCGACATGCAGTCTACTTCTACAAACATCTGTGAAAGAATAGGCCACTCTCGAGAGTTCAGTGAATTCCAGTGTGGTAAAGTGATGCCTTATGTGCAACAAGTGCGATCAGGAAATTTTGGTGCTACTAATTAGTCCACAGTCAACTTTTTTACAATAGAACTTACAATGGAACTGATTAAAAAATGACAAAAACTCACCAGTGGAATGGCTAAATATTCAGTACACCAAGATATTCTGGAGAATGCCATGCTATTATTTTTTTGGGAAGAGTTTGAAGAGGGCCTCCTCTTGTTCCAACTTGACTACACACTAAGGCACAAAAAGAGCAAGAAAGAAATTGACCAGCCTGACCTCGACCTGATGGAAAGCCTTCAGGATAAATCAGAGCAATCTCCATCAACAGCGTTTTACCTAAAAAATGTGAGCATAAACACATTCCCAAACCTTGTGGAAAGCCTACCCAGAAGGGTTAAAGCTCTTATAGCTGCAAAGGAGGGGGCGGTTCATGGTAAACACTTGTACACACTATCCTGTACTGGAAGGATTGTGAAATTATCTGCTGAAAGATAAGATTTGCAGTAATACTTTTCCAATTGATACAGGGTGGCGGGTTGCTGACAGTGTAAATGACAAGACAAGGTTCCAAGAAAACCATTTAATTAATTTGGAGTGCCTAAAAGAAATGCTCTACTGGGGGAAAGGTGCTGATATAAAAAAAAAAAATCAGTAAAGTTTGAAGAGTGGGTTGTTGAAGTCTTTTGCTGGCTTAAAATAAAACAACTTTGAAATTGTTTTTGTGACTTCTTTGATTTGAAATGGGCCAAAACACAGGGTTGTTGTTGTTGATTCTAATAGTTTTTCAAAGTTTCCCTTGACTTATTTCCTAGCTGATAAATTTGGTGTTAGAATCCAGACAAATGATCTTAAGAAGGTTTAAAAACACAAGAATTGATCTAATTTATGTGAAGGGATCACGAAACAGGTTTAAACTGCAAAGGAACACGCACGGAGACAAGTTTTGAAGCAAGCTAATTTGACTCTTAATTAGAAACAAAGCGTATGATGAATAAGACAAAGCCTTTTACACAAGTCCTTGCTGATTAGTCTGTGCTCTTTTTGTTTGCAAGATGGGAAAACTAAAGCACAGACATACCATGGTCTTCATTTGTTCTGGATTTCCCATTTTCTCCTCTGTTTCCCCCTTTCCACTTGACTAACTTTTCATTTCTTTTAGATGTGACTCCCTTTTCAGATTTTGTTTGTACACAAGACGCGCCTCTCTCCGAAATGGTTGTTATGCTCAGTAGTTTCAGAAAATCTTTCTTTCATCAGCAAGTTTTAGTTTAGTTTCAGTCAAAACCTTTTTGTGTTTGTCTCAAATAGACCTTTTTGAATTAAGCTGTTTATGTTGTTTTCTCCGGCTACAAAAAAAGCTTCCAACTGTTTAATATTTTTGGAGGACACACTCTGCTGGAACAGCTCTGACTCCCAGGCATTGGTACATTGCACAGGGGGGGGATGCTCTATGTTTCATGGATGCTGATAGAGCATCCCTTCACTCAATGCAGGTCAGGTTTGCTCCAGCATTTCCTGCAGAACCTTGACCAGGCTGAGATCGGGAGTTTTGACCTTTGTTTTCTCTCCTAAACTCATATGACCTCAAATTATTGCCCAAGGTTTAATCAGCTTGGAAAAATAAAGACAAAAAAATTCTAATGAGATTTCAAACACTAAAAACAACTGTTGGGGAAACACTTTGATTTTATTTCTGTAGAGAATAATCTGTTCTCTTCATTTGAGGTTCAGCTGGAGGCCTGCTCCGTATGCAGGTGCCGGTGTGGGACAGCAGTATCGGGGTCAAGATGAACACCATTAATCACAAATTGTTGACTGATTTGTTTGGACATTGATTTACAAGAATGATCAATGGAGGGAAATACTACAGCTAAGATTAAGATGGGAGTGTGCTCTGGGAGTGTAATTATGTAGCAGATTGATCTTGAGAAGAAGGTCAGAGCTCACTCTTATGGTGATTAAAGCTGTCTTCTTAACCACTGGGACCACAGATGACAAAAAAAACACTGGGTTATAAAACTGTTAGGATACCTGCAAACTGAAAAAGGGACAACTGTCTTTAAAACTTACTGGTCCCATCAAGTCGTTTTGGAAAATTGGCTGAGAAGTGGGATCTTTGACAAACACACAAAAATGGAACATGTGGAAATAATCCAATTTTTTTTTTCCAATTGACTTTGAAATTCCTACCATCAAAAAAGTGTCAAATGTTCTATTACTTTTTAAACTTTTGCAAACTTTTTTTTTAACATCACAATTAGGGAAAATGAGTTTTAAACAGGAAGTGATCAGACTATTTAGGAGTTAATTATTTAATTGATTTGAATTATTATTTTAAATTGCAGATCTATTGTAAGTAATAAACTAAGAGTTGTCCTATGTCCTTATTTTTACTTTTGATTTATACAGTCACGTCACACAACCCTATATTTACCTCCTAAAGTAAGTGAAGTGTTTATATTAATTGTTGTCAGATAACATCCCAAAGCAGTCAATCAGACATGATGGCATAAGACAGAAGTACCGTACTGTTACGAGAACACAAACTTCTCTTTAAATGTTAGAACATTATGATTTAGGTCATTTTTTTACCTGGCTATGTCATTTTTATTTATTCCAAATTTTCTTTATGATTATATTCTGTCTTGCAGACCTCTTTGGGTATAAAAATACTCATTTGAAGTCTCTTGCCTTAAAAATAATGAGTTTGGGAAATGTACTGCTAAAGCATCTTTCTTTAAATGAAGAGAAAATGATGATGACACCACTTTCTGAGTGCGGCCCCTGATAGAATTCTCTAATGTAATTTGTAGCAACCTTGAAGTGACGTGGCTGGGAGCAGCTCTGACATGAACATTAAGATCTTTAGATTCATGCCCAACAAAGAAATACCTCTTTGAATGGACACAGTAGAGTGGAACTAGACAGTACCTTGAACCTGCTGGTTTGACATTTTTAAAATCACCAATTAGTTCAAGGATTTTCTTATTCAAAGATTTTGTCACATGAGCATAACGTTTCATAATGAAGCCTAACTGTATGACGTTTGTTAGAGAACTTTTGCTTGCTGAGTTGCATAATGGTCCCTCTCTCTTTTGAGTTGTTGATTTAGTACATGGTGTAGTGCTTGGTGCTGTAACCTTTCAGCAAACAAGGCTCTGGTTCAAATCCCACAGGTTCTTTCACCAGGTGTTTTAGCTTTTTTCCACAGTCAGCAATTATGTTGATTGGTGGCTTTAATTTGACTTTGGATGTGTGACCCTGTGATGGGCTGACAACTTGTTCAGGGTATGACCTGCCTTTGCCTCAAAGTAGCTGGGATAGGCTCCAACAGCCCCCGTGTCTCTGCACAGGACTAAATAGAGAATGGAGTGTTTTTTTTTTTGTTTTTTTTTTTCTTTTGACAAATCTTTCCTAACCCCTGCTTTTCTTTTGTGTCTTTTAGTAGCCGACTGTCGAGTCATGGGTGGTTTGCAGAGATATTCCTCCATTCCCACATACCTGCCTGTCAACTACCAGCTGTTCAATGCTGACTTGGGCTTTTTCCTGAAAGAGGCCAATCAAGACTTCATGAGGAACTCTAGCCTGACGTCGCGAACTGAATCGTTCTTCATCTACCAGGCCAGAAGTTACCCCTCAGTGAATGCCAGCTATGGGCCCCTCTCTGTGGAGCAGCCTATCCCGGTGGAGCTACTACAGAGCCCAGGAACATTTCCTGCCTCTTCAGTGTTTACCTTTAACTGGAAGGTGCAGACATATATCATGAATACTAGGATTCATTTAGCCAAACCTAAAGTTCAGGTGCTGTTTTACGTAGGGGGTAGGGACTGGGATGACTACAGCGCCACAGACAAGTTGCCCTGCGTGCACATGTTTGCTTTCCATGAAACCCAGGAGGTGCGCGGCAATTGCCAGCTGAAAGGGTTGCTGGGGCTGTGTGTGGCTGAGTTGGAGCCACTGGCCAGCTGGTTCAGCCCACCCAGCGTAGTGCCAGGACGCCAGAGGAGCTTGGAAGTGTCCGAAGGCACTTCAGTGGAGCTCTACTACATGCTGCAGTCCATCGAGGCAGGAGAGTGCCACTCAGAGGAGTCCAGAAGAGACAGCTTCATCCGCTCAAGTCAAGAGGGGCTGTTTGGGTCCTACACCTCCACGCCACTGAAAAGGATTGGTGGGGTGAAGCTCTATCAGAACCCGCCTGAGCCCCCTCTTGCTGAATACAGGTTGGATGATAACTTCATGGTCATGGTGCCTTCCATACCGATGAGACAGAGGGAAACAGTGTCTGCCTTTATCACCATGTCAGCCTACTCCACTGCGGAAATGTTTACTCTCAGGTAGGAATACCTCTATATTGTACCAAAAAGTCTCACGTGAATTTAAACTTGGAGGGTAAACACACTGCAATGTTTGTCCTTGTATCTATACTCCTAGATTTAAGTGAAATCTGCAAACATGTCCAGCAGCTATAGAATTAATTTCTATTTTTTTCAGTTTTTAAATGGTTATTCTTTCTGCCATGCTCCTTTTATCACCTTTCAGAACTGTTGAGTTTTCACTAACATTTTTTTTCTGTTTCCTAAGAGCCGATGAGTGAGTTCTTTAAAAAAGGTACATCAACCCAAAGTGAATCATGGCCTATTGTTCCACTCTTAGAAAAACAAGCATGTTAAACGACTACCTATAGCTGAATATTTTCGTTCACTCATGACAAAGCAGTCCTAGTCAGGTATCAAAGCACACTGATTTCCTTTTAGTGCGGGGTTATCCAGAAAATGGCTGAACTCAGTGGAGCTGTTGCATTATGACATTATGATTTAGATCATTAACATGCAGCGCAAATAGCAATGTCATAAATTAAAACGCTTGTCCATTAGTGTAATGACTGAAGGTCATCTTGCTGGTTCAGAATACCTGTTAACCATCCAAGGTGCTTAATTTAGGGGTCAAAGTAGTTTACCAATCTGTGCCAGAAGCAAAACTGGCTGAACACAAGGGGGTCAACAAAATGATCATTTAAAGACCCACTTCAAGGCAAAATGTGATGTTTTGATATTTTTAATATGCTTTTGATGCATTTTTATCATGATGGAGGACATATATAACCAAAATTAAGCTTAAAATAGATTTCTGAGTATTTCTTGATTCAAATCGTTGTGAATCAGGAGATGAAAAAATTCTGTTTTGAAAGCTAGCATTTGGTATGTAGAAAATACAACGGGTGGACCACAAGATCCCTGCTCCGCTCCATTCTGAGACATCCACGGGCAATGTTCAATATTGCCAATGAATATTATGAACTAATAATTAAAAAGCTACCCAGTAAAAGTTCCCAAATCTTTGTGAGGTGAAAGTGGAGGTCGTGCAGAACAAGGATATATAAGTCAAGGTCTGGGATTATGCACCAAAGTCACTTTTTTCACCTTCAAAGATGACAAGTTGTAATACATGTTCATTCAAAAATATTATGTCTATGTACTAATAACTTAAGAATCTACACAGTAAGAGTACAAAAACATTTGTGAGAGGATAGCTTTGTCATGTAAATAAATGTTATTTTTATAGTAATACATAATTAGAAAAGATACAGCATTTTATTGCTCTACAGTAAATCGTGTAATGGGGGGGCATGAAATTTCTAAAGCACGGCTGGCTTAACTATGACCGAGCTAATGTTGGCCCCCTGGTCTGTGGGAAGGGCTCGAGAAGCGCGTTCTTCTGAGCAACACTGCTGGCTGAGTGGGGTCGGATCCCCGAGTGGAAATCACAGGCAGCCGGCGCCGTGGCAGGACGGACGGCTGAGTCAGACGGGGTGTCTACATCTCGCTTTCGATCGAGGAGGCGCGCAGCCCGTCCCTGGCCTAAATAAATATCAGAGGATGTTTTTTTTTGGGGCCGTTCTGCATGCCAATCAAATGGTGATGAGGCCTATGCGTTGACGGATTATTTTTTAAATATATTTTTATTTTTGTTAATTTATTTTTGATCGACCGCAATCTACACGCAGGTCCTTCAATCATAATCGAAGCAATGAGCGCCCCTGCTCTGCACCAACTGTCCAACTCAAATTTCTAATGAACTACTGCCGCTCTGCAGAAACTATGTCATAGAAAACAACACATTGAAAACATATAAAATATCTTGTAAGATGATCGAAATGGGTCTTTAACAAATGAAAACACTGAAACCTATAAGCAGTCATGTTTTTTATATCTGTGAAGTTTCAAACAAGCCAAATGAATTCTCCATTCTTGTCTTTCATGTATTCAACAGCCCTACAATGATAAAGCATGGGAAACTTCTTTTTGTTTTGCCAAACTGAATAGTGATTTGTTTCATCAGCGGAATGAACAAGCCAGGCTGCCCGTAGAGGCAATGCCTGCGGTAATTTTATTTGGCAGTGCTGCATGTGGAAGGCGTTGGTCGGCCCTCTGAGAATGATAGATATGGAAAGGCCTCTGTGTGGTCCTAGGTGATAAGAAGGCTGTCCGCATACGTGCATTTGTTGGGATCCTGAATCACCCGCGGGAGATGACTTTGATCTCTATATTTGCAGCATCATATCGTCTGTGCAATACACTCATCTGGTTCAGGCACCATTTGGCAGTGCAGGAAGAGCGGAAATCGTCAGACAGAATTGATGCTGCTTTAGTTTCTTTGGCCAATGATGTCTGACAATCAAAGGCCAAGTCCTTCACATTTTATGTTCTTGTCATATGTTTTACTCTGCATCTACGTAGATGAACAATATGCATGTATGGTTCCACTCAGATGAAAAAGGGGACAGAAAGATAAAAAGACAATCAAGTTACTTTCCTTAGTTTGAAGCATTACGCTGGAAGCCTCATGCTGTGATGAATATTAATGAAAGCTAATTTCTCACAATTTTGATAACCAATCATCTGGCCAATTTTGTGCTTTGTGGGAGCTCAGCAGGCTGTGCTTTCCTGGGTGTTGCCCGTGTTGACAAGCTTCTTTTTAATTTGATAGCTTCTGATGTGGCTTCCACTGTGTTAATAGCTTCTGTCACTGCAGACCTGAAAAGTTCTATTTTTTTTATTGAAGTCTGCGGTCATCTTACATAGGGAGGGTGCAGTTTATTGTTTTGATTATTGCTCTATGAAGTGCTTGAGGATTCTTACAGTAACAAAGAATGTAATTTTCTGATTCAATCTAACTTTTGAATTGACCCCAATAATAAGAATGGACTTATATTTGTTTAAATTTGTTTTTAATGTGCAGTCACTGTTGTGTTGAAAATGTTTACATATAGAGTCAAGAGGGCACTAATACTTGTGCCTGAAAAAAAAAGAAACAAATATTCAATTAATGTATTAATTACCAAACACTTAGAGAGGAGTTTTTTCATTTTGCTATTAAGCTTTCTCAATGTGTAACTTATAGCAGAATCTTGTTTAACATGGCAGGAACTACATTTTATTGCAGGTTTTTATTTTTGCCGTTTACAGTCTTTTAATGTTAAAACAAAATAAGTTATGCATTTGATGTAGGCAGATAAATGTTGCATGAAACAAGTCACTTGAACATTTTAATTTCCAGTTAGGTTTCAGGAAAGTAAAGTAACTTGCAAAAAACGTGTAACACCTTATTGTCACATAAAGTTAAGATACTACATAAAACCCTAACCCAGCTGATTATTTATAACTCTTTAAAAATCCTATAAAAACATGTATTATGTAATCTATATCAGTTGTAGTGGCTCATAAGTAAGTCTGGGCTGCATGGTGGTGTAGTGGTTGTCATTTATGCCTCACAGCTGGTTTAAATCCCAGCTGGGTGCTTTCTGCGTGGATTTTCTGTTTGTGCCTTTCCTTCAGGCACTCCGGCTTCCTCACAGTCCAAAGAAATGGGCTTCATGGGTTAATTGGTGACTGCAGATCTTCCTGTAGGTATGAATGTAGGTGTGTGTGGTATGTTTTCTCTGTGTGTCTCTGGTGAACTGTCCAGGATGTAGTGGCTTCAGCAACCCCTTTACCCAGACCGTGACTGTGGCAGGTTTAGGAGATGGATGGATGTGTGTAGATGGACATGAAACTTTCTAGTATTCAGAAGGAGCCCTTCCTGGCTGCACAGAAAAGTTTCAGCCTTCTTTTCATCAGCGCACTGCAAACAACACACCATTTTGACTTGTAAACCATAGTCTGGGTCAAGTTCATTATCTTCAAAAGATGATACTCGTTATGGTGATACAGTATGTGGTATTTTCATTTACCGGTGCATTTACACAGCTGACGATACTTATTCACACGCAAGTGTTCCAAGAAGGCAAAAAAGATCATGAGAAACTAATGAGTAGACCAATGAGGCATACATCCAGACCAATTCATTGAGTTACATTTACATAAAACCCTTCCAAAAATGAAGTACGTTTTTGTAAAAGCTGTTGTCTGAGCACTTGTTTACATGCACCATACTTTCACCTTGAAAAAACAGCATTGTTACTCAACTATAATGGGCTGTTTTCAACTATAATGGCCATTTTTACCATTAAATCTACAGATGCACAACAATATCAGCACAATATCAGTTTTAGCAGATAAAGGCATAAAATAAGAGCATCTATTAACCAACTTTAAGTTTATCGATCTAACCAGCATAATTCTGTTTTTGACTGTACAACCTTGGCGTGGACAGCAGCGTGCTTGCAAGAAACATTAACATTTCAGGGGAGTGGAAGAATTTTAAAATCTCAGGAAAAAGACAAGAAACCAAAAATAAGATTATAAATATAATATGTGTGGGAAATTAAATTGTAAGGCAAGGTTAAAAAACATTTGTTTTTCTCTTAAAGCTCATTAGCTCTAAAATAAGAGACTCAACGTTAGATTTTTTTGTGCAGACAAAGGTTTGAACAATGATCTAGTTCTTATCCTATTTTAACAGCAGCAAATTTCTTCCTGTTAACTAATGTATTAGAAATACCGGTACTTTTATTTTGGTTAATTTATTTAGGTTACAGAGTATACAATCAATACAAACTGTGAGGTTTGTTGTTACCAGTTCCTTTCTTCCTCTTACATGAGGATTTATTTGAATGACAACTTTTTGAGGGATTGTCTACTCACATTTGGTAAATATAAATAAAGATATTTTATGTTAGAGTATTCATATGAAATTTCTAACACCCCAATTTAAATGTGACCTAACTATAGTGTAAACATATTTATGTTTTTTTTCCCTACATGAGCTTATCTAAGTGCAAAAATACAATAGTAGGTTATGCTGATGTGCTTGTAAATGCAGTCGCTGTCTGGGAAATCAACCAAGACTGTGTTTAAAGATTTTTTTTGCACACATGGGAGGCTGTCCAAGTCTGACATTGCCATGATGTCTAAACGAGGAGCTACACACAAGTGCAGGACGAGCCGAAGCAGAGATGTCCAAGATGAAGAGGAAAGGTCCTCTCATTAGAAATGTGCAAACATACTGCCGGGGCACAAAATCTATGCAACTAAACTAAAAAACAAGAAAAACTAAAAGTCCTTACTAATGACAACAACTAGGATTAAGCACTCAGACTGAGTAATCAAAGATTTAGTAAAAACTGATTAAACCAGCCAACACAGAGAAAAACTGCTAAAATTGAACCCAGGTGTGAGAATTAATTAAAAAAATGTGAAAACAGACAGGAAATGAAACTAGATGGAAAAGTCAAGAGTGGATCTTTATAGATTAAACAGAAAAACAAACAAAAAAAGGATTGAGAAGTCTAAACATAATAATACATTTAATTTTAAAGGTATAAAAATTTGCCACAAATAAAAACAGCAGAATCCCAAAAAAAAATGAAACTTAACAAGAACATTTAAAAAAAACACGCACTGAAAGCCTGGCAGATGAGCTCTCATCAGAAAAAGTACTTTTCAGATTAGGAGGACAATAGCTTTACAGTACAGAAATCCAAAGGCAGGATTTAAGCTTCATTTAAACTCCCAAGCCCTGTTAATTAAAGTAACAAAACTATGTTACATTGAATTTCTGCTAAGGTGCATGGAGCGCCTTGTTTTATGTGTGGTCTGATTGATTCATGACACGAACGCTCCTGCGTTTCGAATAACAGCAGGGGCCTTATTTGCACTGCATAGGTTTAGCAGATGATGTGAAAATGCTGCATTGTGAAATAACTGACAGACTGTACACATGAGCCAAGCTTCCAAGCATTCATCCACATCATATTTCATATCATTTTCTAAATATTTGCTTATCCTGAGGAAACTTTTTAGCTTAAAGAAAAATCACATGGGAATTACTAAATCTCATCCTTGATATGGTTTAAAAGACCACTGTGGAAAGACATTGTCTAGAAGAAAATGCACGAGAACAAAGGTGAATTTGTCAAGATGAGCTGTCATGTATTCCTTTCCCGTCTTGGTAGTGTGAGATTCCCCTGAGCAGTAATTGTGGTTAAGAAAGAACTGACTGTGAATTCCAGTTTCTGCCTGAACAGCATCGCCTCTTAATGTTTTTGCACACCTATGGATTTTTACCAACAATTAGAAAGAATGAAGTCACTGAAAAAAAAAAAACATTTAGGAGAATAAACCATAACAACCTAATATACATGTAATATATGAATTGATGTCATTATTATTTTTCCTGTGGAAGCTGTGTAATAATCCATTACCTTCCCCTATAGCATTATGTGGTTTAAATGCAAATGAAATGCGATTTAGGAAATTATATTTTGTGAAACTCTTGTTCTCAAAGTGGTAAAAAGCTCATCTCCTCCAACTATCAACACAACTTTATCCAGAAATGACAAAAATCCTGTGTTCTATCTTTGAGTTATTCACTGTTCTACAGCTGGAGTTACTGAACAATCAGGACCATTGCATTGCTGTTAGATTTCTGGCTTTTTCTACACATTATTTTCATCCAGTTTAGCTATAATTATTTAATGAGAATTCTTACCAAAAATCCTATCTCACTGCAGCAAAACCATCTTCTGTCACCACCCACTCCAACGAACATTGTGTTTTAAGTGTTTTAACATGTGGATTTTTACTCACGATGGAGGGCATTCCAAAAGCAGCAACTGAACAGGACAAAGGTAAGTTTGAAGCTCTGTTGGGTCCACTAAAGGGTCTTTGAGCTTTGGTCAAATCAAAGCGCCTTGTTTTACCCCACACCAGTTGCTATGAATTGAAATAAAGCAATATGGAGCATAAACATTCTGGAAACTCAAACTAAAAAAACAACTATTTTGGGGGTAAAATCTGACAGTTTTAATATGAGAGTCAATAAAGAACTGCTCTTTTCTGCAACCTGCCTCTGGTGGTCTTTGGTGGAAGTGGAACACTTGCTACGTCCTAGTTTGCGTCAAGTTCAGGAATGGAAGGTAGAGGTTTGACAGCAGGCAGAACCTCATTAAAAAAAACTTCTAATAGTGATGATGAACAAGAAAGTTAGCAGAAATATATGACTAACCAAAGTATGCCAACAGACTGGATAAACCAATTAAAAAAGCAGGGTCTGTTATTGGCTTCAAGCCAAGGGACAGAGTGCTGACTAAACTGGGGACCATCATGGACAACCCCTTCCATCCTCTCTTCAAAGTGGTGGACAAACTGAGAAGAAGCTTTAGCAGTAGACTCATTCACTGTGCAAAGAAACGGTACAGGAAGTCATTCCTGCCATCAGCCACCAGACTCTACAATTCATCTGGCAACCAGATGGTTGGATCTGTTTTTCACGATCCAAAATATAGTTTAAATTATTACTGTTGTTGCTGCAGTGGAGCTTTTCCCTTCATTGGTTGTTGTTTTCTTTTTTGTGTGTTTCAAATGATGTGTAGGGATGTCGACTTTGCTTGTGCTCCTATTATGTGAGTCCCAGTATTTCAGTTATGCAACTAAAATAGTCTATTTGTATAAGAAGTCCTTTTGTGTTTAGATGCTTTTAACATCACTGCAACACAGTGCAGATATTCACTGTTTCTTGCTATTTAACAGCTGTGGAATTAAAAGCAGTAGTGTGTCCTTAAACATACAAATGAATGTTTTTGCAACCATTATTCTTGTACAAAATACAACACTTGAGTTGTCCACAAACAGTGCGAAATTGGTTATTAATAGTCAGATTTGAAAAAAAATGTAGTTTGTGTGTATGTGAGTGTGCATTTGAAAGACTGTTTTTTATTTTTTCAATGTCCATGATCATAAAAGTCTGTGCGTTCCTGGAAGCTATTTCAGCTTTCCGTTCCCATCACTGGATGTTGACGTTTCCTTGCAAAAAAAAATGAAACATAAAAGCCTATTTCCCCCATTCTAGAATCCCAAACACAAGCCAAAAACCTGTTAAAACATTCAGCAAATAACAGTGTACAGGTATAAAAATAAGGATTTGATTGTCAATGAGAGGCCAAAAAAGCACATCTGCTAAAGACCTCAGTGTTGCAGGCAGGAAACTGACAACTCCTATCTGCGCATAATACACTGATCGCCTCTGTGTTGAGCCATAAAACCTGGAGGTGTTTCCACTTGAATGTATAAGGCTTTAACTGTTGCAAAACTGCGTGCCACACTAGTCTGAGCACCTAATGAATCATGCACGTTTATGTGTGCTTGCATGCACTACTTTTGCGTTAAATCTGAAACTCAGAAAGAAGAAACGCTGTTATGAAGGGGTGTTGTGTTATTGTGAGGGTCCCCACATGGTCTTTTAGGCTCATTTAGTGATGTTGATGTTGCTTAACAGTTTTATCAACATTTTATCAACATTATTTCTGATGAAATTCGATTTTTTGCTGCAGGTGTCTCCATTTGACTTCATGCAAATGAATGCAAGCTGTATGATTTTTCTCTTTCTGACCTGAAAGAAAATTGACTTTAATTAAGTCTTCTGCCTTAGTCACTAAAGTACTAAATGGGGGAGGCTTGAGGAGTTCTTCTTCTTTGAGGTTTGCATGGTAATAAAGACTTTCTGCTTTGTAAAACATTCTGAAGCAAATACGAAGAGAGAGGAGAAAATAAAGTAGTATGTTGAGTAGAAAAGCAACAATTAAAAGAAAACACCTCAAACCAGTTAGGTTTCAACTTCTTTTAAACCTTTTTTTTTTTTTTTGCTCCTCCTTTGTCTTCCTTTCACCAGATGAGAAAATAAATTGGCGATGTGCGTCCCAGCCTGATAAAACACAGCTGGTCTTCTGTGTGCATTTTGTTTAATATCAGACCTCCTGTGGAGGAACGTCTAACAAACACGTCTGCAAACAGATTTTAATAAGACTGCCTGCTTTTTGCAATAACGCCGTGCACTCTTTTGTCTGTCTTTGCACCTGTACAGAGGTAGTGTTTGCTCTCGTAGTTCAGCAGGTTTCAGAACCTTACTTTGCTCACGCAGAGTAATAGAAGGGTTGTGCAGGCTTCTGCTGGGGAATCTGAATTCTGTTGTTGAAAGAATAATGCATCATTTCACAAATCATCAGCATTTATGGTAAATCATGCATGACGATAAACAAAATTTGTCAAAGCAATTAAAGGCATAAAGCACTATAAAAATAAGAGTCTAAAATGTTTAGACATACATTTCTGCCCCTTTGCTCATCACCTGCCCTTTAAACCCCTTCCTCTATGCCCCTAAAAGCAATGCTTCTATGCAAGCTATGTAAAAAATACAAACGAAAAAATAAACGCTAAAAAATGGGGGGAAAAGATGCTCTTTAGTTGAAAATTGAGGAAAAAATATTAAGATAATAATAAAAAATGAACAAATTTTAATATTAATACAATTGAAAAAATGAGTCGAGTTCTCACAATTTGAAATCTTTCCCTTTTAGGTATGCTCTAAATAAACTAAAAACTGGTCCAAATCGTTAAATCCTTATTTGTTTTCTAAACCAAAATTTTACATAAAAACAGTTAAAGTTGCTTTAGCCACTTGGCATCTTGGCAAATATGGTTTCCAATCCAAATGGAATTGAAAAGCTGCTGTAGCTTACCAATAATGTGCTTAACAAATCAATGAAGATTCATTTTACAGTATGTTACTTTTTATTTGATCAAGAAAAACTTGTATTTTGTGAACACTGAGTACCAAAATCAGTGGAGGATATTTAAATATAAGTAAATAGATGTAATATTGAATGTAATAACTGTTAACGCTGCTTCAAAACACACAGTTTTGCCCATAAAATACATTTTGATTCAAGGACCAGCTAACAGCTGCACCTGTCAAAACATTTTCTGGGTTCATTAGTGCATTTTAAGGACTTTTTGGAAGCCAGATGGTAATAAAGGTTTGTTCTTAGTTTGTAAAATAAAAAATAAAACAAGAGTAAAAAATGAATAAGAAAAACCGTAAGAAAAAGACAACAAAAAAAACCCTCCTTAATGGATCTCAGTCTTTCCTTATAAACTTGCTACTAATAGAAACACACTTTTACATAGTAAATTAGAATGTTTGCTTAAAATTTCTTTGCTCAGTTTTCACCTTAACCCTTGTGCTATCCTATGGGGTCAAGATGACCATTGACGTGTTCTTCTACCACGACAAAGGTGGATAAAGGTGGAAAGATTTCATGTAATCCATGGAAACCAGTGACGATCACAAATCATTGAAGAGAAAAGTCTTGTGGGGTCTAGATGACCTCACTCCCAATGTCAAAGTGCCTAGGATAATACATCAGTTCTACATGCAAATCAACCAATTCTGGGTTAAAGGCAAACAGAACAGAAGTGAATCTGTCTCAAACCTGGTTGTTTCAGCTTCAGGCATGTACCTCCCTGCAACACAAGGCAATATCAAAAATAAACGGTGCAGAACTGTTCAGGTTAAGATGCAAACTTACCCAGAAAAAAAAAAAAAAAAAACAGAGTTTATCATTTTGTATGAAAGCACTAAACACACACTGATATCCAATTCCTCAAAGGATCGTCTCATTTGAAAGGCATCATTAAAGACCATAAACAACCCTGAATCAGCAGATACTGCTGCCTGTGCAGGGGTGAGTGACCAATAAAAAAACTGCCTTATCAGTTTTTGACCAGCCTAGAGGCAGAAGCTGCTTTCCTAAAACAACTCTTCCCTTTAAAAGCGTGAGAAAGAGGCATTACAGGGATCAGGACAGGAAATATAAATAAACATTCTCAACATTTTTGAAAGCAGCTTCAAGCATGCATTAAATAAATCGTGTCAGATGTCTTTTAGCTGTTATGAATAATTTTTGTATTTAGTCTCTGAGAGGTTTCCATGCATTTTTTGGCATTCTGCTGCAGATTAGTTGCACGTTTCCAGCAACATGCCTGCTCTGTTGTTAGGGAGGATAATACCGTCAACAGGAAAAAGAGGGTCTGAATCCTACATGTGTGCTTGAATGCATTTATGCACTAAATACATAACATTTTTGAACATGTTTGTGGTCACATTGCAAAGAGTCTCCTCGTGTTGTCAGTGCACGCCCTGACTGATGCTACAAGCCGTCAGACACTGAAGGGCCTTATGCTGAGCTGGCCAATTTATTGTTGCCCCATTACATTTGCTACATTTTTATTAGCTTGTGTGGAGAGTGGCCTTGCCAGCAGCTGAATGAGGCCGTGTTAACTAACGCAGCTGCCAAGAGCTGGGTACGCACAGAGGTAGTGGTGTTGTATTAGAGCAGGGTACAGCGCTGCACGGCTCCCTCGTCTCGCCCACATCGTTCCCAAAGCACGGCGGGGGAGTCCCATCTCTCTTTTGACTGGGATCTTTTTGGTCTGACGCCTTTGTGAGGAACAACTCAGCATTGAAAAGTGAAGAATTGCATTGATAAAGACTGGGCCGCGTTCTGTATTCCACTGATTATCTATTTTTTCCCCCCAGAAATAATGGTTCATCTGTTTTCATGTAACATTGAATGGCCCCAAAATGGTTTAAAGAATAAAGAAATACCTTACAAAAATGTTGATTTTAGAAATGACTTTCAGTTTAAATAAAAAAAACCTGCCATACTACAGTTAATATAATGTTAATTACAGGTAAAAATGGTGAATAATGAAAATGTAAAGCTCAGTTTTTATTGATCAAGCAAAAGCGACTAACAGTGTATCTCTCTGTTTATAACCAGTCAGTCCTGCTGTGACCAATATGATTAACATGTTAATTGAATATTGATGAACAGAAATGACACTGAAGGCCCACAATAAACTATAGCGCTGGAAGGCTAATAGAGGCCAGACTCCCTCTGCTGATGAATATATTGACCGGAATAGAGCCTTTGAAATCACTATACATTTCCTGCTCTCCACATTAAACATGCTGTGGTAATTATTTCTTTGTAGGGTGACTGAATGAAATTACAATAACTTCTTTTATCTGCTATTCAGCCCTAATTAAATAATCAGTTTATTCAGGACCTGTGCCTTTTATGTTTTTTATTGCCATTTTTTAATTTAAAATGTTAGATAGTTTTGATTTATATTCAGATATTGTATATAAGTTGCATACACCTTCAAAATAAGTATAATGTTTTGCTTCAGATTTATTGTAAATTGATTGTTATTTTATCTCTTTCCATCTTCCGCATCTGTGCTCACATGAGCACCTTTTGATCCATGTCTGTTTTGCTCAGTAATGCAACCATATTTTTACATTTTGATGACAGCTTCTTATGAAGAATGAGGCCGATTTGAGGTGGGGTGGGAGAGGTGTCACACCATGTTTTACACTGAAATCAACACAAAATTTTACAAATGGTCCCACGGACAGTTATAACACTCCTGATTGGTTTGCAAAGCTCCATCAGAGATGGGGAAAGTAAACTGCATCCACTGCCACTTATAAGTTTGCAAAAAAAGAAGTTTTTTTTGACTGTCAAGAATACACTTGTAGACATTAGACTTTAGAAAACCCACGCATTGTAACTGGTTAATGGTGGGCAGCTAACCTTGCTGCATGGTGTTAGACCTTCGTGTGGCTTGTATGGCTTAAGACAATATAAGACATCCTGACATCAAGGGCCCAAAATGCATCTGAGACTTGAAACAAGGATGAAGTCATTTAAGGCAGTGAGGGTGAGAAACTGTTGAAATGTCAGAAACGTTCAGAAACACATCACGAGTTAAATTAATTTTGACCATTAGACTGTGTGTCTTGTGAATTTATAATCATTAAGAAAAAACTTTAAATAAAAAAGGAAAAAAAAACATTGATTTCTATTGGAGATGCCACTGTGAAAGGGACATTTGTCTTAGTTTGATTAAGTTGCCCAGTAAAATTAAGTCTTCTACTCATTAGCAGGCTGGAGGAACTCGCAAACAATCTAAAGCTGATTCTCTGACACAGATTAAGATAGATTTCTTGGATTTATGGCTGTAAGTAAATCCTACTTTCCTTGACTCTTCATTCACTCTCTTGCTGGCAAAACATACAATAGTTGTTTTTTTGTTTTTGTTTTTTGCCTAAAGAAACTTTGGCGATCTTTATAATGAAATCCCATTAATTATCCTTTATTAATATCATTTAATCAGATCTACATTTATATGTCTAACCTGTCGTGATTCCCTAAAAATGGTGCAGTTTATCCGTAATCAGCAGCAGAAACAGAATAGAAATCCTAACCCTCTTTCCTAAACTGTTAGTTACAATATATTTGGAGAAAAGGTCAATGGGAACCTCGTGTCTGCGTGATGAATATAAAGACGAAGCCAACATCCTCGTAACAGAAATTTAGTTTTGGTTGACTGAACATGTCGCAGTTGGAAGCAGCTCGTCAGCTTTTCTCTGAGATAAGAAAATATAGCCTCTTGCATTTTTAAAGCAATTTAATTAACACACAGTAAACTGACCTTTTAATCTATGTCAAAGGCACTCATTGTGTTCCAGGGGGGAGGGCGGTTACATGTTGTCTTATCTCTGTGCTGCCATTGCTCTAGATGTGCTTTTTATAAAAGCTCTGGTATATTAATTTGAACGTTTTTTTAAAGGTGAGTTGCTTTTCAAAATAAAAGCAATCATTTTAGACTCTTAAACAAATAATATGGATCAGAAAAACCTTGAATTTGTGTTTCCTTTCTCTTTTTTTCCCCTCTTTTTTTATACCCTGGCAGAGGAGCTTAGTGATTGCCATGCTATGACTGGAACAGTGTTTTACTCAAAATTTAGGATCTTCAGGTCAAATCTCCTTAGCCCACAAATATTCTGTAAAACAAAGTTAATCTTTTCCTGTTTTCAGACTGGGTGCAAGCTCTGTTTATAAGCTGCTTTAAAATATTACCCAGCTCATCGCCAAAACACGTGTCAAACGTGTACCTGAGTGACAGGGAAATGCAGCCTTCTCCAATCACAAAACCCGTCATCACATACCTTCCTCAATCAGAGGCACATCAAATCAATGATTTCAGCTGCAGCACAATTATATCCTTTGACTCAGAGCTCAACCTTTCTCCACTGTGCTGTGGCAAACCCAAGTCTGTTGTAAATGCAGGCTTTGATCCTCCGTGATATGTGTTAGACTTTTAGTTTTGTAGAGAAACAACAGCAGCGATTTCAGCTTCTTAGAAACAGTTGCTGAAGATGTTTTTTTCTATGTTTAGTTTAAGGTTTAATTGACTAGATGGGTAATGCCAAAAAAAACGACACCGCACCTGAAACTTTTTCTTCCTAAAGCCTTAAAGAACCATGCATCCAAATGGGTGTTAACTCTTATAGGGGTTGACCCGAGTTGTGTGGAACTACCTTTAAGTAAATGTGCATAAAAATTTGAACATTTTTGTTCTACAGGCTCACCTGTGATCACCACCAAGTGGTCTACAACCTCTCTATTTTGTGCAGGCCACCTGAGTGCCTTTGATAGGTTTGCCCATTTTGCACCCACAGGCCCATAGTGGCAAATATGACCAAAGCTTAAGATGTGTATTGTGACTCACAAGAAGGCTTGATCCTGCTCTAAATCATTAAAAAATACTCCCTTCTTTACATTTTCTCGGTTGGTTAACCCGACATTGCAAATAGTCATTTTCTAAGAAAAGTGTTAGTGTTCAATACATTTATGTATTGTAATATATATATATATATATATATATATAATATATATATATATATATATATATATATATATATATATATATATATATATATATATATATATATAAAAAAATATATATAAAAATATATATTTTATTTTCTGAAAATATATTTTTAAACGAATACTTATGCTATTTCCTGAACATTTTTTGGTCATGAAAACAGTTTTTTTAATGATTGGTGAAGTTTATGTCCGCAAACTAAAAATATGTTAAAATGCAGTTATGTAGATAGACTTTTCTTTTTAAATGGTATGGCACTTACTATTCAATTTCCTTTTTAACTTCATTTATTAAAAACAAAAGTAATTTTGCATTGTAAGGACAGCACATAAACACTTGACTTCCAACATGACAGAAGAAATCTGCACTTTTTCTTCCTTCTCCTTAAATCAAAAGTTGAGCTGTTGGAAAGAATAGTTGACTCTAACAAAAATGTAATCAAAAAAGACGAGTGTTGCTGTGGTGATTAGGATGACGAGCTGTTAAAGCTCACAGCTTGATTACTGACTGTCAGAGCTTAAAGAAGTGCTTGCCTTTCACAAACTAGTAACAATGGGAAATGGATTCTACTTGGATTTAGGGTCAGTGCCAATTTTCTGTGTAAAGATGTGACATGAAAGAAAGCAATAAATAAATAAATAACAATCCACAAATCCCTTTTTTATCGACTCAATCCTGTAAATCTAACCTACCAGTCTATCTAAGATAAGAAATAATGCTTAATCATGTATGTATTCTTTTTCAGCAAGTTGATAATGCGAAAAATCTATGCACACAGTAGTTTAAGGTTCTATAGACATTTAAAATCACAATAAAACAAAAGTCTCTTTCTCATTTTTACCTGTAACTCCCAACCATTTGTGTAGCACATAAAAAAACACTAATACAGCTAAAACAAATGTTACTGTGACTACACTTTACTCCCAACTTTTAGAAAACTTTTAGCACTACGTACAAAAGAAAAAACGACTCTGTCACAGATTTACGCTAATCCCTAACTACTAAAAAACTATATAGTGCCGGATTATATAGTGCCCTGAATTTTAAAGCAATTCGAACACCAAAATGCCACTGCTTTTAACATATGACGTTATCAATTTCGTGAAGTTAAAATCTTATTAATATGAGCGTTTTGTGACAATTATTGAGTCCACTGTCTTCTGAAGATAAATACGTTTTTGGTTTATTTAAAAAATACATTTAAATAAACTTTCTGGGCAAAAATTGTTCCAACGCAATGCATTGTGGTCTATGATACATGAATCTAACAGGCATCACACTGACTTTTCGCAGAGACTTCTGGGAAATGGTAGGCAACACAATATAGTGCATTATTTAGTGAGTAGTGAAGGAATTTGGACACAACCACAGTCAACAATACTACACATTACATATTAGCGTATTCACCATACCAGTAACTCCCAACCTTGTTTGCAAAATAAAAAAACACATTGATACAGCAAAAAAAAAAAAAATGTTACTGTGATTAGACAAACAATCAACTTTGTTAGTAATAGTAAAAAAAAACACACACATTCCGATCCTGCTATACGTTAGCTGCGTTAGAATACTCTAAGCACCCAAACTTGTTTGCAACATGGGAAAAAACAGACCGACATTTTGATAGTGCTAATTATAATATCAATTACTTCAATGTCACTAAGCTCATCCAGAATTATTTCACACATTTGGCACTGCAGGTTATTAGTGCATTAAATGGACCTTACAGTGGGGAAAATGCAGTAGTGTTTATTTTTTTCCAGACATTTTTAAGAGTAACATAATATTTGGCTTTTTTTTCAGCACCTTTTCCCTTTGTTACTTCAGCACATCACGGCTACACTCGCATCCCTTTCACCCAAACACTTAGGGATTTGACCAATCAAGCGCCAAACTCTGGCATTTTAAATGTAATTCCAAATTTAGTTATGTTATTCCACTGTCTGGCATTTCTAAAGGTCACAACCTTTACTTGTTCATTTGGTGCCTTTCATGTCAGTGTTACTGTGTTCAACATGAGTTTTCCCAGGGCAAGATGTCAGGGGTCTGGGCCTTGTTATGGCAGCAGAAGGGGCTGCTTGCTACCATCGATCAATTTGCATCAGTCTTTCTGTGATCTTTCCTGCCTGTCACTCCCTTCTTGATCTTCCAGGCCCCCAATCAATGCTGTTACCGTTTACCCAGGTGGTTACAGAATCCCAGATCGGGCAGAGCATTGGTAAGAAGTAGAAAAAAAGACTGTTTTAATAAAAACTATTTTAGTAAAACAGCTGCTCCTGACTGTCTCTCAATGGCGTTGGGCTTCTTCTGTGGCTTTCCAAAACAGATGAGTCCCGGCCTCTGCAATATGCATTTAACATCGTTGAACGTTTGTAATATGACAGCTCCTCCTGCGGCATTAGGTATGATTTGACAGTGAGGGAAGAAAAGTGGAGCCAAGTGGTTGATCCAAGTGGCTAAAGAGAGAAGGGAGAAATGAACCTTGGTGGCCTGTTTCGTTCAAGTGAAGGAAGGCTGAGCCCATTCTGCAACAGGAAGGTTAAGGATTCATCGCTGAGCAGAAAATTCAGGAGTGTGTGTGTGATCAGGCTGCTGACCCACGCTGGGGTAAGTGGAAGACTAATGGACGGACAGAGTGAGCTTGACGGGCTCTGAGGAGTCCTGTTCTCTCTCCCTCCACCTGTCATCCATCACATTTCCAGCTGATGCCTGGAGATAACTACTCCACCTTTAGGGGGAATCTGAGGTGGATGGGGTGGGGGTGTGGGCAGTGAGGGCTTCAACAGGGATGTCGCTGCTACATGCCAGCAGGAGCAGCCAGCGTGCGGCAGCCTCTCAGTGAGTCAGAGAGAGGCTAACTGTTTGGATAAGGATGACACCTAACAGGCTACAAGTGCTCTTGCAAGACTCAACTGGCAATCGAAGCTCTCACAGTCAAAGGAAGTCACTTTTTTTTAGGTTAAATACATTTCTAAAAGGTGCAATGAAGAGGGCTTTTCTCTACATACTCCACCAATCTCAAGGGGTCCAAAACATATTTGGATAGCTGGGGATTCTGAATTGAAAAGGAGAAAAAAAAAAGCTCATTACCTTTGTTTTCCCTGTAATTAACCTGTTGAGGATCTAACCCACTCACTCAGCAACACCTGGTTTAAGTCCTTTGATTGTGATTATGCCATTTTAAGACAGAATTAAAAAAAAACTGCCTTGTTTTAATGGACAATGGACAATTACTGCAGAGCAGCATGAGTTCATTAGAAATTCACCTCTGAGTTGTGGGCGAGATCGTTGGCACAGTGAACCTGCCCCCATTTCCTATCATCCATCTGTTTACAAGCTCTCCTGCTAGCTTACAAGCCCTCACAACCACAAACAAACATTGTAAAAAAATGGTGAGCAATATTGGAGCTATCCAACTGTTCAGTTTTGAGCCAAAGGCTAGCTCAGATAAGGAACAGAAAGACAGAATCTATCTGTCTGGTAGTGGAATAAAAAAGAATGGAGCAGAGCAGGGAGTTTGTTGCTCGCCGACTCCAGCACCTATGTCACAACTACAAGCTTTTTCAAACAGCATTATTTTTCGTCTGCTCCTGATTTGAATAGAGAAATATTCAGAAATGCCATTTTTATCTTAACTTTCTTTATATATGTCCTCCATCATGAGAAAAATGCCACAACAACGTGTTAAAAACACCAAAAACACATTTTTTATTGGAGTGGGTATTTAAAGCCTCAAATCCATAAATACAGGTAGACCAAGACAAAAGAAGCTAAATGCCTCACGGAAGGTCTATCGTATTATTTATAGTTCATCATGACTAATACAGAATTTACATCAGGAAACTAGGTCATGTTGTCTCATTGTCAAAATACGTAAAAAAGATACCACAGTTTTCATAAAGCAGGGTGAAGGTTTGACTGTTTTTCTTCTAGAGGGAAAGCTTTGTGGGAACCTTTTCACATAATCACTGCCACTGCTTCGTCTCTGTTGGACAAAGGACATAAGAGGAAGTTTTTACTCACACAGAGGAACAATGACACACACACACACACACACAACAAAAGCCAGTAAAATGGCTTTTTAAAGACCCTTTTATATACGCTTAGATTAGAGTTCTTTTAAAAGAGATGTCACCTTGGGGGCAGGGGAAAGAGTTTTTGGACTTTTTTATCGTCTCCTTTTGCCAGGATTCTATTAACATGGATTCTCCTGTCACTGAAGACCTTTAATGTGAGATTGTGCCCCCCTGGAATACATTCACTGTTACTGTTTGTAAATAAAATAGGAAAGATGCAAAATTAGCTCAAGTGCCTGCAGTGAGTTGCAGTTACAGTGGGTTACACCTTAACAATGCATTGTGGAAATTCATTGTTAGCTCTTTCATGAATACAAATTAAGTCAAGAGAAAAATAAGTCAGGCAGAATCGTCAGTAACGTGCAATGTTGTAAATACCGTTGCTCTGACTTCTTGCTGGTTTTTAAAGTTTAAACAGGAGCACACTCAAGATAAAATTATTGCCAGGGGGGGAGCCAGAATACTTTATGTGGGTGGGTGAGAGTGAGGCAGAGGATTGCGGAAGTGTTGCAAAACACCAGAGTGGAAGAGCATTATAAATCAAAATAAGTTTTCTTAATTTAAAATCATCGTACAGTAGAATATTTGTAGAGCAGTCAGTAAAAGTATTGCTAAGTGATACTTAAATAGTACATTCCCCCTTTTATGAACATTTCTGTGGAACTGTTTTGCAAAGAGACTAGCTTTAGCAACAACAGTGGAGCAGACCATAGTGTATTTGCCCCTCTGCTGCTCCACACTCTGTTTCTTCAAACACGACTTCAAAGAAACTTTCTATCAGACAGTATAAAAATGAAGAGGAAAGCTATAATTAAATGAGCTCACATATTACTCACTGTACATTTAAAGTGTGGATGCCATGCTTTGAACAACTTTGTCAAATAAAAAAGCCTTTTAAACGCTGATTCTATTGATACCAATAGTTAGCGTCGAAAAAAATCCGAAGCATATGAATAATAGACATCTTTCGAAGGAATCAGAGATTTGAATTTGCCGCTAAGAGCGCAGGCTGGAAGAGACCTCGATATGACCTGTGACGTCACGAAAGGCATTGACTTTCGCAGATCCGCTTCGGACAGCATGTAAACAAAACAGGTAGTCTTCGTTTCTCTCGTGTTTAAATCTGTTAATCATCAACATGCCAAGTCGTTGTGTGGCAGCTGGATGTAGCAATACATCTAGTGAAAGTGTATCTGTGTATAAATTCCCAAAACAAGAAACGCTGCTGAAAAGGGGAAAGTTCAAGAAGGTGGACGGCGAAGGATTTTTCCCTCCAGATCTGCAGGAGAGAAGTCTGAGTTTTCAAAGGGACAAAAACCGGGACACAAACAAAGAATTTTGAACGGAGAGTTGGGAGGAGGATCTTGGCTTCTGAGTCGAGGAAAGGCGGGTGAGCTGGAAGCGAGCGAGCCGTTTTCTGGGTCGGAGAGGACGGCGCTGGAGTCGGGAGCGGAGGCTGCTAAGCTAGGCTAGTGTGCATCACGATGGATCACATTGAGGCGAAGTAGTCGTGTTTTCTGTTGTCCTTGGATCCAACTGGAGTATTTCAACGCACTCAATGTTTTGCAAGAGAAGCAACAGGCCTGCAACGTTTTTTTTTTTCTTTTGCTTTTGAGGTGCCGGTACCGTGAGTAAACTGAACTGTGTGTGTGTGTGTGTGTGTGTGTGTGTGTGTGTGTGTGAGCGCGCGCGCGCCAAGGTTATTATAGTTAACGAAAACGAACGAAAAAACTAAAACTAGAGCTGAAAAAACATTTTCGTTAACCGAAATAAAAATAAAAACGAGAGTTTTTAAAAAAACAAAAACTAACTAAAACTGTTTGTTGTGTGTATAAAACTAACTGAAACTAACTAATATTAACCCCAAAAAATACTTCGTTTTCGTCTTTGTTAATACATAAGTCTTTTGGGTTGAAATAAAGTCTATTTACTTCACCCTGCTAGTTTTACTGTGTATCTGAACTAGAGGGCTGCATTGGGATGCGGGACCCAACCCAAATCTCGCGGGATTGGGCGGTTTGAATTGTGCTGCGGGCGGGAGCGGGCGGCAGAAAAAAACCCCGCGGGATCAGTGCTGCCATGAACGATCTCATGAATATATATTAGCGGACCACGTTAGGCTGAGCGGCTGTTGGATTCTTATGTACTGGAGCTCCGTGAAGGCACCAGGTAGAGACGCCCAATGGCCTCTGTCATCTAACCTGTTGTTGGGGGTGTGCAAGGCCCCGCCCCGCCTCTTACTAAGAGCTTGCTTCAGGCCGTCTGTCTGCGCGCGCACACAAGCACACCTTTAACCGAACGGGATTTGTGAAAATATATTTAATAATGAAGTTGCACATTACACAAGAGGAATGCATGAAAAGATGAGGCTGGAGGAGGGACATGAATCTCTTTAATAATATCAATACAAATACGTGTTTTTTTCCTGCGGGACGGGAGACGATACAAAATCAATGCATCTCTATTACTGTGCGGGACTAAATTCTATGAGTTTTGCGGGTGCGGGCGGGAGTGGACATACATATTGCGGGTGTGGGCGGGAGTGTAACGCATACGTTGCGGGAGCAGGCGGGATTGGTCAGAAATTCAGCGGGCGGGAGCGGGATGAAGAAAATAGTCCCGCGCAGGGCTTTAATCTGAATTTTACGGCATCACGTAGTCTGTGACGTCACATGATGTCTGTCGGACACAGCCGGCTAGCGTTGTCATAGACATGTACATGAGCGTGATGGCTGCATTAAAAGTTGGGAGAAAGCGGGAGAGTCCTATTTGGGACTTTTTTGAATATAACAGCGTCGAAAACTAAAGTAAGTGCCTTGTAGTCGAAGCAGGAGACAACATTTGTGGAACGCTCCTCAAAGGGAAAAACCCTACGAATCTAAAAGTACATTTAAAAAGCGCACACAACAACGCAAATCAACAGTACCTAGACAAGCTAGCCTGTCGCCCGCCCTTCCCCGAAAAAGAAGCGAGAGCAGATAACGTAATGCTGTTATCGGCTGTTGTATTTTAATTTAAGGATAGTTGTCCTTGTGTCCTCTGAATAATAAGTGTTTCAAAATGTATCTTTGATTGAGTTTTTATCATATAATACTTATTCTGGTGATTTTGAATCATGCACCTGACAAATATCCTAATTTACAAAAAAAAAAAAAAAAAAGAAAAAACTAAAACTAACACTAAAACTAATAAAAACTAAACTAAAACGAAGCAATTTCAAAAAATAAAAACTAATAAAAACTAGTAAAGCAGCCTCTAAAAACTAATTAAAACTAAATAAATTTAAAAACAAAAATTCAAAACTAAATAAAAACTAAAACTAATAAAAAATCCGAAACTATTATAACCTTGGCGCGCGCACGAGAAAAGGTTTCAAACTGGTTCAAACAGGTAAAACTGTTAATGTTCCACAGTTGTTAATGGTATACAGTGACTTTGTTAACTAAAGAGTAGTAATATCTGGGAAACTTTTATTTTGTGACATTTATTTTGTAAATTGGGTTGAAAACCAGTGTTTACCTTTGTTTAGATTAGGCCAAAAGGGGACATTTTGAGTATATTTTAGGGTAAGTAGCACCCACCCTCCTACTCTAAACTAACAGGAGGGCTCCACGGGTGCTACATAAAATTGGCAACTAACCATGCCGTGTTCTGGAGTCTAGCCGAATCTTCATGCTATCGTCATCGGCATCACTAGACCTACTACTTATCCTCCTCACTTTCGCAAAAGGGTTCGAATCGATACGGTTGCAAAAGTGACTCATCATCATGATAATCTCCGCAACTTTCCTCTTCATCTTTCTGTTCATCTGATGATAAATCGCTAATAGAGACGGTAGCATCACTCTGTCTGTGCTTCGCTATCGGTGCTAGCCATGTTGTCTGCCTTGTCTTCCTTTCGTTACGTCACAAACATGGCGGCGCGAAGTCGGCGGAATGCGTGAAGCCGGCGGCCGTCCTCGCTGTTTATATCGCGTTTTTCGCTATTTATTCTTTTTCGAAAAATATTAAAAACAATCGCAACATGAAATAGAGACTATTTACTATATTTTGGCTTATTAAAATAGGCCATGTCACCCTTAACACATCAATTACAATGTTTGTCCTAAATAAGAAATAGAGGCACTTTAAAAGTTGATCCATTCAATTAGATCTTAATTTGACTTCCTGGTTATGCAAAGGCTACAAATGCTAAGGAAAGGTAGGAGTGAACTCTTTTTTTTTGTTTTTTTTTGTTTTTATCAATAGCTGAGTGTTTCACTTTCAGTCCTTTCTGCACATTTCCACATTTCTACTATAAAAAAACTGGTGTTTAAAAGAAAACAGTTTTTAAATGGTCAAAGTCAGCTTTATTTGACAAATACAGCACAGATAAAATTTCTTTCCTCTCGACCCACAGTGCAAGCAGCCTATAAAAATAACAATAATAACAACAATCTAAATAGGTCAGTGCAAGAGTGGCAATGAGATGGTTTCAAAGTGACAGTTTAGAAGGGACAGTTTAAAGGGACAACAGTGCTAAGAAACAGTAAGAATACAAGTGGGTTATGGCAGTCTTTGGAGAAGAGGAGGTCCTGATGCAGGTGGAAGATTTTTTCAGTCTAAGTTTGTAGCAACGAGGGTAGGCGGCAGAAGGGGAGCAGGGCAGTGAGGGAATTGAGTTTCCTTATCGTCTGGTGGAGGAAACTGTCCTTGAGTCTGCTGGTTCTGGCCTGGAGACTTCACAGTCTCCTCCCTGATGGCAATAGGCTGAAGTGTCTCTGTGATGGATGTGATAGGTCACCTGCAATCCTGATGGCTTTGCGGGTGAGGCGAGAGTGGTAAATGTCTGAGAGGCCAGTGAGAGGGACACCAATATCCTTCTCAGCTGTTTTCACACACCGTTGTGTCATCCGCAAACTTGGTAAGGAGATTGGAGCTTGATGTTGGGGTGCAGTCGTGAGTCAGCATAGTGAAGAGAAGGGAGCCCAGCACACACCCTTTGGGGACCCCTGTGTTCATTGTGATGGTCCTGGAGGTTTTACTCCAGACACAAACTGCCAGTGGTCTCCCTGTCAGAAAGTCCGCTGCCAGTTACACAGGGAGGTGTTGAGTCCTAGTTGGTCCAGTTTGTGGATGAGCTGGTGGGGGATGACGGTATTGAATGTGGAGCTGAAGTCGCTAAACAGCATTCTAACATGTGAGTCTTTGCTTTCCAGGTGGTTGAGGGCTGAATGGAGGGCTGAGGAGATGGCATCGTCAGTCGATCGGTTAGACAATATGCAAACTGGTAGGGGTCCAGAGTGGGGGGTAGTCTTGATGTGATGCATGACTAACCGCTCTAAGCACTTCATGAGAATGGGGGTGAGAGCAATCGGGCAGTAGTCGTTGTAGCAGGAGGGAGATGACTTCTTTGGGCCAGTTATTATGGTGGTGGCTTTGAAAGCATGAGGGGACTACAGCTTGGCTCAGTGAGAGGTTGAAGATGTTGGTGAGGACATTTGTGGGTTCGTCGGCACAGTTCCTCAGGACACAGCCAGGAATGTTGTCAGGTCCTGGGGCTTTCTGTGGCTTTATTCGTCCTAGTGAACGCCTCACGCTGTCACGTGATAGCATCAGCACCAGGTCACTGGGAAGAGGAGGAGTCTTCTGTGCTGGGGTGCTGTTGACTGCCTCAAAGCGGGCAAAGAAGGTGTTAAGATGGTCCAGCTTGGGATCAAAGCTTTTTTGACAAATTAAAGGCAAAACAATTCAGAATTATTAAATAAAATGTTATTTAGAACTGTTGTATTTTTATTTATTTAGTGCCTCTAAGTGCTTTGACAATTAAAGATGACATTTACATTGCAAATAATTTTTACTGTGCATCATACGCTAACACTCAAAGGGCGTTAAAGCATTAAAGAGAGTTTGGCCTTAAGTGTCATGTCCAAGCGTGCATTGACATGCAGATTACTAGGGTCAGAGTTTAGGGCCACTAACCTTTTGGCTTTTACTGCAGAGTAGCTGACCAACCCAGGCTTCTATTCAAAGAATTAAGCATCAGGGTTTGGGCTCCAGCGTCCACTGACCTCAGTCCCAGAGCTGCAGGGGTCATCAAGCTCTGTGTAGGACAGCTGCAGTGTTTGTATTAGACTTTCAGTGTAGATGAGAAGAGACGGTCTCTAGGAATTATGTTTGGTTTCCAGAAAAATATTTGCTGTAAGTACCGTTCACTGCAAGGTATTCCCATGCCTGGGAATCTGTCAAGGATCTTTAAAGAGAAGGTGAACAGTTTACCTGAAAGCAACATCAATAAGGTGCAAAACTGGCTTTCCTGAGCAAACGAAACATGTGTAAATGTATTTAGCTTTGGTGAAAAGGTTTGTTTTCTTTATACTTTTTGACATTTTTCTTCTGGTGCATTTGTCTGAATGGTTTAATTGCACTTGTGCCTACCTGTTACACTCATCAGTGGCCTACAAAACAAAGTTTTAGTGACCAAGATAAGCTTAAAATGGGGAAATATAGTAATGTTTTTATTTTCTTTCAAAATTTACAAACTGAAAAGTGTTCAAAATTGTAAATAATTTTTTTATTTAAGCTTAAAATGAGAAAAAAGTCTTAAATTAAAATAAAGTATTTTTCCAGCGATATTATGGGGCTTCCAGTTCTAGTTGAGGACGTCCGGTTCTGGCCGATGATTTCTGCAGCCAGGTCCTCTAGGGATGGATGGATGGATGGATGGATGGATGGATGGATGGATGGATGGATGGATGGATGGATGGTAAAAAAAAGTTATAAATTACAATGAACATAAAGTTCATCATTTAGATGGATTGCTAATGTAGCCACAAAGGGGCCCAAGTCAGGGTTGCATTGTGCCGGACCCAAGCCCGGAAAAATACAGATGGTTGTGTTAGGAAGGGGCATCAGATGTAAAATCCTTGCCAAACCATATACTTGAATAAGACCTATGATATCCGTACTGGATCAGTTGAGGCCCGGGTTAACAATGACTGCCATCAGTGCTGTTCACAGACAGGGTGCCGATAGAAATTGCACTACTGTTGATCAAACAAGAAGAGGAGGAAGGTAAGTTCATAGGCCGAGAGAGTAGAGTCAAGAGTGTAGGACTGAGTATAGGGACTTGTTGGATGTTGGAACTATGTCAGGAAAAGGGAGAGAGTTAGTTGACATGATGCAGCTTAGAGCTGCCAGGCAAGAGGTCTAGAGGAAGACCAAAGAGAAGGTTATTGGATGCAGTGAATGAAGACATAAAGGTAGCTGGTGTTGGTGTGTTTGTACAAGACAGGGTTAGATGGAGGAAGCTGATTCGCTGTGGCAACAAAGAAGATGGCAAATTAAAATATGCATGTAAGTACAGTGCTACGTTCAGCACTCTATTTGTGTCTTCAAGCCCAAATATATTGTGTCTTGATCCAACACCTTTCAGACAAAAAAGCGAGGATATAGGATAACGTGTATTTGCCAGTGTATACTTTTTAACTGTAATCATATTCTCTTGTGTCTGTTGCTGCCTCCTGTTACATATTTTCAGCACCACCTCGTCCTACCTCCCCATCTTGTCTGGCAGTGGCTCTTGACACTGTCGTGCACTCTGGCTGTTAAAATGTAAATTTCACAGGATTCAGCTTTCCTGCTCTCTCGGCAGTTTACTTTGTGGCGTTCTCATGTCTGTGCTGCTGAGAGGAGGGCGTGAGTGTCGGGGAACATGCTTCCTCCTGAGCCTTGTTAAAAGGTTAGCCACAGAAAGCTATCTTTTTGCACAAACTGTACCATTCCTCTCATATGGTTGCTCTTTGCTTTCTAATGTTTGAGACCAAGTCTGTATTTTAGCTTTTGGAGGCTCAGGGGAAATCTCTGGCTGAGCTGTTTTTTTTTGCTGTAGACACATAGAAGCAAAAGATGGGGTTGTCTTTTATAAACGCCGTGCCATGTGGGAGCATCTAAAAAGGCAAAGAATAACTTGTATCTTTTTTTTTAACAATTAAAATTGAACATCCAGGAGATTCTACATAATTTTACATACTACATAATGAGGTTATTCCTACAAGATTGTTTCATGTATACAATAGAGATAGATTACCATTTTTTACACAAAAAAGTTGATGAGGTAGGCATTTAGCAAAACAATGCTTAGGTTTCTGCGGGCACTCTGGCTTCCTACCACAGTCCAAAAACATGCCTCGTAGGTCAGTTGGTGTCTCTAAATTGGCCCTTAGTGTACATGCCAGTGTGTGGCCCAGCAACAGAGCAGTGACCTTTTTAGGGTGTACCCTGTAGCAACCCCGTGACCTCAAAAGGGATACAGCAGGTTCTGAAGATGAATGGATAGATAGCTTCAACACATCTGTGCGGCAGTACTAGCAATGCACACTGCTGATCTTCTGTCCTCTGAGAATTTAAAATGCTAAATTTGTTGCAGGTGAGCACACTGATGTGTTAGGTCATAACGGCCACACATAAAGCTGAATTATCCTTAACTTTATTTGATACCAGGGGTGGTCTTTCTACCACTGTTATCAGGCATCCGTAACCCAATCTTAAAGTACACTTTTTAAAGAGTTTCTGGATAACACTTTGCAGGATCTCATCCCAGATACTCCATCTGCAACACCATCAACACTTGCAAACAAGTGGAATTAATTGCCACTGTCTCATTAACTCAGTATATGCAGAGTAAACAGCTTTAGCTAAGATGAAATGATGCATGCTGCAAATAATGTGCACTTAGTGAGTCAGATAACTAAGTGTGCGTGCTTTGGAAGCATTCTTGTGGACTTGCATGCAGTGAACTGACTCCAGGTTGCTTGCAGATAAGACATGGAAATGACAAGCAAATGTCAAAGACAAAGAGTATTGGATAAACAGTAAAGACTGATAACAAGAGCTATAGATAAAGATAGTAAGCAGAAATTTTTTTTTTCATTTTACATTCCATTCTTTTTTTTCCCTTTATTGAGTTAACAGAGAAATGAAAGTACATTTAAAATATGTGATTATGTGAGGGCATAATTGCAGCTTTAACAATTTAATTTAAGACAGGATGTCTATACTATCAGGCTTGTGTGTAAACTGTCTCATTTCAACTTCAATGCCTGCATTGTTTGATGTTCTCAGACACGGCAGTGCATCTGACATACTCACTGACATGCAACATGAAATGCAACTTGACCTGCAACAACTGTATTTTCAGCCAACTGAGTGCTTGGGAAACAAGCTCTACAGCACATCACTGACTGACTATCGTTGTTGACAGCTGATGAGGCGAACTTGTTGGCAAGCAGCTCCCTTTTTAACAAATCCTGCAGATGGAGATTGTCAGTCTAAAAAACATTAGAAACATCTTCTAAAAAGGAACATGGCTTCTCATGCCAACAAAAGAGCTCAGCGTGTTCCAAATTGCATAAAAAGAAGACGGCAACAAAAAAAGAAACATGAAAAAGCGGACTTGCCGTAAAAAACTTACAACCGCAATAATTCATCTACACTCACTCTTAAGCTAATCAATCTTGAAACATTTTTTTAATTCCTGAAGTAATTTATTTTGAACTAATTAGAAATATAAATTGTTCCGCTGAATTTTAAAGAACTTATGCTGTTCAGGTCCATTTCTGTCAAAGTTACCAGAAAAGATGATTGACTCACCAAATTTGAGCACCATTTTCTTGAAGCTTCACAGTTTCTGCTTCAGATGAACTGTTCAAACATGGCAGTGGTTTACCTGCAGGTGAAAAACGAAAGACAGAGAGAAAGTCAGTCTTTATTGAAGACACTAATACACTACCAAGTCTTGAAGGCTTGGAGTTTGAAAGTAGGAGCCACATCTTGATCTCTTTGTTTGGTTCTTCAAGTATTTCCTGAGCAGCTCAGCATTACCCGGCTGAACCCTGCTGTTAATCTTTGCCAAAGCTGTCCCTCTAACTTACTTTTAACTTTATTCATTTTAATTTGGTTAGTTTTATAAAATATCAGAATCCTAAAACATCTTTCCAACAATACATTCCAATGATTCACCGCCACCATTCTTCATGTGAGTTGCAGAATAGGGCCCTCTTGTCCAGTGAAGTGCGGTCAGGTGAGGCACAGCCTCACCTGTCATAATCGTGATAAAATAGCAAAAAGTTAAATTAAGTAAATATTATTTTCCACTGATCTGTGTTAAATATACATTTTCGGTCAACTCGACACGTTTCCACAATTTCTGTGGATAAAATCGCTGAATTTGAGTGTTGTGCGATCACAGACGGAGCGGAAACTCTGGGTGAGGCTGTGAAGCACTGTGCCTCATGTCTGACGTGCGTTAAAAACACTGCTGTAGGCCTGCAGAAAAGGCTTTAGGTGAGGCAAGCCTTCTTTTTGATGTCTTTTTCTATTGAGAGGGAGAAACTCATATAAACTAAAGGAAAATAAGGAAGACTTTTCCAACAGATCATAGATGGTTTTGTGGAGAAGGATCGGTGCACGGACTCAAAAAGTAAGGCCAAACATGTAGTGAGCATGGGTCTGAATAGCTTTAAATCCAGGGCACTGAAAACTCCCACACTATCTATTAGTTTAGGGGAGTTTAAGGGAGTAGGGAAAGAATTCGGACATAGAAATGAAATAAATTGCATTTCCATAAATTAAGATTTAAATTTGAATTAATTAATTAATTGAATTTGGGAAGGGTGGGAAAATGGTGGAAGGACATTACAAATGAAATGATCAACAACATATATTTCAAACAGTTTTATTTATGTTAGTGTTGTTAAAATTAAAACTGCAGTTCTTTTAGCTGAGGTGATATTACTAATGCTTAAAGAAGCCTGTATTGAAGATTTAATGATACTAATATTGACTCCAAGTTTGGGGGGGGAGTGGGGAGGCAAACGTTTTTTTTTACCCCTTAGCTCCGCCCCTGATACTTGACAGAGCTAATAAAACACACAAACAACCTGTTTTTTCATAATTCTTTAAGATAACTTGTGTCGTTAAAATATATGGATCACTACAGCTTATTCTAATGTGACTTGTTTTCAGTCTTTTGACATATTTTTTAACATCCCTTTGGTAATTGTCTTCCTACACCCACTGAAGGTAAAAGTCATTAAATGTGACGTTCATGTAATTTAAAAGAACTTCTGCTTTTTAAAGAGTTTGATATAAGACTTAACATGTTTTATGTGGGGTGTTTGAAGTTATGCAGAAAGTGGGCTGTTATAAGACTAGCCATGGGAGCTCTGCTAACTCTAAATTAGAGAACCAGCAGCAATGTTTGTTTTTTTATGAGTGGAAGAATCCTGAAGGACGTTTGCAACTATTGTGCTCGGACAAAACTGAGTGTCCTACAAGCCTTGGGGTTGCTGCTCTGTCAGGTAAGTCTATCAGCGATCCTCAGCTCCCTAGACAGATTTCATAGGACAAGGACACAACTTCTGCTACCCACAGTCTCACCTGGCCTATTATAGTCTTGTGTCACTCATCAATCACTGCTGAATAATGCATTGTCCATTGCGCGGTCCAAGGGCATTACCGAGTGTGATTATAATCAACTCTGCACAAGACCTCTGAGTCACGTAGTGTAATAGGGGTCAGCGTACTTCACTGTAATTCTGCCACTAAAAATCATTTTCCATGAGGAGATGTGTGATTAAAATGACATACTATAGCATGCAGCAGTGGTGGACTGCCAGGGAAGACACTGTCCTCCTTTTTGGGTGATTCCACACATGGATAGTGTCATGGACTCAGTGCACATGGGCAGACAATAATATTTTTCACGGCTTTGTCTGGATGTGGTTTACTTTCATGCACACAGAAGGAAACTAAAGATTAAGTCAGAACAAACAGGAATATCTGTGCAGTTGCAAGCACTGCTCACTTTCCTGAACAGGATGGGGACAAAAGCACAAGGACAAAGTCATGAAGTAAATGGGCTATAGTGTAGGAATAGTGTAAATAGTTTTTTGTACGAAAAGTGGAAGCATATTCTTTCAGAGAAAACTATTAAAGTTGAAAAATAATTTACAAAAAATCTGAGCGTTCTTCAACAATATAAATGTTGTTGAGTCAAGTTAGTTTGTAAGAACATCGGGGCTTTTGTTGGACACCAAGAGTCCTTTCCATGGTTTGTCCACTTTGTTTGTTAGGTGTTAAAGACTCAATTTCCCCAGCAAGTCAACCCTGATTTGTTTTACAAAAGGATTTTGGTTGTGTTCACACTGGGACAGTCTAATGGACTCAGTTGAAATAGGAACTATATCTTTTTAATAAGTATATCTTTAGGTTTCATTTGGTTTGGTTTGGTTTACTTTCACACAAAGTACTTTCTATTGTAGACCAAACTACCTAAAGAATCCTGCAGTTCCAACAGCTTGTCTCTTGGGGCACTAAGCTTTGACCTGGAAATAAGAACCAAGAAGAAGAAAACAGGTGTCTCTTGCTGGCTATCTAATAAGATCCTCTTTCTTCTCACTTCAACATATTTACTTAACAGATATTTTCAAACTTTATTCATAATTAGTGGAGCCAGTTATAAAAAAAAAATTGTTCTTTCTATGGTACAAGCACTTAATTTGACACGGATGTACCTTAGGATACTGTCTTGTAGAAAAGCATCTTTATAACAAGAAAATCCAAGATTTCAAAATATTTTTTATAATATACTGCACATATAATAATATTCCTTAGGTACCTTTTCAAGTTTAAAGACTGCATTTGGTGCACGAACAGCCCAAATTGTTGACATTGGGGCAAACAGACATTGTATATACCGGTAATTCTGTAACAATTGAGCATGGCCATCTTCACAAATGGCCATCACTTTGGATTTTTCTCGTGGCTGACGTACTTTTATAAAAGAGGGCAATCTTAAGGTACATCCATGCCAAATTTGGAGCTTGTACCACAAAATTCACAAATTGTCTGAAGAATCAACCCAACAGGCCAGTCAATCCACTAAATCACTCCTTTTCAGATTTGCACAGTGGTCTTACTTTTTGCTCACCACTTGTGATGCATGGCACTGACATCTTTTACTCCCCCTAGTTTGCTTCTGCTTCCTGGAAAGTCCAGCAGCAATCACATAAACAAAGCACTTCACAAACGCTTGTTTTCAGGATTTTTTAGTTTGCTTTGCACCACAGTTTATGTGAGGTTTGCAAATGAAACAAGCCTTAGCAAAGAGTGGTACACCACAAGCGATTTTTAAGTAAACTTGTGTGTAGGTGTAAGCAAGTATACTATAGACCACGCACATGTAGAGTGGGAAGTATAATAACTTATTCAGACTAAATTGGAATATTTTATCTTTACAATGTAGGCCTATAAATAGTATATAAAAGCAAACTGATAATTTAGTGTCACACTTTTTGTATAGAATAAGTCTACTTGTAGTACACTTACTACTTTTTTTAAGGGAATCCCAAAAAACACCACAACAACAAAAAGCTGCCAGTGCACGCGTGTACCATATGCAACACACAAAGCAAAGCGAAGACACTTTCCAGTAAAGAGCAGAGCTGAATCAAAATTGGAAATTGATTGATTGAATTGGAATCAAAATTGAATGAAAAAAATATTGAGTGTTAAGAACTGCAGATAAGAAAAAAAACTTGAAAAATGTTTTTTTTGTTAGTGAAGATAGTATTGCACAGATGAGAATGGATCGTTAAATGTTTGACAAAAGGAGTCTGTTTTCCACCCTATCACATTTTCATTCTCTGCTTGGTGTAGGTTTCATTTAGTATTCCTCCAGAATGAGCAGCTGTTATATATATACTAGTGTGAAAGCACAACACACCAAAAGAAGGTGTGACATTTTTCTTCATCTTCTCCCATTCAAACGAAGTAGCCATTCCAGTGTAAAAAAAAACAAAAAAAACAGCACCCTTAGGTGCAGGTTTGCACTGAATGAAATTGGACCTTTACGACAGTGCGGTGCCTTTTTACTGTTAAGCTGTAAGTGTCCTTTTGTTGTTTTTAGATGATTTGAGAAGTAAGGTTGTTACATTAGCGGTTAGTGTCTTTTAATCCCATTTGCCTGTTGGCTGCAAACAAGGTGCCAGCAGAGCCATTCAGCTGAACAGGGAATCCATGCTTTGTACAAAGCAACCCTAATTCAATTGCCATTACTGCCTGGCTTTAATGGATTTCACCTGGTGAGCCTGTAAATTGAATATTTTAAAGCATATCAACTCCTCTGGAGTAAGTGGAGAAAAAAAAGGTGCAGTTTTCATTTTGTGGGCATTTGGTAATGAGATACAGGAGATAACAATCTATTTTTCAAGTTTGATTCGATTTATTTCATTTGTCTCTGTAAAGCAGCCTTTCTGTAGCATGTGGTCTGGGCTTTTAGCTTCCTAAAGCCATTTGATGTTTGCACCTCTGCTTTTTCCCCCCCCCATCTAAAGCAGAGGCAGACACTGTCCTATAGACGCTTGCAAGCACTTCGTACAAACAACCTAATTCCTTTAAACACCTCGACGCTCCGTGCTCCCGTCATGTCTTTCAGTGGGAAGGCAAACTCCATGCTGTGTCATCTCATTCAGCTTCTGAGGTTGTTTTATCTCTCACTGTGCTGATCTCTGCGCGAGGTGGGCGGCTGAGCTACCTCTGCCCCCCTTGTAAAGGTCAGCAAGCTGCGGATGAAGTTGTGTCGATCAGATGATTGCCAGAGACTGACAGCTAATTTTCACCAAAGCAGCAGGATCCAGGGGTGGGGAAGGGGTAAGCCAGCGCCTGGGGACCTCTTGTCCCGCTGAGGATTCCCCACTACATATCAGGGTTGCTTATAGTCTGTTGGGACATCGTCTTGTGGTCTGTTAAACTCTAGAGTTAGTAGCATGGACACAGTGTGGAGTGTACGCTGACATGGTGAGTGTATTTGACCGCTTCAATCAGGAAGAACAGGGAATTTTATCCTAGCCTTTGTTTCTGTCTACTTGGACTATGCTACCGTCTCCTATTTCCATCTTCAGTATTGTAAACATGGTTTGCATTGATTTATTCTCTTTCACCAATTAAAAGCAATTTTGTGAGCATTACAGTGAGGCATGCTGGAGGACATTTTCATTGTGTGCATGCCTGCATCTTTGTGCAAACTCTTCTTCGTCTCTGCTGAGCTTGTTTCCCTCAGCAAATGTGTCTGCACGAGCATGAGTGTCTGCTTTTTTGCTGAAACTTGTGCACATCCATACTTGTTTAGGTATACACGAGCAGATGGGGGAGAGTGAGCATCACAGATTCGCTTCACGTGCAGGGCATTAGCTCTCTGCTCGCAGGCTAAATCCTCATGTTGTTGAAGCGGTGTCAGTTGCCTCTGCCACAACACAAGGCTTATCTTTTACCAACTCCTGTAGCCCCCTTGGGAAGCGGAGACATGGGGGTGGGGGCAGGGCAGGGGATATGTGAAAGCAGACAGGAAGCCACAGGCTGTTGTAAATAAACCTGGGCTTTGGGGGAAGGTTAAGAAGCCAACACTATATTGAATACTGAGCACAAACCTAGAAGGATCCACTGCCCCGCATCCTCCCCACCTGATGGAGCTCTTTGTCACAATGCCAGTCATCACATTAGTGTGAAGGTCTATTTCAGTAATTCCTGCCATCTGCTTTTCAGATGGACACCTGCTGGAGGATTCACAGATTATACAGCGACAGAAAAACTTTCAGTTTCAGGGAAAATCTTTTTTAAACTGGGGTCAAAAGTTGACTGTCGCAGCTGACAGCTCTGATCACTTGTGTGAATTTTGTTTCAAATATTTTTATTGAAAGCATTCATTAGTATGTTCATACGGATATGACAAAGTATATATGCTTCTTCTTCTCTTTTTTTGTTTTTCTGCAACACAATAATACCAACAAAAACAAAAAAAAATTGAAGCCCTTTTTACCCATCCCAAACCCTTACCCACTTAACTGCACACGTTACGTGTCTCCAAAAAAAGACATAAATGGTTGCCAAATCTTTACAAAATCTTCCATATTGTCATGGATGGCATATCTTATTTTCTCAAGATAAAAAATATTAAGTTCTGTTATCCACATTTTTAAAGAGGGAGTGTCTTTGCCTTTCCAAAGTTAAAGAATAGGTTTCTTTCCAATGATCAGTCCGTATGAAATCAAGCATTTTTGTGTATGTCCCAGGTCTTTTGACTGAGGACAGACACCAAATACGATGAGAATTGGGTCCGGGGAAATTTTGATTTTCAATACATCAGACTGGTGTGTGAATATGTTGGTCACAAAGGTCTGAAGTTTGGGACACAAAACGTAACTGTGTAGTAGAGTGCATCATTGTAACCCACATTTTTCACAGTTGGGTGAGCTCTCCGGATATATTTGATTAATTATCTCTCTAGAATAAAGCAGTCTGTGCACCATTTTGTATTGTATTAGGCAGTGACGTATGTTTATTGAGGTATTTCCTATCTTGATTAAGGCCTTTTTCCAGATGTTCTCTGTTAGGGGGACACCAAATTCTTTTTCCCACTCCCCATTAAATGCGCGATGGAGTGATTATTCATTTCCTATAGTAAATTGTAAATCGTCGCAATTCTTTGTTTTAGGCCGGGAGTTTCAATGAAGCATTTATCAAGAAAGTTAGGTTCGGCATTCTGAAACTGTGGCAGAATTGTTCTGATATAATTTTGGATTTGCAAATATTTAAAATAAATTACTGTTTGGCAATTCATATCTATCCTGTATTTATTGGAATGTCAAACATATTGTTTAAATACAAATCTTTGATGGCGCATATTCCTACTTCTCTCCAATGATTAAATGCTTCATCTGTGCAGGATGGCTGGGACAAGGGATCACTTGTGTGATTTTTGTGTAGTTTCTTTTTTTTTTTCCATAACTCTTTGCCTCGCTGTGCTTTTGTTTATAAAGTATAAATAATTATTTGTTGTGTATTTCTTCTTTCATTTCTTTCACCTTTTTGTAACCTTGCTTTTACCACCATCTCGGAAAGTTGGCATATGTTGGCTTTTTACATTTTTTTTTATATAAAAGCAGTCACTTTTCACTTTGAATGTACTGTCATGATTATAGGTTTATTCAGAGCTTCTTTACGGAAACTGTATGGCGTTAATAAAATATTGAAGCCTTCTTCGGTCAAGGGTCTGCAACCCAGGGCCACACATGGCTCTCGTGCCCCTCCATTGTCGCTTTCTGGTTAAAGAAAAGTAAAAGGATCTTCATTTTGAAAAAGGTATTAGTAAACTTAATAGTAAATAAAAAGGTAGAATAGGAAATTAAATTAGCTCAAACTTTATTCAACTCACTCACAAAAAGTTGAAAGACAGTACATTTCATGAGTCGAAATAAAAAACTTTGACTGATTTTTGTGGCTGTTCACCACCAAAAAATCAATTGGAGGGTCAATAAGCACAACCAGAGTCAACCAACCGACCGACCGAGTATATTTATATATGAACCAGTGCTGAACAGGAAGTCAAAATCACTGAACAATAAAGTATGATAGCAGTGAAAGAATAAACAGTAAAACAATAAAATCAATAAAACAATTTAAGGTACCAAGATGGTCCACTAAATCAGCTGACTGGAGTCAAAAGACTGAGTAAAAAGATGAGTTTTATAAGTGACTTAAAATCAATGAACAAATTCAAGTGTCTTTAGTATTTGAAAAATACAGTTAAATCCATTTAATTAACTCTGATTTATTTTTTGATTAATTATCCATTTCTGGCTGAGATGCACAACAAACAGTATAATAAACTGTCAACTCTATCAAAAGTTATACACTATACACTATGTTTGGAAAAAAGGCTACTTATATTTAATTTAGGCCAAAAAAAAACAAAAATCCTTTACACTTGTCCTAGTAACAACATTAACATAAATAAAATTCAGTGTCTGAGTTTTTCAATAAGGTGAGGTAAGAATTGACCCAAATGGCTCTTTAAGTGTTAAAGGCTGCAGACTGAAGTTTTAAGGCCATGTCACACTGCCACTATTTAAATTTTACACATATTCGGTCATACATGAAAGAAAATCAGAAAAGTTGTAGTCTTTACAAGAATTTTTGTTTAAAATCATGTTAAAACCATGGAATGAACCACACAAAGAACACGTAAATCAACATCTACATGAGCCATGCGTGATGATTGGAATTTATTAGGCATTTTTGCATCAATTTACTCATTTTAACATGATATGTGCACTCGATACGCAAAATATAAAAGTTACACATCGGTGGTACATGCGTGAAAAGTCAGACATACCTGGACATATGGTCGTGGAAAGCCACAAATTTGCATATGCATCTCACAAAAATCATGCACAGTTGGGTAAGATCTCCGTAATAATTGCGTATAAACTACATAAAATATGCGTAAACTGTGAAGGTCTCAAATAATCCAAAACTTTAAACAGCTCAAAACAGAATTCATGCAACTGCAAGTGCATATCTACAAATGACAAACCCAAGAAACACTTCAATTACGAATGTCACGCATGTATCACAAAATACGGAAATATCATACATAGAATACGTGCAGAATGTACGTAGTGGCTGTGTGACTGAACATGAGCAAATACAGGATGAGGTTCATGCAGGAAAAAAAAAACAGCAGGGGAAAAAGTAAAAAAAGAAAGGCTTCTGTTGATTCTTTCATGCTAATGGCAGCACTGTGACAGTATCTTTTGTGCCTCTTTGAGTACTCACGGATGAATGAGTGTTCATGGAGCCCATGAACTGGCATTTATGCATGACTTTGTGGATCTCCCGTGTGCTTATGCAAGGTTTGAGGTCATTTTTGTGTCTTAAGAGCAGCACTCAGACATTTTTTTAAGCTCCTGTTCCCCTTTTGCAAAATAAAAAAAAAAGTGGGGTGCCAAATAACAACCTCTAATCCCCTGAAACCAAAGTAAGAGTTTTAAAAAACTTAAAGTGTTCTTTTTAGGCTTTCTTCACAGTATTCCTTTTGACCACCAGACAACCTTGACGTTCTCGCTGACTTTTACAGCTGTAAATGCACTCAGTCCACCTGTCCACACAAGCCTCTAAACCTGGCTTTTCAAATATACTGTAATATCTTCCATCAAAGGATGATATTGCTTTTTAGAAACAGAAGCGCTAATCACAAGCTGTCAAACCTATTTTGGTCCCATGTGGTTTAAACAATTAAAACTGAGTCATGTTCAATTAAAAACTTTTATCAAAAGAAGCAAAAGAAAAGAAAAAGAGAGAAAGAAAGCGCTGCTTTCTTCGACACCAAGAAAACATATTACTTGCCATTTCTGTTTTTCCGCTCTGCTTTTTCCACCTCTTCATGGTGTTTTTCTCTCGCTGTGCTCTTGAATGTCATGAAAATCCAATTAGGTGGTTACATTCTGCGACAACACTACTAAACCGCGCTACGTGATAGCAATCATATGAATTCTTCATGTGGGATGTTAGATGTTCCCCTCTCTTTGCTCACTCCATGTCTACACAAAAGACTGAGTAATTGGCAAACAGATCTCCAATCCTAATGTTTTCTGCTTCTCTTTCATGGCTCCTCAGCATAACAGTGGGCACTTCTATAATCTCTGCTGGGTGATTCAAAAATGAGAGACTAAAGAAATTTATCTCCTGGCATGTGGGGAAAACACCATTCTGGTGCACGTTAACACCACTTTTTCTGCTCCCCCATCAACAAAAGCAGATGGTACGTAATTCTCTACTGTATTAAATTATTTCATTTGTTTTGTAAACCATGGCGCCTCCTAAAGCAGCCCTGTCATTCTAAATAAGAGCTAAAACGCAGTACTCCTGTCTATTTTCCTCATAAATGTTAATATTTGCACAAATATTGGTGGGAATTTCTAAATAAACCCTCCGCATTCATTCGATTTGACATCGCAAATGAATTATTCATAAAGAAGAAAAGACTGATGTGAGGCTGATACAGTGAGGATATTATGTTGAAGAGCTGAGCTGATAGCTGGCAGCCAGTCTGACTGTCTTAGCATCCTGCTTGGGTTGCAGCTACTATAAGTTTTTCACAGTTTCCTATTGCGTTTGATCTATTAAAGGTACGCTGGAATTTTCTCTGAGTTTAAAGGTTGTAAGAAGATACAAGCTTATTTGGACTCATGATCAACCAGAACAGCCCTTTCACAATGAAATAAGAAAATGCAATCAGGCTCAGTGACCGCTCATTCTCTCTGAAACAGGAAGTGACTTAGATCCCTTCATGACCCTTTTCTGTCTCACAGTTTGTTGCAATTATCTAGGCATCACCTAAATACACCCTTACCCACAGTATGTCCTTACTCGGATAAAATCAAAGTGGACAAAGGCTTTGCAGCTTTGCCAGTTCTGTGATGCTGCAAGTAGTATGTTGACCTCAGTCTACCCTTCAAGTTGTGATGGTGCCAAATCTTGCAAAATAAGTTTGATCTTATCCAATCCTGTAGCCTACAGGAAATAGCAATGTTTGAAATTCTGGAGCATAGTTTGGGGATTTCTTAAATTGCTTACTCATTGGAAATGCGGGTTGTGGAGGATGAAAAAAATACAGAATTCCATCAAGTATAATGAGGTTTTAATTTTTTTTTTTCTGTCATTCACTGACTTCCATTTTCAAGATGATTTCTAATTGGGCATCTTCTCATGGCCAAATTTGTGCATAGAGAACAGAAATATACATTTTTCTATGGTTTATCATTTAAATTGTTTGTCTTTTTGGCGATCCTATGACAAGAAATCCACGTACTGTTAAATATGCTTCTGGGGAGAAGCTGCTCAAAAAGAAAGTTAGTCAGAAGCTACTATTTCAATTATTTTCTTTTAAACATCACATATAGTTTGCATTTTTTCTTTACATATTCCAGAAAAATGTATATTTCTCTGGTGTCCCACCATCACTGCTCCTTTACCCAAGAGACACCAAGGATGTTATTAATTCAGCATTAGCATACGACTAAGCTCTAGACCCCTGCAGGCGTTCTCAGTCACATACACAAATGCATACAGGAAGTTGAAGGAATTAGACTGTACAAAAGTTTTTTTTTTTGTACATTGGTAAAATGGAGTAAAGCTGTTTTGATTTGTTGCTTTGGGATTTGTAGGTGTTTGGCTGCCTTTTCCCCAGTTACGGTCATAGAATCTGTAGACTCAAACCGACTGTTGTTCTTTTTACAATTCTATTTGCTGTCAACCACAAGGCATCACAAAGTGTTGTCGTCCCGCTGTCTTTGTGCCTTTCCCCCCTCACGGCAGCTTCTCTATCCTCCCTGTTCCCTACTGTGCTGTTGCTATCCCTGTACGCTGTTTATGTAGGCGAGATGGCACAATAAAACAAAAGTTTCCACATGGAACTGTGCATTGTGATCGCATTTGGTTTTCCGTAGATCCAGTGGAGAAAACATTACAATAGGTCAGGGAACTGTTGTACATTCAAAGCTAGGAGCAGCACAGCAAAACTCAATGGAAAGAGGCTAGAAAACTGGAAAAAAGCCTGCAGTGGCGTCTGGAAGGGGGCTGACAGTGTTGTCTAAACATCATGGTATCGCATTCAATCAGAAACCTATTTTTAAAATATGAATTTTTATACTCCAAAAGAGCTGCTAGAAAGCAACTTTAACTTGCCTCCAATTATGACATCCGGACTGAGGAAGGAGCATGGATGGTCAGGAGCAAGTATTGCAACGGGGGAAAGACATACAAACACAAGAAGGGGACAGACATTCTTTTTTATTTGTTTACTTTCTGTGCTTTATGATTTCCTTTGTACTGCAAGTTTCCTTTTCTTTTTATTTGCCTCTGACTTAATGAAGACTTATCAGGGTCCCTCATGACTTCTGACAGTTCTGAAGAGCTGCATGTTGCACTACTTTAAATTGTCAGCTTAACAATGTGGCCTATTTACACTGTAGATATGCAATTCTTAGTATTTGAAAGCCTCGGCTGCAGCTTTTGTTTTCATATTTCATAGTAGACATATTAAGAAGTCAAAAGAATTGGAGAACAAATGATGTGTAGTTTTTGTGGAGCATCTTCTTGCTAAATTTGGGGAATGAACATTAAGCCCTTCCTGGATAGTGTACTGCATTTCATTGCAGTCATTGTGTACAAATATATGTTTAACCCTTGTGCTATCCTATGACACCCCCCCACCCCGCTTACATTGACATGTTGTCCCTACCATGACAAAAGGGGGATAAAGGTGAAGAGGATTTCATGTAATCCATGGACACCAGTGAAGATCACAAATCATTAAGGAAAAAAGGTTCAGCGCACTGTCTAGTGGGTCTAGATGACCCAACTCCCAATGGTAATGTGCCTAGGATAGCACAAGGGTTATATGCATTTTCCTGTTTAAGTGTCATCATAATATACTGTAAACCAATAAGTGCATAACTATTCCAGAATAATATATGTCAAATTACATGTCCAAACATAGATAATTTGGTATTACATTGTGTATTATTTTGCTTTGTGATTCTACTCCTTCTACTTCTTATTCATCCAACTTCCTCAACCAACCCCTTTTCTCCCCTCTGTTTTGTACCCTTGTCTCCCATCTCGAACATCCCACTATCTAAATCTAATTCTAAATGTTAAATGTAAATCTCATTTGTAAACCCAAATTATGCATTTAAATGTATAAAATAAATACATATGTGATGATAAATGTTATATCTTAAACCTTAAAAGTAAAACGTTTTGTACTTTTAAATCTAAAAGTAGTAGTTAAGTGTGAATATCAGTTGCAAATGCTAAATGTTCTGAAAATGGTAAATCAATACATAAAACAAAAGGTGAATGTTTGCCTTGAGACACCCCTGATTGCAGCCAAAGGAAGACACCTGATTGTGGGTCATGGAACTGACCCTAAAACAACCCTCCGGTCCAATTAACACATTTAAATGTAGCATTTCCATTACATCTCCCCTCTGGGAGGAGGCACGGGGGAAGACACGGGGGAAAGTTTCTTGACCACCCTGGAAGAGCCTTAAGGTCCGCACCACTGTGCTACAAGTAGGCAGAAGATGAATGAATAGATTCCATATTTACCTTTTACATTTAGATTTACATTTGACATTTATGTTTTTAATTGTATCTACAGCGCAAAATAAAAATCCATGTAACTTTTGGATTTGCAAATACATCTATGTTACCGATTTAGATATGGTAGATACATTTAAATTTACCCCAATCGTTGACTTTTATAACTCAGATTAATATTATAATGTACTGTTTTCACAAATTAAATGTATGTTTAACGTTTAGATATTCCTTTTAACACATATGTTACATTCAAATTTAGATTAACATTTAGACCTAATGTTTAGTTGTTTTTTGTTTTTGTTTTTGCATTTAAATAACACGAAGATTTTACACTCAAAAGTAGAATGAGGTTTAATAATTAGGTCTAAAAAAGTGAGGCTTAAGTGACTTTCACCTTTTTAACTTCTGAAACAGTCAGAACAGTAGACCAACACTCACTCTAATCTAGTGGTGTGTACGAATTGGCTTCAAATTTGCACATTTTCACCTACACCTAATTCACACAGACTTCAGCTAAACCATGAGGTTTTGTATGAAATGTCATATAAACTGTCAGATTACCAGGAAATGTGGTTCTGGCTTTCATTCTTATACCCTCAGGATTTAGTATAATAGGCACATTTTTGAGTGATAGATGGCATTTTCTTCATCCTCTGCTCTCCCATGTGATTTCTTTCTTTCTTTCATTTGTCACTCTTTCTAACACAGAGGAGTAAACATTTAGTTTGTTGGCAAACTTTTTAGCAATATTTGAAATGTCACTTTTAACCTGTTAGGGAGTCCCATGCTTGCTGGTTACATAGTTAAATTGACCACCAAGCCAATAGAGGATGTTTCAACCGTACTGTGACAACTGCTCTGTGGGCAGGATATGGACTGTGGAGTAATGACTGGCTCCCTTTTGAGACTTGACTCTATTTAAAACATTCTGAAACCTCACTGGAAGCCCTTGATAGACATCTCGATCACTGAAGTGTAACAAAACCAGATACAAGACCCTGTTCCTCCCGCTGGGAGCTGTGGAGGACTGTAGATGAGCCTTTTCAGCTACAGTTGTATCCTCACTCCCTGTTGGGTTCTCCTTGCTTTTCCCTTTTTCCTTTCCTTCTGGCTCCAAGAGCAGACCTTAAATTTGGTCAAAGAGAAAATCCATCACTGTGCTGAAAGAGTACGCTTTAATTGTGTGTTGTTTAGCTTTATTCGGGAGGAACAATAACACAAAGAGGTGTGCACCGTTTGAAATCAAGTTCCACTTCTCTTATAAGTTAGAGAACATCTTGATCACATGTATGTGTATGACATTTAATTAATGTGTTTTGTTCCATATGAAAACTATGTTGTTTCAGCCTGAAAACCTGAAAACCAAGAGCCAAATCAAATAAAAACCATTTTACTTCTATTAGTGGTTCAAGGATCTTGTGAAGCAACAAATTCTTGTGTTGTTATTTTACTATCAATAATGAAACCTTCAAAGGATAAACATTTGCACACAATGTCTTATGGCTCCATTTAATACCTGAGTGTGTTAAATTTGTTCTCAGCCCTTGATCTGCCCACTTGGAAAACAATGAGCTTCAGTCCTTGTGAATAATTTGTAGGTTTAACCCTTTGAGAGCTTTGGCTCTGATTAATGCAATTCAAGTGGATTCTGAATCTAAGAAAGGCTGATATGCAACACTTTATAGTAGTAAAGTGCTTTTTTACGTAAATCAGCTGATTTTGTTGCAGAGAAAAGCGGCTTTGCATGTACGAAAAAAGTAATATATTGTCTCAAATGAAATAATCTCAATAATGTCACAAATCATATTTTTGGTTCAAGGGTCACCATTTGCATTTTGATTATTTCTAACTTTTAATATTTCATGTTCATGAATATTTTTGTTGTAAACCTATTTGAACAGAGTCTACTTTTAATAAAATCTTGGCTGAAATGTGCTCACCCTTTATGAGTCATTCAAGCCAATTTACTAGAGAAAATGTGAATTACCAAAATATTTTTTTAAATAAGCTTCATTTCAATATTCATTTTAATCTCCCTCAAAGTTGTCACAAACTTTTTGGACAGTCAAAGTCACTTGAACTTATTTAACAAATTCAAGATAAGATAGAATGATGACTGGGGCTTTTTAAAGACAAAAATTGCGGTAAGAACTGATTCAAGCATTTCAGGTTATTGTATTGTCACTTTGAACCCCTTGTCACAATTTGTCTTTAGCACTCTTGAAATATAGGTTCAAGATAAATTGATAGATGGTGTTATGATTCAAATTTTCTCCAATGGTTAGATACAAAATTCACAATTTTATTACTACCTTGCTTGTTAAGTTGTTGCCATGCCGTTGACAAATGCCTACCAGTCCCTGGTACTACGGTTGAACATGCCATATCCCCTTTATGAATTATCTTTACGAGTTAGATGGGGTGAAACAACACAGTAACAATTTGGAGTTGAGTCACATCTTTAGGATAGTCAGTTATTGTTTCGGAAATTGAAATATGTATGATTTCTTTATGCTCCTTAGGCCCCCTGCAACACAAATAAGTATCATTATTTTTTCTAGGACATGTAGACATTTAAATTGACTCTTTGGTTTGCTGTTTTCTCTTTAAATTCCTTTTTACTTCCCACATACAACCAGCAGCACAACATGACAAGATGTGACATCAAAGAAGGAAGCTTGATAGGGGAGGGCAGATATAGTCACTGAAGGACAGATAAGCAATACCATCTAAAAAGGGCAGAAACAGATTCAAGATGAAAGGAAAGTCCTGTCTTTGGTCTCGTCTGCCAACCTGGTACGGATTTAGACAAGAGGAAGTATTGGGCCTTCTGTTAGAATTTCATTTGCTCCTTAGTGTTGGTACTTTAGCATCACCCTCAGAAGAAATCATCTTTATATGTTATTAACTTTGTTTTAGGCCAGACTATGCACCATGTGTACTTTATATTATTAACTAGGCAAGGCAAGTGTATTTTTATAGCACAATTTGTATATTAAGTAATTCAAAGTGCTTCACAAAACAAGAAAATGCATTAAAATCATAATACATAACAGTGCAAAGATTAAAAACATACATAATCATTATAAAGTTTACTTTGAAAGAAAGTAAAGAGAAAAGAACATGAACAGAGGTGTGGATAAGGACCCTTCAGTTATATACATGGCTAAACAGGAGTGTGCGTGAGTGAGCAGGCCGTTACAATAATCAAACCTACTGGAGACAAATGCATGAATAAGTATCTCCAGGTCTGGCTTTGACACTATGTTTTTGATTTTGGCAATGTTTTTTAGATGGTAAAAGGTGCTGATGTTACTGACTTTAAATGGCTGCTAAAGTTCAGGTCAGAGTCCATGATTACCCTTAGGTTTCTGACTTGATTTGAAGCTTTTAGAGACAGAGAGTGACGGTACCTGCTGACACTTCCTCTTTGTTTCGTTGGACCAAAGACAACGACTTCAGTCTTGTCAGAGTTCAGCTGGAGAAAGTTGTTTTGCATCCAAGCACTAATCTGTTGGATGCAACAACTGAGTGAATCCACTGGCCCACATTCACCTGCTGTCAGTGACACATAGATCTGAGTATCATCTGCATAGTTGTGATAAGATGTGTTATTACTGCGAATTAACTGACCTAGTGGCAGCATGTAGAGGTTGAACAAAAGGGGTCCCAGGATTGATCCCCGGGGCACACCACAGTTTAAGGCCATGCAGTCTGAGACGCAACCCCCAATTTCAACAAAATATTTCCTGTCTTCAAGATAGGACTTGAACCAACTTAGGCCAGAGCCAGAAATTCAAACCAAGTCTTGGAGTCTGTGTAAAAGGATCCTATGATCAACAGTGTCAAAAGGAGCACGCAGGTTTAGCAGGATTAAGACTTTGCATCGTCAGTGTTTAGGTGGATGTCGTTAGTTACCTTGATAAGAGCAGTTTCTGTGCAATGATGGGGTCTAAAACCTGACTGGAAAACAAATGAAAAATGAATTGTTTATTAAGAGAAAGTCAGTGAGCTGTTGGTAAACAACTTTTTCAAGGATTTTTCCTAAAAATGGCAAGTTTGAGATGGGTCTGTAATTGTTCAACACTGTGACATCAAGATTGCTCTTCTTCAGGAGAGGTTTAATGACTGCAGTTTTTAAGGCTTCGGGCCTCGGGAAATGTTCCAGAATGAAGCGACATGTTAACTATTTGAGTAATTGGTGCTGACTAAATGTTCAGTACAGACATTAGAAATCTAGTGGGTTACACATCGAGGCAGCATGTAGATGAACTAAAACAGGTGATGAACTCTTAGACAGTTTTGTCAGTTACAGGTACAAAATGAGTCAGACAGTAAACCCATTACATTTAGATGTGCAAAGCAGTTCTAATGGCAGCTGAGCTGGGGGGTTTGTTAATTTGTTTACCGTTGATCACAAGACACGAGAATTGCTGCTGTAACTTCCAAGGATTTCAGAAAAGGACTTATCCCTTGTTCTGCATAAGATTTGGTTGTAGGTGTACACGGGCCGGAGGAAGGGTTTGGTTTACGTTTAGGGTTTAGGCCAGTTTATTTTTCAAAGCGATCAGTTATCACACCAGCAGCATTCACAATGGCGCTGTCTTGTTCATACTAATGTTGGCTTATTTTGTTTGCGACTGTCCGCAAGAACTGTGATGAGCTTCTGAGTGGCATTTATACTTTTCAAACAACGTCTCCAGCGTTTATTTTCAACGTGAACCACATCCTGCTTATTCACTTGCTGCGTCTGTGAACGCACTGAGGCAGAAGAAAGTGGCGTGTTCCCCCCGCTGAGCAGGAGCAAGCAATGCAGAGGCAAAAAAGAAGATGCAAATTGGTCATCTGGTCTAGTGCAAAATATGAGATATGCTATATGAGATATAAGACCTTTCCAGTCTTTATTTTCTATCTTCTCTCTCTGTCTCTCTCTCTTTCAAAGTCTGTGTATGAAGTTAGGTATTTCCCTTAACATCTTCAGTTAAGTTTTCACCATCTTCAGTGTTAAAAAGACATTTTTTTGGACAGAGTTGTTCAGTGATCGCGCACTTTAGTCACCCGAAATAAATTCAGGTTAAATGACTCGATTTGCAAGCGATTGCACTAAGGACATAAATTCCGGTCACGGGTGTCCAGCAGGTGTCACATTCTGCAGATACTGGGGCAGTTCCACAGCCATGGCTGTGCAACCACTGTGACGTGAGCCATAACATTACTTTGAAGTATAAACCGAGCCATAAGGTTATGTTAATACGTGCGACCATAACAATTAGCCTTAGACACCTTTAAAATGTGTGTGGACAGTGCAGCAATGTGCATCTTGGACGCATGTATGTGTGGCCAACATTAGTTTCAATCAGTTTTTTTTTGTTTTGCTTAGTTGTACAAAAATGCGTGTGAATAACATCAGTCCTTTTAAAAAATGCTATATTTTTTGGCTAATTTGGCATTCAGCATTTTGAGGGTTCCCTCCTTCATGTGGACACCCCTGAGGTTTTTCTTTTTTTAGGAGTTTTTCCGTACTGCAAAGGAGGGTCTAAGGGCAGAGATGCCCAGTTTAGTTAAGTCTGTCAAGTTAGTTCAGTTTAGAATTTTGGTAAATGGTAAATGGTAAATGGCGTATACTTATATAGCGCTTTCTACCTTCTTACGAAGGCCCAAAGCGCTTTACAGTCACAGTCCCATTCACCCATGCACGCACACATTCACACACACATTCACACACTGATGGCGGCTCCGCTGCCGAACACTGGCGCCAACCTCCCACCAGAGGCAAGGTGGGGTTCAGTGTCTTGCCCAAGGACACTTCGACACATGGGCGTGCAAGGCGGGAATCGAACCTGCAATCTTACGATCATGGGTCGACCGCCCTACCACTGCACCACGGCCACCCAATATTTTGTTATTGAATTCTATGGATTCATGATCCTTATGATTTTATGTTTACTTTACAATTACCAGTACGAAGCCCATTGAGCTGTTGTGATATAAATACAATTGAAATAGAATTAATATTTTAGCAGTAAGTTAGCTGTTTTAGCTCTTTTATTTAGCTACCAGCATTGTCAGCTCTCAGCTTTAGCATCTTCAGAGGCCAGATTCAGTTGACAGCATTCACACTTGAATTATTGCAGGTACTGATATATAACTAGTTAGGATTGTTTTAAGATATATTTAAAAAAAAACCTTTGGGCAGTTTGGCCAAAAGTGTGAAGGATGGTACCTATTCCCCCCACAGATAGATTTTACCAACAATTTTAGATTTTTTTTAACTTCTATTTTTTCACTCTCTCTTTGTTTGAGTTACATTTTGTATCAAAAGCAGTTGACTTTCAGATATTAAAGTAATGTGATCAAATACCAACATCTCAGCTGAGAGATGCTTTGAAGGTGAGATGTGTTGTGGACCCTCTTGTTAATGGTATATTGACAGAATGACAAAAAAGACTCTCTTTGAAAGAAGAGGCTTTATGTGGATCAGATACATCTAAGGAATTGCTGGCTTAAGTGAGACGCTTTTAGGCAAAGGCATTTATAAAGAAGATTCATGAAAAAAACATTTTTTTCTTCTCAGAGTGAAGTTGAAAGAAGGAGTGACGTTTCTTGGCGCTCGTCCCAGCAACCCCACCCAGTGGATAGTTAGCCAGGATGTGAGGAGTGAAGGACATCGAGTGGTGACGCTCCACTGCCACAGGAAGGAGTCCACTTATGAGCGACAAAGGTCAGTTTTTTAGTGATTCAACACTTTTTCTAAAAAGATTTGGACAAATATTGAAAATTGAATGTAAGGCATCATAATGAACTGATTCTTAGGTCCTATTATTGATACCTATAGAGCAATGTTCACATTGGTAAGGTTAAAAAGCTCATCCAACCTCGGGTGCATATCAAAAAAGTGAACACTGCTTCACCTCAGAACAATGTCCTGGTTTACTTAAACTGCATTTGGTGCGGTTCACTTGTGTTTGAATGATCTACCTGACTTTCCGTAGACCAATTAGCAAAAGCAAACCACAGCACCATGCATTTTAGGTAACACAGCGAAATAATCTTTGACCCAAATCTGAAAAGGTGTAAATTATAAAAAGGTTTGAAATATCTGGTGGATAAATGTCCATTACATAGATGCTTGTACCTTAACGATCCACTCCGATAACAATCATGTTTTTGGTGTCTTTAACACATTCTTCTTGCAAATATTTTCTGACGATACAGAACATATAAAGAATAAAATTAAGCCTAAAATTGCATTTCTGCATATTTCTTTCTTTAAATCGTTGTGAATCAGGAGCGGACAAAAAAAATTCTGTTTGAAAAAAAGCTTATTTGCTATGTAGAAAATACAATAGCGGGCCAAAAGCTCCCTCCTCACAGCTCAGCTCCACATTGGGGAAGGGAAGGGGGGATGGGGTCACTCCTTGCCAAAGGTCTCACCCAAAACTCAGAATTCTTAATGAACTATTGCCACTCTACAGGAACTATGTCCTAGAAAACGACACAGTTTTTTGGGCTAAAAATGGCATAATCAAAAGACCACTGGACACACTTTTACAAAAAATTATATAAATGGGACTTTAATGATTACTAAAGACCGCCTCGTCAGTTGTAATGATACACATGACTTTATATAGCTGTGGAAAGCAAAAAGTTGACTTTTCCAGTGTCTCAGTTTGCCTGTCACTCCCCCTCTCCAAGTATCCTGCCCCTCCCTTGGTCTCTTTTTGATTTACATATTTATATTCTCCACCGCCAAGCTGCAGATTTGTTTTGACCATTTCCAATCTGCATTCACGTCCTTAAACTAATCTGGCAGATAGGGAAGTGATTGCCAGTACCACGAAAAGGTTGCTGCGTTAATTAAGTGCTGATTGAAAGCCTTTGTGTGCTTTAATGGTTTTTTTCCTCCTCGGATCAGGAAGTAGTCTTAATAAATCTAACTTTCTAGTGACAGGTGTAATTTTATGGATTAGAGGCAGATTTGTGGCTGGGGAAAGCGTATTTATTGCTCTTTAGCTTTCGTTCCACTTAGCAAAGTCCAAACCATTCCCTTAAGAAAATAAGACACTTGACATTACAACTGCAACTTGATATCCAAAGCTGAGAAGGGGCTTATTTAAGTACTGCCAGCAAAGCATACAGTATGTAATTTGAATTCTTTGATCTAGAAGATTTTTTTTAGACACACTGCTGTTACTGGGTCATTACAAAAAAAATAATTCCAGTGTGACTGTGGCGGCACAGAAACTTTAGACAGTTCTGCTGCCTTCTGACAACTGTGACCATGCAGTCCAAAAGAAACCTACTTTATTCAGAAAGTCACAAAGCTAATTGTGAAACTGTACTACAATTATATACTGCAGAACATAAAGTGCAACATGTAAAGCTTTCAGATTAACAAGATGTGCTAGACCTTTCAGTCTTTTGTTTAATACGGTTTGACAGTCTTGTTAATAGGTTTTTGTTATGGCTGACTGAAAACATACACTGTAATGCAATATTTGCTGCTTGATGACATTTTTTTGTGAGTCTGCAGCCGTGATTCCTGACCTTTTTAGGCCACAGACCGGTTTGATGTCTGACAAGATTTTCACGGACCGGTCGGGAGTTGGCGATTGGTTTTTTTAAGCTTCCGCTTTTCGAGATTTTTTTTTTTTTATATCAAATTAAATTAACACTACGTGAAATTCAGTTTAAAAAAATGAATTTAGATATTTTACAGATGATAAAAAATTAAATGAAACAAAGTTTAAATTTGTAGAAGTTGTTTCTGATCTATAAAAACTCAATAAAAGCAAAATCAATGCCTATTCATTGTGTATTTCTCTTAAACACGTGGGTATTTTCTGTGCCAAATCTTTTTAGAACCCTTTAAATGTCATTTTCCTTTATATGTCAAAGTGGACGCTAACTTCTGCTGTGTCTGTTTTTTAAGATTTGACAGATAAATAAAGTAAAATAAAATAGCACAACCATCAAAATCTCTGTATTTTTTAAATATATTAATAATGGTGGGTTAGGTATGTGGGATAAAAAAACTGATGCAATAAATCCAGATTTCGAGGAAAAACTCCTGTTTTTGTCTGTAGATAGCAGATTTCTTCTTCTTTGAAGGTGAAAACTCTTCCTCAACCGCTCCTTCCGAAGTCATTTGTATTTTTATTAACTTTGTTAGCTTGGGGCTTTTAAAGTAGCGGTCAGTGCAAACGCTTTAAGAAGGTTAGTGGACACATGAAAGGGCGACAGACTTCACATACGTCAAGGCTAAATCATGGACAGATGTGGTGGAAGCACTTTGATAGTTTTCCAAAATAAAACTGCCTTCACAATCAGATAATAAACTCAAAATAAATAATCAAAATTACCATGTTTTTTTGTTGTTGTCTGTGGCCTCGTATTAAGTGACCTACAGATCAGTACCGGCTTGCAGGCCAGGATTTGAGGACTACTGGTCTACAGTACATAGCACAATCACAGAGGGATAAACAACCGCAGAGATGAAGGTTATGGTTTATAAGAGAAGAAAGTGACATTTTGTTATCTGAAACTCAAAAGTATCACTCCATGGCTGTTTTTGTTTGTTTTTCTCATTTTCAACAGGAAATCCGTTTTTACTCTACATATTTTCAAAGCACCCTTTTGGCAGTTTTTCTGAAAATGAAAAACCTTTTTTTTTTAATCCTATGAATCATCAAAAAACATACATTTTCATGTATTTAAACTGTATTCTTTTTTTTTTTTTTTTTTTTGCCTGACTTCTTGATGAGCCTTTGCCTTGTGAACAGCATGATATCAGAAAACTGCAGTGGTGAGCAGAAACATTGTTCTGATACCTCCTTCTTCCCTCCGGAGTTCTTGTTCGTTTGAAATGCAGGGGCTGGCCCCTCTCCTCAGTCTGGTGATCACACCTTTCCTCACAGATGCACACTCCTCACTCCTCACTCATTACTGTAGTAAAATGATTTTTTTATTGATTTAAAAAGTGGAGATGCAGACAGCAGAAGTGCACATATTAAGTCTAATCCGCGCTGTTTGGACCATGTATATCAGACTGTTCCTTAATCCCCACAGCTGTCAATGTCACTTTACAAAGAGGACCAAAGCAGTCCCATGATGGCTATACAATACACAATGCCCCACTTTCTTCTTTGGTCTCAGTCCCCTCCCTGCTCCCAGTTATTTCAATGAAGCCCCTTTAGAAGGAGATTAGATATAGGTGTCTCATCTCTTGAGCTGTCAGTCAGCGTGCTTTCTTCTTTTCAAGCATTTTTGAGGATGGGAGGATGTTGAAGTGTGTGAAACCAAAGGTCAAACAAGTGTGAATGTTGTTTTTAACAGCAGGGTGTAAGGTGCTTTTCTATTTATTCAAAGACGGGCTATTGGTGGTACTCCAAGACAGTTCTTACAGTTTCTTGTTTTTTTTTCTTTCCGCAGATGAAATAAATCCTTTGATATCTATACAACATTGATGTTCTTTTGTTTTGTTAGTTACCCGCAGTCCAACAGAGCAATCTAAGCATCCAGAGGAAGGCTCTAACTCAAAAATACACAGAGATGTTGACTCTGGTCCTTAATCTTTCTTTGAGAAAAGCTTTTTATTATTTTTTATTTTGTAACTGAATAATAAAACTGGAAATTTAATCCATTCAACTTCAGTTGCAGAGAACAGCCAAGAATATCACAAAAGAAGAGGTTCTAACTTAATAAAATTTACATTTTTCTGTATTGAATTTTCAAGATTAAGAGGCAGTAACAGGATCATTCAGAGTTCAGATCATCAGCTTTACTTCAACTCAGATTACTGTTGCTGGAACATGGAAGTGCCCTGTTGAGAAAGAAAAATAGGTTTGAATTCAAAGTTTTATTTATTTTTTGCCTCAGTTGGAAAAACTCAGCTGGTTAATCTGACGCATTACTTTTAAGGTCGTTAAGTCCAACTAAACAAGCCTGGACAGGGCTGAGCTGAAGTAAGAGCAATTTCTTTGAAATAAAAAACAGAGAAGGCTGATGTCATACCAACAACTGATTCATTCATTTGTTTTGTCCCTTTTGGGGTCACAGGGCTGCTGGAGCCTATCCCAGCCACTTGTGGGTGAAGGCAGGGGACACCCTGGACAGGTTGCCAGTCTGTCGCAGGGCCACATATCCATATCCATTCACTCTCACACCTAGGGACAATTTAGAGTTTCCAATTGACCTATGAAGCATATTTTTGGACGGTGGGAGGAAGCTGGAGACCCCGGAGAGAACCCACGCATGCACGGGGAGAACATGCAAACTCCACACAGAAAGGTCCCCCGTTGATGTTCTGTTTCAAGTCAGGAATTGAACCGGGGGCCGTCTTGCTGCGAGGCAAGAGCGCTAACCACTGCGCCACCGTGTAGCCAGCAACTTATGTCTCATTATTGCCAGTTTGAATCTAAAGTATAGAAATCAGTACTTACAATTAAATATAACATTTTCATATAATTACATAAGGTTTTATTATAAAATAAAACTAGACAGCAGCTGGTGAAAAACTGCATCTTTTCTTGTATTTCAGAATGACTTGTTTTTATGATTAGATTTATGCAAACCCATTTTCTTTTAGCACAATTTCCTTACCCCTATGTTGGAATTAGTGAAATGTTTTCCTAAGATTACTGGAAAGAAATGTTCAAAGAAGACTTGGATTAATCTATTATGTTGCACACTCTTGAAGAGTGATCAGGCTTACATGAGCTTTGTAAAAAGTCTTCAATCCTTCTGTTCTGTCCTTCCTCTGCTCAGACCCTCGACTTTTACCATCACACGTGCTTTTCACTTCACGCTGAACTCCCCTAGCATCCATATGATAATGACAGATGATTTTATAAATCTGATGCATTAGTTTTAGCAAGTTTTTGATGAAAAAGTTCAGAATAAATCTGGTAAAAAGGACCACAGATATCCAACAAAAGCAGCAAAAGTAAACAAGAAATAGCACAAAGGAAGATGATTTGTTTCAGTTTCCCAAAGATCTCAGCATGAGTGAAACAAAGTGAGAGTCCACAGGATAATAGCGCAAAACGGAACAACCCAAATCCACTAAGTTAAAAGTAAAACATGTTTTATCACCTGCAAGGCAGCAACTGCTAGACAGCTTTTCTTTCAACTGTTTTTTTTTGTTTCAAAAGGCCAGATTCACATTATGTATTTGGTTTGAAAACGTGTTTTACTGTTGTTGTTTTTTTTAGCAAACGTACGAAAATAAGCATTATTTTTCATAATACTCTTATTTTGTGTACAACCTTAGGCTCACATGTGGCTCTTTTTCCACTCCTTTGTGGCTCTTTGGCTTGACAAACAAAATGATCAACATTTGAAAAATTTTAGTTACTTAGTTAGCATTAATTCAATTTAGGTTATATTTATGAATTTTTGGCTGAGATGCTCAATACAATAAACCGCGCCAATATTTTTTTCTCATCTGCTGACATTGCAATAAACTAAAAGACCATGGGTGAGCAACCATTCATCCAAAATCCACAAACGTCAATACTGAGCAAATTAGTATATGTTTGATCTTCTGATAGTTCAGCTAGGATTAGGGTTAGGTTTGATCTTCTGTAACTTCAGTTTAACATTAGAATTACTTATACTGCACAAGAACGTTAAATTGCTGTTTAGAGAGGAAGTGCAAACAATATGATTTTGCACTTTATTTAAAATTTCTTTTTGATCCTAAACCAGTAAAGATATTTTTCTTTTCGAGTGAGCAGTAGTAACTAGGGAAAATTATCTTTTTTAAACTAGTCTAAAGTTATAAAAATAAAAATAAAAAGTGATCTTTTTCCTTGCATTGTTTTGAAAATGTCCGTTTGAGTATATTCTGTAGCGGGATGATCCAATGTGGGTGTCTTATTTTGAAAGGAACACATGGGTACCTTTGGCAAATTCAACCTTTATTTTACATTTGTTAAAAAATGTTATTTTCTTTTTCTATTTATGTTTTCTATTAATGAAAAAAAAACAGTTTGTGTTATATCTTTCTAAAGAGTGAAATATGGCTTTGAGGCTTCTATGTTTTGGCCAGTGAAAAAAAGGTAGGACCTGTCGGAGTGTTGAAAGTTTCAGACCTTATGCTCCTAAACCATAAAACTAACATTTATTGTCTTGGGAAAATGTGTTTGAAACTGTTCCTTGTTTGTGTGAGTGCCATGGCTGCTGCACAGCCCCACCAAATACATGAGAGCACATCGTTATTGATAGATCAGGTGTATTCTTTGCTGGTTCAGCTAGTCACTTTGAGCTGCTCATCCCTGCCAGCTGAGCCACACCTTTTCAGCTCATTCACAGCTGAGGCTTCAACCGCGCACGGCTCACTGTGAAATTGATTGCTTACACTCAGCTGTCAACTGTTTGTCACCATCTGCTTCACAGCTGAACATAAGAATCTTCAAGCATTCACAAAAAAACTGTATGAATTTTGAAGACATTCATCATCCAGCATACACTTTTTCAGCCTTTGACTGCTTATGAATTTGTTCTTTTTCCCGCAGAGATAAAAATTCCCCTCTTGCAATGCAACCACTTTTCCTGGCGGGCAGCATCTTGCATAATGAAAGCAATAGTGCGGTGACAGGTTTTCATCACGAGGTGCTACAGTGTGAAGACAGGTCGAGCTTTTGACTGAAATAGGTGTGCTGATGGAGGCATCAAAGTAAAGAAAGTGTCAGTTTCTTTTAGGTAAATGAAAGGAATTTGTTGAACGCACAATAGTGAGCTGTTTTTTTTATCTATCTGTGACAATGTCATGGAATGGTTTCATCAAAAAGCGGGTTGCAAAGATGGATGGGCAACATTGATGCACATTGCTTCACTCAACAAAATAATTTAAACATTTTATTTTTGTGATTTGGAATTCAATCTTGGTTATGAATGTAAACCTCAGTGGAAGATAGAGGGATGGGGCAAACATTTTTGAGAGCCGTTCATCCTCACATCCTACAACTTTGATGCTGTTAAGGTTTGCAGGGGGAGCTGGAGGTAGGCCCAGCTGCTGTCAGCTGAGGCTGAGTACACCGTGAACAGTTTGCTTGTTCAACATGGAACCACTCGCCGCAAGAAGACACTCTCGGTTGCCTGACATGTCTGTGGTGCATGGTTAAAATGTCCTGGCACAGGTGGTGTTTTTGGGCATGGGTGGTAACTTGCAATTTTGACAGCAGGCAGAAAGTGCTTCATGAGCCTGGTACAAGTAGAATAAGGGTTGTTCTTTATTGCCACATTAAAACCTCACTGTGCACCATCTGTGCAAAGTGAATGAAAAAGTCAATAAAGAATCACCAATCAAACGAGCATGCACAGTTAGAAAACAATGGAGAAAAGCTATGCAGCAGCAGGTAGAGTGTGCAATCTCCACTAAAAAGACTCCAGCTGAGATTGGAAAAAAAGGAGATTTTTGGCTCTAAATCTCTTGAATTGACATTTCCAAGTTAATCTGGTTTGCAGCAGTAATAAAGGAGCTCAGCTTTTGCTTGAATGCTTAGTGCTTTGATCAAAGCTAACTTAATTATCCTGTGTATCCTTAATTAGCAACTAAAAACAGTGAATTATTGAAAATGCAATTTTCTTGTAAGGATGTATTACCTGAGATCAAGAATCTTGCAAGATGGGAGGTGCAATTATCCCATAGATATTGAGCTAAATAGGCCGTTAAAAAAAGCATTCCTGTCAAACTGTGAGGAGTGGAGTTCATGGATGACAGGGACAAGACAAGGCTGTCGTTTTGGGGCTGAAGCTTTATGTTGAATCTGTATTTATGCACGCTCATACAAGACAAGTTCCTCATTTTTTATTTATCTTTACGTCAACAAATCAACAGAGCGGGTTTTGCAGGGTAGTGCAAAATGTGTTTCTATGATATGCCAGAGAAAAAATGCACTTTGATTTTGAGAAGTTGTCCTTGAGAATGTAAAGGTGAGTCCCTTCAGAATACAAACATTCATACTAGCTCAGCATTCTGGAATCCAGAAGTGGAGGCCTCAGTCAAGTTGTCTTGTTTGCTCATTAAAGTCCCACTCCGATTATCTTTTAATCTATTCTAAAAGAGTTCCCAGTGGTGTTTAAATCATAATCATGCCAGATTAGGAAAAAGCCAAAAACCTGTCGCTATTAGATACACCTCCCCACCGGCTCGTTAATGCAAATTTCTATTCAGCCAATCACATGGCAGCAACACAATACATTTAGGCATGTAGACATTGTCAAGACAATCTGCTGCAGTTCAAAGTGAGCATCAGAATGGGGATGAAAGGTGACTTTGAACGTGGCATGGTTGCTGGTGCTTAACAGGCTGATCTGAATATTTCAGAAACTGCTGATCTGCTGGGATTTTCGCCCACAAACATATTTAGGGTTTACAGAGAAAGGTCTGATAAAAAGAAAATATCTGAGTATTGGCGAAAAGTGAGCCAGTTCAGATGAGGAAAACAAAGACGTACGTTGATGTAGTCGTCTACAAGTGGATGCTTCAAAATGGAGTGGAGAAAGGAGCTTGTGGGTTGCCGTTGTAAGTCCTGCACCACACCTATAAGCTTTTCCAACAGCATTTTTGCATCTGCTCCTCATTCACCACAATTTGAATAATGAAATAATTGAATTTTAAGCTTAATTTTCTTTAAATATGTCCATCATTATCCATCATTTAAAAACTGCTACAAAAACGTGTTAAAAACACAAAAAAACAGATTTTCCTCAGAGTAAGTCTTAGTCCATAGTGTGAATGGAGATCACTTTGAAGCAACCGCTTCATAAACCTCCACACACCCCAAACCGTGGACACCAGGCCATCCTCTCATCTCTCCTCCAAGGAGCCACTAAAACTGAGGAATAAGAAGAATCTATTAAAATCTCTTTTCACATAACTGCACTCGGACCCATTAAGACTTGTTTAACAATGTCTGATGCAAATCATCCAAGAGTTCAAACTGATATATTTAAATCAAAGGGATAATTAGCTGTGAAGATCTATGATAGTGCCACTGAGGCAGACCTTTAAATTTCATCAGCGTAAATGTACGGCTTCCCAAAAGAAAAGTAATCATGCAGTTGTAACTTGTAGATTTCACAGGGACCTCGCAATGCTCACAAAACCCTTCAGAAGAAAATTATTTATAGTTTCCTGACATTTCCTGCAAAACGGAAATGAAACAAAGGATCCGAGATGGATTTAAAGTCCTTTCAGCCTCTTCAAAAAGATTAATCATGCACAGATGTGTCATTCTTTCACTGATATCTTGGGGTCTAGGGAAAATTTGCGTTTCTATGTATGCGATGAAAAATGTCTCATTACATCACAAATGACAAGGCTGCATTAAGGAAAATGGTTGGAAAAGTAAAAATCTGGGATTTTAGCCTCTTGATTTTCCCACAAATCAAGTTTTGTTCTGCAGTCCTGAAAATGAGCCACATGCTGTGGGCTTTAAAGTTTGCATAATGTTGCATAAATCATGGCTCAAATGAAACGGGCCAATTACATTAGAGGCAAACAAGAATGGTAAGTTGACAGTCTTATTGCTAACGCTCTTAATAATGAATCAGCCAAATTCCCAGTTGGCTCCATTTACAGTAAAAACCCTCTCTATGGAGCCTCATTGGCTGTGTTTACCAACACACAACAGTTTAAGCTTCCTTTTCTTCTGCTCATCTTTTATTAAAATAAATTTCATTAGATCAATACTCATTTGCAACATCTTAGATGTGTTACTTCCTCATATTGATGCTAATGTTTTAAGCAAGTCTGAAAGGAACAAGGGACCGTTATTAGGTTCTGTAACTTAAGGCTGGTGGGAAGGAAGCAGTCGGATTGGTTGCTACAGAATAAATGTGATTCCGTTTTCTTTAGCGGGATGGAAGCAGAATTGTGGCATATTGTCTGTCCTGTCAGGACAGCCGGCTGGTTGCAGTCGTCAGCCCAAATTACATCTGACTGTTTGGGCAGCTTCTGTGTTCCATTGCAGGACAGAGACAACAAATAAAAACAGGCTTTAGACAAACAACTACAGTTGTTTTTCCTGTTTTACACTCAAACAACATCAAATTTAGATTAATCTAATGGAACATATTCACTATATGAATTTAGCTGGCTTTCTATAGTAACATAGGACAGAGAAAGTGTGGTTAAAAGCAGACATTTTGAAAGCAGTCCCAGTGATCTTCTAATTATGATGATGCCCTTTTTTATAGCCAAAATCAAAAAACCTGTTGTCTTCTTGGACATAGTTTCTGCAGAGTGGCAGGAGCTCATTAGAAATTCGCCTGTGGGTGGGACTATGGCATGGAGTAAGTCCGCCTCTTTTTTCCATCATCCAGCTGTTTACACGCTCTCCTGCTATCTTACAGCCTCTTAAAACCTCAACTTAACATTACTTGCTTAAAAAAATCATTGAGCAATATTGGATCTAACCAGCCGTAGAGTTTTCAGACAGATGCTTGTTAAGAGGGGGAAGACAAAGACGTACATGGATCTATTTGTCAACATGTGGAGTGGAGCAGGGAGCTTGTGGCCCGTCGATTGTAGCTTCCATGTCACAGCTACAAGCTTCTTCTGATGGCATTTTCCATCTGCTCCCGATTCACAACAAACTGAATAAAGCATTGCCCATAAATGTAATTTTAAACTGTAAACATGTTATAGGCAAAACTGAAAATTAGTTAACCCACTTTGTGTCTTTTCTTTTCTTATTTTAATGTCATTTCTGTCTCATTTTTGACTAGACATTGTTGTTGCTGGGCAACAAAAACATTAGTTTGCCACAAAGATGCATTTAAGAAGCTATAGCTGAAAATGAGAAACTTGGGAAAACATTAACTTTGGCCAGTGATACATTCTGGAAACAAAATATCTCATAAAAACCTCACAAACGGTCTGTTGTGAAATATCTAAAGCATAAAAACATGTGTCTGTAATTCTTTTGTTGAGTAATAAAGAGGCAGTTAATTTACATTGTGACGTCACTTCATTACTGCTTTGTTCTTGGCCCAACTGTTAGTAAATGTTTATCTATATGCTGTATGAGCCCCATCACCCTTTATCCATTTTTCTGTGTTTTATATCTTGCAAACAAAAAAAATGGATACAGGGAGTAAAAAAGGGCTGCAGACGGCAGTGTGAGATAACATGTGGACAGCCAGAGCTGCTCCTCTGCATTTTAATGTCCTCTCTTTGGATGACCACAGCTTTTGGTCTTTCTTTCTTTCTTCTTTTTTTTATTTGAAGTCTAGAAATAAAAAAATGTTGGTGTTTATTTAGCATGCCACTTTACTAAAAGCATCAATTTTACCTTTAGTGCAAAAGTTCTGATCTTCTTTGCCCCTGGAAGTGTAGCTGTACTTGCTTTGCTCGCTGCAGGTAGCACTCAGCTGGGGAGGAGAAATTGTCTGAGCCGTAAACATGCAATTGTCTGCAGGTCTTCTGACGAAACATCTGATGTTTCTTTTCTGCTCCTCAGCTGCAGTTGCATTTTCTTCCATGACTTTCAACCAATTCAGTTAAATCTGGGGTTTGCCATTTACATTTACCAAAAAAAAAACAAAATACAATTTCGTCTAAGGTAATCCCTGCCTTTAGACCAAGATTTTTTTCTTTAACCTGCACAAAAAAAATACTAATGAAGGGGTCTGGGCTGTGGAAAAACGTGGGTTGAGGTTCCACCCTGGGCACTTCTCCATCAGAAACCATTTGTGAAAAGCTGAAGACAAATAGAAAAGATGTGGATCAAATTCTCCAACCTGCACTGCTGCATTTGTGCGTTCAAACACTGACAACCAATCTTTTGCTGTCCTTGGTTATCTCCCTTAGCCTAACAACTCCAAAGCAGAACTCTGTCTGGCTGATAACATGCAGGGAAAGGAAGGGTGCCACCAGTGTGCCTGCAGCTCTTTGCCTGTTTAGCAGGACTTACCGGCCCTGACATGTAATCAGGCTGGACTCACACCTCAGCAGGCTTCTGGGGTATCGAAGGGGAGACCCTGAGCATCTCAACACAGTAGGACTCACAGATATGCTCATGCCTCCAGATGAGATGTCACGCTTTGTACGTGTCACCTTTTCGACTTCAAGCAAACACACAAGTGTGCAATGTTTCTGCTTCTCTCACACGTAGCAGTGTATTTGTATAGTCAGCCATATCAGTTTTGTGGCATAATGTTGAACAAGTTAAAGAAAAGAAGATCATTTAGGTTTACTAGGTTTATTAAATTCAACTTGAAATGATGCTGTTCTGTTGTTTATATTACAAAAATGGATAAAAAGATGAATAGCAGCAATAACCCAAAGTACTGTTTCTGCTTCTCCTCTCTTTTTTTACATTACTCAACTGAGTTTTAATTAAATTCTGTTCATTCACAAAGTACCAATTCAACAGTGAGGTTGTCTCAAGGCTCAACCTGCAAATTCATTTTCGCTTTTTGCATGCCTCACTTAGGATCCTGCCTCAACTTTAGAATAAAATTAAGACTTTTTGTTCAGAACTGCAGCAGTTTGAAGATTTTTCTTGTATGCTGCTTTGGTTAGGTTCAGTGGTTTGTATAATGATCTAAATTCACATTGTGGAAGGCCTAGCTTGAAATTTGAGTCCAGATAAATTTGATTTAAACAACTTGTTCAACTTAGGGACTGTATAATACCTACGGTCACAGAAGTTGCAAAATCAGCCAAATTTTTATTCTCATCACTCTGAAGTCATTTCCCCCTTTTTCATTTATTTTCTGTTGAGTTTAAGCTTAAAGACCCACTCCGATGAAAATTGAGTTTTTGGTGTTTTTAATAAGTTCATGTGGAATTTTTGTGACAGTGGATCAAGATAATTGAGCTCAAAATTGCTTTTCTAGGTATTTTTTTTTATTTAAATAGATGTAAATCAGGAGAAGATAAAAAATCTTGTAGCTGTGACATAGAAAATACTTGATGCTCCGAGGAGTGCATTTAAACAGATTGTTGATGGTAAATAGGGGTGGGCTTACTCCACACCAGCAGCCCCGCCCACAAACCACAGGCAAATTTCTGATGAACTCTGCAGAAACTATTTCCTAGAAAATGACAGTTGTTTGGCTAAAAATCATATAATATAATATATCATATTATATAATCATATTTAAAGGACAACTGGGAAAAACTGGGATTTAAAGAAAACTAAGAAACTGAAGTGCATTGTAGTTTGGAACATCTTGGAAGGTGGAAGATGAATGCTATGTTAAAGGCTGTCTCTGAAGAATTTTGTAACATGCCATCACTAAGGTCATCGTATCCTCTTCTCATTTATGGCTATCTAGGGTGTACACCAGGGGTTGGGACATCAGACCTTAAGGCCCTTGTGTTTGTTTTACAGATAACCTTGTCCTACTTGCAGCTGATTACCTGGTGTGTCCAGCCAATTAGATCAGAGCAAGGTGTGTTGGAAGAGGGAAGTGAGATCTGCAGGCCTCAGTTGTTTCATTTTATCTTTCATTTTCTGTAAGTCTTACTTGGTCACACCTTGAGTTGGACTCTTAAAGTGTCTAATGATGAGCGACGACTTCTTTCTAAAGACTAATACACTTGAAATGCCCCTAAAAGCAACAGACCGTCTATTTTTATCTTTATTTTCTTTGCTTTGAAATTAACAAAATCCCTTTTAGGTTTTGCCAGTTATGTAATCAGTGTAACTGAATACGACCTGATCAGCAGTGCACTGCTGCTAATTACAATCCATTTCTATAGAGGCTTTTAATCTGTGCAGTTGTTCCTGGCTGCCTTTGCACTGCTCGGTGAGTGGATTTTCGACCTAAGGTAGCAGTGAGGCATCTAAAGCTGCCTTTGGTTTGTGAAGGTTACTCCGAAATGACACACTCTTTGATGCCTGTGCCATTGATGGAAAAAGCCTCAAAAGTCTCTCGGCTGCTTTATGAGGGAGAGAAATACTGATGCGGCCAGGCTCTGGTTGGTAGTGCATCATTCTGTGATCTGCTTAAACTATTCAGTCACTTGATCAACGCTCCATATGTCACGGGCTGTAAGTGGGTGAGCTGCACTGAATCACAGTGCTAGATATGTAAATGAATGCCATTAAAGCTCTCTTCCTTCAATTAGTCTTTACATTTCATGACTGAGTACTCCCAATTATGGATCAATGTCTCATTTCTACTCACGCACCCCTGGGTGGATGCAGGCATTTTAGCCATTACAAAATGCTTTATAATGTCCCCCCCTGCCAAGAAAGCCCTTCGTAATCATACTCCTATAGCTGCTGATCAATGAAAATTGTTGCTGCTCTAAGCCCACTTAAACCGCATGTATAATATATGCACCAGGGCTGTTCTTTTTAGGATCACTGTAAGACCTTATGCCTTAGTCACATGCACGGGCGCAGTGGTTTTTTTACTTGTCCGGGTCCATGGAGGGTCATCTTAAAGGGAATACAGGTTTGTCTTGAGTCTTGTTCAGCCATCTTAAGGAGACTCATGAAATAGAACGTACGATTGTCGTACATGTGGTAAGTGTACTGTGAAATATTTGTAAGGGTTATGTAAGTTACACAAACTTGTGACGTATAGGTGATGCTGTGCTGTCGTACAGTGCACTCTAGTCATTAGTGAGGTGCACACACTTACTAACCGTGTTGCAAGCAAGGTATATGTAGGTGATACGTAAATGCCCTTAAGATGCCCATAGGATGCCCACAAAAATTAGTCTGTGATTGTCTAATGTACTATTTACTAACAGTCAGGCTGCAAGCATTGAACAATCCTAGCACTTTAACAGAACCAACAGGCCACTTGCAAACTGTGCAGGGTTCCGAGGGGTTGAAAAAAAATGAAATATCGATATGACACACCTGTGTCTGACGTACTTCCCCCTTACTTACCCTTATGTGTTGGCTAAAGCTATGTATACACCAAGATTTGACGGGTTCTTGAATACAAATTTTGCAAATCTTGCTGCAAGCTTTTTCTTTGACAGCTCTTATTTATGATATATGAAAGAATTTGTTGGGGGACGCCATCCATACATCAAAATGTGCATTTATACGCTTTTACATAAATATCTCATTGAAAGTGGTCCCTTGAACCCGTGTTGCCGAGGTTGGTGTAAACGTAGCTTAAGTGTTTACCAAAATCTGATGCCAGCAGCATGCCCTTAGTAAAAAATATGCCTGAATATTTTTACCCTATTGAATCACAAAGCGGGCTCCGATCTTTAAATTTCGTGCTGGCCACTTGTATACCCTGTACATCCATTTTTTTGCCAGCCTGTATCCACACGTACTGTACGGGCAGTTGTTAGCTTGGTAGTATGTTTTAAATCATTTTTTGTGTATACTTTTCAGTAGTATTTCATACATGAGCACTTTAAGATGTGCATAGGGGATAGAAAGCTGAACAAGAACCCAGTAACATGCAGGGCTCTCACATAGATTCTCTTAGCAGGTGTTCACAAAAAAAAAAGATTCTACATCATGAAAAATTTCCTTTCGGCTGTGAAAAGCAGCCAATAAATGGCTTTGAAGTTCATGTGTGAGTTTCTTAATTATGGATCCCTCATGTGCTTTGAAGAAAGTAGTATGTGCGCAGGAGTTGACTCTTCCGTCACTTCTTCTCACCTCTCCGATCCCCGAGTCACTACATTAACACAGAGGTACAAGGCAATCATGCCCACGCAGCCTCCCCATTTACTTCCTCACCAACACTGTAATTATCCCAAACAAAGCTGTTCTGTTTACACATTATGTTAACACTTCTAAAACGACAAGACTACAACTTGGATATTTCAATGTGAATGTAACTCCATCCGTGCCAATATGCAAATAGGCATAATTGGTGATCATGGCTGACAGTTCTATTTGTCTTCCAGCATGTTTTTGCAACAGATCTGAAAAGATCTCTGATCTTGTTGGTTGAGGTTAAATACAAACAGTATTTTTTTTAAAGATGCTGGCACTGATCTTGTTCTGCTGGAACAGCAAATTCAACATCTGGCTGGGATGTCCTTACTCATCCATGACCTGCTTGCAAAGCACACACTAATGCAGAGCTGATCCTTTCTGCCGCTCACTCTGTGACACCCATTTGTGGATCTTGCAGAGCCGGAGCTTAACCTCACGTATTCCACAAGCATTTGGGGGATAAATCCTTGATTGCGATAGGGTATCATTGATCTGATCCTGTAGGCCTCTTTAGTCAATGACCCTTGCATGCTGTTCAGGTTTAGTTATATGCCAACAGTAACTCAGCTGAAAGGAGTTAGGTGCTGTGTGACTTTCCCACAACAGCTCTGCCACTGCAGGTTCTAGCTCAGGCCAGGGTGGTTACAACATCAGCCTGTTGAGCTTGTAAAGAGGGGCGGGGAGAACATTTGCTACCCAGGTTCAGTAAACAGCATCTGCTGCCCCCTGGTGTGTGTGTGTGGACGAGTTATCAGCAGCATTCCTGCCCATTTACAATATCTAGAAGTGAAAGAAATGCTCCAATGTAAAAGGGATTAAATGTACCTACAAGAACTGACATGTTAGTCGTTTTTTATAGCCTTTCCATTAAAGATGCAAATGTTGAGTGCAAGTCACCTGAGAGCTGATACAAAAGTTGACCAATGAAGAAAACTGTATTCATTAGGGACCCATTGCACTACAGATTCTACAGTACTTCATCCGAGAGACTCTAATGATGATGCGCTGCAGAAAAGAATTTTGTTTTGATTAAACGGTGGTGAATGGCGCATTTCATTAACTGAAGGATGAGATTTTAGTTTTTTTTTGTGTGCAAATAGATATGCTGCTGCTGGATCCCCGACTGATACTTTAACTCGGCTCATTTTTCCTGAAGGCAATGAAGAGCAATATGCAAATGTGATGGAGTTCCCCCTCTGTGTCCCCTCGACCTTTTCCATCCGCCATTCTGCCTCTTTCCCTTCATTACCTCCTAAACAAACTGACCATCCTGGCAGTCTGGAAATATATTGTCTTTTCCCTGCACCACAATCATGGGCTGTAAAAGGGAATTTTTAAACAAGTAGGTCGAAGTCCCAGAGAAAGACGCCAACCAATCTAATCTAAGTATTTTTTACTGAAGTAAATGCATCTGCGACTTTAAAAGCAAAACTTTTCTCCAAGTCTAAATCAAGTTCCTATTAAATATAAATATTTGAATTGTTTGAGTTTTCCAAGTTCCTTAAATGACGTTTTACATGACTGAGGGGTAAATGAGTCCAGGCCGGCGGAGGACAAAGAAAAAAGCAAGTTTGAATAAAAGCTGAACAATTTTTAGTGGATGAGGTCTAAAAAACTGCAGCTAAGATAGTCAGAAGTTTGATCCCTTTACCAGCCTTAAAGCACTCAAGTCAAAAGCCTTTGGTTTCCATCCGCACTTCATTATAATCTTATAATTAATGACAGGCAGTAATTTGTCTGTGTGAATGTTTGAAAAGGGGTGGAGAATAAATTATTAAATTAAAGGCAGTCTCGTGTCTATCAAAAGGGTTTAATTTAAGCAGTGTTGATTATTTGGAATGCATTTTTATTTATTTGGCCTGAAGAAAAAAGCATCAGTAATATGTATATTTCCTGTTAAACATAGAAGGCGACTTTCCTCAGTTTTGCTCCATGCTGACGGCATCTATCCCTCTTCCCGCTGGAAAATGCACCTTTTCACAAGGTTGCATTTATCTTAAACCAGTTTTCCTAACATAACAATGAGTTATGTCACTATGCCTCAGTGACCTCCACAGTCACCAAATCTCAGCCCAATAAAGCGCCGCGAGGACATGGTGCATCCATGGGATTTGCATTATTGATGCGCAGTATACAGATCTGCAGCAACTGTGTGATGCTTCCTCCAGAGACCAAAAATCTCTGAGAAATGTTTCCATCACAGTCTGTGCCACAAAGAATAAAGACAGTTCTGATGCTAAATACAGTCTAACTTTTGTTGCGTTACAAATAGAAAGTGCATGTGCAAAAATTATTTTTTTTTGGTTTACTTTAGTTCTAGGGCTTGGTATTTAAAATCTGTGTAAAAGCGTTCCCAGTGGTCTTTTAGTTATGATTACGCCATTTTTAAACCCAAAAATCTGTGAGGGTTTTTCTAAGACATAGTTTCTGCAGAGCGGCAGTTCATCAGAAATTTGCTTCTGAGCTGCGGGCGAGAATGTTGGTGTGACGCAAGCCCATCCCCACTTCCCGTCACCCATCTTACTCTCTTGCTGGCTTACAGCTCCTTACCTCACCGGTGCAACAAAAATAGCAAGCAATATTGGATCTATCCAGTTTCGAGCCAGATTCCAGCTCAGAAAAGGAAAGGTGTTAATGTACGTATTGGAATGGAGCAGAGCAGGGAGCTTGTGGCCCGCCCAGTGTATTTTCTACGTGACAGATAAGTCTTTTTTCTAAAATCTGATCCTGATTCACAATTATATGAATAAAGAATTACTCAGAAATGCAATTTTGGGCTTAATTTTCTTCATATATGTCCTCCCACATAAGCATGTCCTCCTATTAAATAATTTAAGCTTAAAACTGTTGCTAATTTTCTTTTTCTTCAAATTGTGATATATGATGAACAGATGGAAACCCAGCCCTATGTTGTGACGCAGCAACTGAAATGAGAGGGCCACAAGCTCCCTGCTCCACTTCATTCTGATACATCCACTCACAGACAAATACATCCAGTACTGGTTTAGGGTGACTTGATTTGATCACAACATGTTCTTGACGTCTTCCATGTAGAAATATTATGAAATGTTGAAACTGTAAGAATCATGCAGACACAGCTACATAATGCAGCTCATGATTAAAATGTAGCCACTTATTGGATATCTGCATTTTGAGCGACAAGTATAAAAACACATATTTATCCCCTGTGGCCTCAAACAGCCAGCTCTTAGAACGTGTGCTTTTTAACTCCTCAAGTCCTTAAGAACAGCCTTAAAGAAAGAAAATAACCCCCAACTTAAAGCCTTTATGTGGTACAATGTTCTACAAACACGTCTCAAGCCTAAATAGAAAGATTTGATTTTCTTAAGTTTAGATTTAGACTATTCCAGTGCTATTCATCCAGTCTCTGAACATTTCACTCTGAACTACTGAAGAGAAATACATTTCCAAATCAATACTCTGATAGAAGCCATATGTTTTTGTCACAGTTGGGTAGCATTTCAAATGTTTTCAGATCACAGCACAAATGATGTTTTTACATTTTCTTGGATCATTTTTTATGTTTTCATTCTCTTCTCTGTGACTCTTTATTCTCTGGTGGTTAGACAGAGCCTATCACTGCCAAGCTCTTTACGTCCAAAGAAAAAAACTCAACAAAAGTGAACGCACTTCACTGACATTTGTCACTATTATTCCCCCCTAATGTTGTCCTTTTATTTGAAAATGGTAGAAATGGAGTTTCCCTCTTATCTCTGTCTCTTTTGTATTTCTGATAAGCCTGAATTGAAAAGGTCGGTTGGATGTGTGTCATTGGCCTCTTATCTCTCTACAGCTGTTCTTAGTCCTGGCTTTTCCCTTCAACTTTTTTTTTTACAAAATAGAAAAAAAGGAAGAAAAAAAATGTATATATAAAATCTATATAAAAAATGTATATATATATATATATAAGTATATACTGTATTTGACTCGAATAGTCATGTGAAATAAAAAAATATTAACAGATCTATCTACTCAATTTTCTCAGACCAACTTGCAGAAAGCGTAATAGTCTTTTAGAGGAGCGCTGTACCACTGCACTTAATCTCTTTTTGTGAAATTAGACTTACAATAGGCATTACATGAATTATAGGTATCCATGGAAACAGTTCATATGTTTTTTTTTCTTTTCAAATTGACGTTACGTACTTCTCATTGTTGTCTGCTCTATCATTTTAGCTTTTTAGCGTATCCATGGTGACACTATATTCAGGCTTGGAGTAATTTGCTTTGATTTCAGAGTGGCTAATCAGGGGTCAGAAAAATGTGACTGGGCTCCTTCAGAGGAGAGATCATACTTCATGCTGTGTTCATTGGAGTTCTTACTAGGAAATCAGCCTTGATAAGGGCTATAACCGCTGATGTGGCTGCTCTCTGGCTGCAGCCGGGGAAAATTCAACTGCTAATGGACACCCCCTCAGAGTGAGACGTGAAACTCATCTGGGTTTTAGAGAATGCATATTGCGTCTAACTTCCTTCTTAAGTTTCATTCAGTTGAAACTATAAGAAAACATTCATTAAAGACTGCAAAAGTACAAATTTTAAACAAAAGACCTGGCCTAATTTTAATTTGCTAAAGTGACTTTTATTTGTAGATGCTAAGAAAAGAAAGGGGACCACAGTTACCGTTACCCAGTTTTGTTACCTGCATAATGATCTAGGAAGCAGCCAAGTGCATTAAACAAATTTTTAGCAATGACCCAAATGAAATCCCTACATAGAAAGTAACATTTGCATAATGATCAAGATTTAACTTGAATGTAAACAAGTGCAGCATTACATCTGAGTAAATGTCAAGGCTGCATGTAGAAACAATATGTATATTAAGTGCAGGGGTTTGCAACCTCAGGCTCCGGAGCCTCATGCGGCTCCTCTATCCCTCCAATTCTGGCTCTTTGAAGAAAAATGTTGGTTTAAGTTAATAAGGGCTTTTTAGTTTTGGTTAATTTGTTTCAATTGATTAGGTTTTGTTATTTATGCTTAGATTTCTAACATGTTACATAACTGAGCAACTTAATGGTAAAAGGTTCAAGCTGTTGTCAGAGTGGTTTGCTATTATCTTATCTTCTGCTGCACTATAGTGTCTACTTTTCAAAGGCAAAGTTAAAAATAATAATAATTCATTTGATTTAAAGGGACACTCACGGACACTGTACATTACAGAAAAAATAAAATTAGCACAATGCAAGCATGATAAAATCAGCCAACGGATGGATGGACAATCACAGTAAAACAGGTAGTTATAAAGAGGCGGGTTTTGAGTCTGGATTTAAAGACGGGCAACAAATGTGTCAATTTTGATTTGATTTGAAATAGTTTATTTCACGTAAGCAAGGAATAATGCACAAAACCATATCAAACTTATAGTATCAAACTTAGGATAGTTAGATATTAAATCAAAGATTGCTTGAAAGGGAGTGGAAGGAAATGAATTTATATAATCCCACCCCTGTTTTACTAAAATCAATTTATTACATGATTTATCATTTTCCAGTTCATAACTTTTAATCTGATGTCAATGCCTTACCAATACAGTTTCAGGTCATTACGTATGCTTAAGTATCAATGCAGCCAGCAGACAAAACGTGTCCGTTCGTTAACCAGGAACTGCAAGTCCCGTATCAATGATACAGAGGTCCAGGGGGCGAGACTTCCAGAGACTTCCATAGTTGGGGGGACAAGTGACTGAAGGCACTGCTACCCATGGTGACCAGTCGGATTGGGGGGTACGGAGAGCTGCAGAGAAGAAGACTGGAGAGGGAGTGTAGATTTGGAGAAGATCAGATAGATAAGATGGGGTCAGGTTGTGCAGAGCTTTGAAGGTGAGAAGAAGAAGTTTAAACTGTATTCTGAATTTGATTGGGAGACAGTGGAGTTGCTGAAGGACAAAGGTGATGTGATGAAACGGTGGACTTCTGGAGACTATGCGAGCAGCGGAATTCAGAACCAGCTGGAGTTTATTGAGAGCTTTTTGAGGTTAATCAAAGAGAAGAGCATTACAGTAATCAAAGTGTGAAGTGACCAGATTATGAACCAATATGGAAGCAGAGTGGACAGTAAGGGAGGGATGAAGAGAAGGGATGATTTATATTGCGCATATGAAAATAGGCGGACCAACTGATGTTGTTGATTTGGTGTTTGAAGGAGAGTGAACTATCAAGGATGACACCCAGACTCTTTAACTGAGGGGATGGGGAAACTGAAGCAGAGTCAATGGAGAGCGTGAAGTTTGGAAGTTTAGAAAGGGTGGATTTAGAGGCAACAAGTAATAGCTCTGTTTTATTACTACTGAGTTTAAGACAGTTTTGAGTGTTTTTAATTTCAAGCAAACAGGAGGTGATGGAGGAGGGTTAGAGAGAGGAATTGGATTTACTAGAGAGATAGAGCTGGATATCATCCACATAATAATGAAAGTTAATGTTGAATTTCCAGAAGATGTAAGTGGAAGGAAGGAAGTGATAAATAAAAGAGAACAAAGGATATAGTCTTTGGGAACACTGGAGGAGAAGGATGAGGAATGAGAATTTAAAGATTTCTGCTGAATGAACTGAATGCGGCCTGAGAACCAAGAATGGAACCAATGGAGGGGGGTTGAAGTAACGCCAAGAGTGGAAAGTCTATGGAGGAGAATTGAATGTGAGATAGTTTCAAAGGCCGTACTCAGTTTAAGGAGGATGATAATGGTGAAGTCCAGATTCAGCAGGGCGGAGAAGATTGTTAGTGATTTTCAGGAGAGCAGTTTCAGCGCTTTGGGTGGGACGGAAACCAGATTGAAATGTAATAAATGAATGGCTTATTGACCTCAAAAACCTAAAAGAAATGTTTTTTGTTTGTTTTTTATAAATGGTGAGGTGGGACTTTGTGGCTCTTGGTCAGTAAAAAACTAACCAAAATGGCTTTTTTAATATTAGAGGTTGCACCCCTTTAATTTAGTGTCTCAGTGCTAACATGCAAGGGTAATAATTTGGTCCAAAGAGCCAGAATGGGCTGCTGTGCTTTGTGAACAAATGCACTGTGTACAGTAGCAGCTCTGTGTATTTGTGGACACCCATATACACGCGTGATTTGTGCTTACTGGTTTATTGTTGTTCCAGGTGAAGGAACACATGAACAGCAGAGTTTAGTTATGCTGTTTTCAAGCACCATTGAAGCCACAAGTTTGATTTATTTTCCTTCATCCTCAAGTGGTAAAATTAATGCACCGGGGCTCTCCTTAAGCACCTGCAAGCAAACCCAAACATACTCAAACCTTTGCCAGTTTGACTTCATCCCTTTTTTTTCTCATTTCATTTTTTTACATCTTAAAATCAATCAGCAACCCACCCAATGGCTGGAGCGTGCATGGAATGCTCTGACAAAAGAACCACGATGATTTTTCCAGATGCAGAGCTGTGTGACTGTGTTCTAGTGTTGTTCAGGCCAGAAATGATGAGAAGAACTGAAGAACCCCGGCCTGAAAATATCACATCATTTGTCGCGGACAGGCTCCTCGTCTGTCTGCTTGTCTTATTTTCCCAACCCCTTGAGACCACAAACACAATGACCCTATCCCATTGTGGGAAGATTAAATAAAGGGTTTCACAATGACGCAGTGACTTTGATAACAGGACAACAGAAGTTCTTTCAATTATCACCGCGTCTCTGGAGAAAACGGGTAAAAAAGAAATTCTTCTATTAACTTTGTCCCCAGCCTGTTTATTCAATTTGACATTTAAATCTATCGTTTTTTTAACCTTTCAGTAGCCTGAATTCAATAGTTCTCTAATGTGTTTCTATTAAGATAAGATGGAGCTGAATGACTCTACAGAGAGTGGTTTAGGAAGAGAAAAAATTAAAACAAAGACAGCTTGTGTCAGTTGATAAAGGAGAGTGAAAAGGCTGCATTGAAGACGTTAAGTTTGGTGAAAACTTTTGGGTCAAACTGGAACTTGTTAGCTCGTTCAACCAAACAGCTCATCAGCATTCAGCTTAAATTGATATCTTCTTTCCATTTATTCATTCATCAATTGATGTGACCAGGTCCTGAGATCACTACATTCATAGATGTGTATCACAACCTTGGATTGACAACCTAACACGACCTAACACCCTTGAAATATTAAAAGGTAAATACGAAAACAATCTATCTTCCTATCTAATAAAGAAATAGAGTAAATGAGGCAAAGTGTTTAAAGACAAGTTGTTTGGGTTTAATGAGCTCTGCTAATTTTCTATTTTTTGGGTGATTTTTTTAACTTTTGATGTAGACAAATAGAATAAATAAAATATTTGTATCCATCACTAGGTACTTGATGAACTGATAGTGGTTTTTGCCATCTGTGTTTCAACTGAAAGGACCGGTTTTCACACATCTATATGGGGAGACTTTAAATGTGTCAGTACAAATCCACAGAAGAAAAGTCTGTTTTACTGGTCTGCATGGCAGCTGGCAGTTCACTCCATCTTGCTGTGTGGAGCTGTGTCCTGTGGTCCGTGGACCACTTCAGACGGTAGGGTGGTGGAGCTCCATCACTTCCTGTGGTAGAAATCTGTGGGGGTGTCCCTGGGAGCAGTAATTGAAATGGACTCAGCCAGTGCACTCTGTTGCTTCAATCACCGGGGTCAATCTTTATTTCTTTAGAGGGTGTGTCAGTGCTGTGAGTATCGACAGAACCCAGCCAGACTTTACACTAACTTTACTCTGTGTTTTCCATTGGCAACTACTATCAGCTGAAGGTGGCAATAGGCACTTTTAAAAACTGCCACCATGAAATAGGTTAAAAAAAGTGAAAATTAATGGTTGCTTTGATATCTTCAATTTGTAGGAGTACTAGCACTAGTCATCCATACAATTCTACAGAATAGTGTTTGTCCCAAAACACACAGCAGATCAGACAGCTAAATTATGAGACAAACCTTTTGTCTTCAACCACATCTCAAGAGTTTGTGATTTGTTATACAGTATATATATTGTTTTCTATAAAACTGTAATTTTTCTGTGATTCTTTTGATTGTGATCTTTTATAAAAATATTACATTTTCTTACACCTTGAAGGGTGTAACCTTTAAGGTAATTATAGAATTAAAGTCCAACCTCGATCATGTTTTGAAAGCGTTCCCAGCAGTCTTTCTATGATGATTTTTTCACTTTTGGCCAAAAAAGGAAAACCTGTGTAATTGTCAAGGACATAGTTTCTGCAGAGGAGCAGAAGTTCATTAGAAATTCCTCTCTGAGTTGTTGGCGAGACTGTTGGGACCCCCTTCCCATCATCCATCTGTTTACAGTCTGTCCTGCTAGCTTACTGCCCCTTATCCCAACCTAATATTAGAGGGTACAACAACTATGCAGAGCGATATCGGAGCCAGATTCCAGCAAAGACATACAAGGTTCTATTTGTCTACAAGCGGATGCATTAGAATGGAGCTTAAGCTGTATAAAATATAATGTGCATTTTTTTTTCTAGATGTTCAAAATTTTTAATACTAACAATGAATTGTTAATGCAACAAGAGGTAATAAATACATTTTGATTCTTGCACAATCCTCAGCTTTTTGTTAAATTAATTTTATTTTTTGTTTTGCTGCTGTCAAAGTTGCCTATTTTCTTTGCAGAATTTGTGACTTTCAATTGGAAGCTATTTCACAGTATCTGTACTTCTAATACTCAAAATTATTCTAGCTCCTTTGTTGTGACAAGACATATGAAATCTAAATGGAGTCACAGCTGCTGGTAAAATCCTGCAATCTGGGCCATGGGAAAATTGATATCTTACAATGGGAAAAAAGCTAATAACACCAGTATTTTTATTTGGAACATCCATTAAGATCTTGAGGGGAGTCTTGAAGGTGGTGCTTTTCGCTCAATGAATAAAGTTGCTGTGGAGCTTTTTTAGTTTATTCACTGTATTCTGTGACATGATTGGCAGAAAACCTGCCTGAGTCAAATTTGCTTGGGTGGGGAAAGTAGGACATTTGAACTGTGACTGACTCAGTCTCTGCGTGACACTTGGTGACTGTGGTGCATTCAAAGGTTTCATTTTAGGATATTAACTGCATCAAAACGTCCCTCTGTTTTTGTAACATTTCGCTGGTCTGCACCCAGGGATTAGCATCTGTCTCAACTCACAGCATTATGGGACAGTTATGTAAGTCCAAACTCAACCTCTCGCCATCCTGTTGGTTTGCTGTTATGAAATGTAACATGCTATTTGGTTGTGGTGTTAATTATTTAGATATACACCTCTACAGGATAGGAAAATCGGGCTGTTGTTCTCTGCTGTGGGACAAATCCGTCCATCTCCTGTATACAAAAAGGCATGCAATAAGAATGTTCTTAATATGAGAGCATTTATATCAGTTAGTCTTTAACTCTTTTTCCGGGACCTTCTTTTCATTATTCAGGATCCTTTACAGGTGCAAGTCAGTGTTTCTAAAACAAAGCACTCATGCATTACCTCCCTTTTTAATGTGGTTATATTTCCTTTACATTCAATTTACACTCTAAATGTTCTCCTTTTCTTTGCTAATATGCAGAAATGTATTCATCTTTTTTGCATACTGTCAGCCCCCTCCCTCCCCCTCCACACCAAACTACATGAACTCGTTTTGCTCCGGTGTGCCACTGAGGCTGTGCATCAAATTTATTGGCCAGGAGTCCTGCCATTTGACACACAAAACATGGCTTACAGATCTTCTGCTGTTCCCTATCTCCTCCTGCTCTGGTGCAATGCTGACCTTTCTTACCTCCAGGCTATATTTAAACTGCTAGCACCGGAGACTTATGGCGACATGGGAAATTTTATTATCGGCCCCATCCATTTGTCTGACTTAATTCCGGCATGCTGTAGATCGTACTGAACCCTGCTGTATATTTACACTTGTCTAGTACAAACAAGGGCAGCGGTGACAAACCCAGACACCATCACCTTTGGTGGGGGGCAGGCAGTCGTGTGTAGTGAATCGTACCTTTGAACAGCACAGAGAAAAAACAAAGAAATGATAAAGTAGGTCCTATATACAGAGCCCATCACCTGCTAGAAAAGAAATAAACAAAAGAGGAAAATCCACAGTGGAACTGAAGATATTAAAAATCTTGTTGGGAAATAATATAAAGCAGGTCAAGCAGTGTCTGAACCTTAGACACATTTAGCACCATTTTAACGGATTACTGCAAAAGATTAATTAGGTCGTGAAAAATCAAACTTTTAAAATCTCTTATCACCTGTACAACTCATCTTTTTTCTGTGCACTGGTAGGTCAGACATGGCAGTTCAACGGGTGCTCCAGGTGGATCTCAAGCTGGAAACTTTCCCGGAGCCAACAGGCAGCCGCTGGATGGCCTGGCAGGTGGAGTACCCTGTCAGCCGTGTTGCCTCACAAGAGACCGAGACGGAAATCCGCCTGGCACGAGAAGAGCTGGCGGGCATCGTGCCGCTGGCCATGGTGAGGGACTGCACTTCCAGCTCTGAGCTGCACAAACCAAACACATGACTGCACATTCTCTACTCGTAACATGTTGTCCTGGGAATACAGGACGCCATAATCCCAATTTACACTTTGACTTAACATTTACACTTAACATTGTTTTAGAAAAAATTGTAATAAAAAACAAATGTTTTTAGATTAAGATCAAGGTAAGTACATGTCAGAAAATGATATAAATGAACTACTTTAACAATTAAATTTGTTTATCTGTCACATAAATCCACATTGATTGTAGATGTGATCCATCTACTTGTCACTTTGTTTGTAAAAAAGGAGGATATTCTTATCAGTGATGACTTGTCTTTATAGTCACTGCACATGAAAATATATACCAGTTTATGGGTTTCATCAAAGCTTTGAAAGTTAAGCAATGGCATAAGTAAGCCGTAAGACAGCACGTTATTGTTTTGTTACAAAACACAGGACTGAATATTTGCAATTGTAAAATCAATTAAAAATGTAAATTTTAAAACCAAAACAAAAAAAAGGTTAACAGACGAATTGGAGTCCGTCTAAAACTCTTTATTTGTCCTTGTCAACTGCAGTCATCTTAAAAAAAAGACTTTTTATATCATTGTATTAATCAGAAAGTATATATATAGATTTCAACATAAATATATGGATTCCCAGCTACAGTTATTTCAGTTTCTCTGCTTTTTTATTTATTAAAACAGCAGATTTGGAGCATGGGATGTCTCAACATTTGGGTCTTTTACCCTAAAAAACAGATGTAAAATTATATCACAGGTTTATGGCCACATGTTCTTAAGAGCAGGTCAGGAAAGTATGTGCAGCTCACAGCAGGTCTCAGATGGCCTGAGGATAAGCCTGGAGCTATGTCTCCCTCAGCAGGGCACAGGTAGTCTTGTTTTATAGATTGTCCACCAGAATAGTGCGGTCTTTTGTGTCTGTAGCTTTGTTCTGCAACACTGCTTCTGATACAGATAAGTCACGTCCAGGTAAATAAATAAGACCCATCCATTGTGTTGATAAAAAAGAAAACATTGTCAAATCTGTGCTGATTACTAAACTCTGTTTTTATTTTGTTTTTATTCTGGTGCCACAGATCTGCGTGATAAAGACGTGACTGTTGTGAATTGTTGTTCCCGAAGTGTTGCTTTTATGTCGATGATAGACTACTGTAGGAGACCAAAATTATCCTTAGGATATTTGAAGTAGTATTATTTTTGTGCTGGTTTGTGCCAGTTATTTTTCCTGACATGCTTTTTATGTCATTGATCTATTCCTTACCTTCTTTTCCTGCTTTAGGAATGTCTGTTACCAAATTTTCCATTGTCAAAAACTGGAAAGAAAGATGTTTTTGCTTTTTTTTTTTTTTTTGTGAATTGTGTAGTCATTTTGTTGCAACCAAGTCAACCTGCTTTTTTTTAATTGGCTGATTTGTTTGTTGAACAGGGAACTATGGAGCCCATGGACGTAGCATTAAAGAAAATAAAAAATCCTCAAATAAGTCATTTGTAGCCAAAATTTGTATTTTACGCACATAAATTAGTGTTTTGCTTGCTTTTAGCGACACAAATGAGCCTTTGGCATGCAAAACGTTGTATTTTGTGGGCACAAATTAGCTATCTTTTTTGCATAAGTTACTTTGACAGACACAAATTTGTATTTTGTGGCCACAAATTAGCATTTTGTAGCCAGGGACTTAGAGAAGAACTAGAGAAAGCATGGAAAGTGAAGGAGACAGTGGTGCCCATGGTAATTGGAGAACTCGGGGCAGAAACCTCCAAGCTGGAGGAGTGGCTACAACAGATCCCTGGAAAGACTTCAGTCCTCTCAGTCCAGAAAAGTGCAGTGCAGTTTCTCATGTTCCTTCTTCCTGATCTTTCCATCGTTTGGCACTGCCACATCCACCACAACGGCTTTCCTCTGTTCTTTATTCACCACTACAATGTCTGGTAGGTTCACCATTACCATCTCTACCACTTTCAGAGGTGATTCCCATTTTGACCTTTGGGTTTCCAGTCCATATTCTGCACTAATGTTCCTGTATATTGTTCCAGCCACTTGATTGTGGCGCTCCATATATGCTTTCCCTGCCAGCATCTTACACCCTGCAGTTAAGTGCTGGATTGTATCAGGCGCCTCTTTGTACAGCCTACACCTCGAGTGTTGTCTGGTGACAACACCTGAGGTGATCTGAGCCTCTATCGCTCTGATTCTCAGGGTTTCTGAGATGCCAGGATGAGTCCTTCAGTGCTGTCCTATAGACCAGCCCTTTCTAGTCAATGGTAGGACTTCTTGATATCAGCCACTTCAGTGGTACAACCCAATCAGGGTTTTTTCCTCCCACGAGGATCTGTCCTCCAGTACTGCATCCTCTGCTCTCCATTGCCTGAGACATTCACTGAGCACACTGTCGGTTGGGGCCTTGACCTCGATGTATTTATGCATCTTGGATATTTCATCCTGGATAGTAGCTTACACACTCAATAGTTCTCGGCCTCCTTCCTTGCGGCTAGCATATGGTCTCAGAGTGCTGGATTTGGGATAGAACCCTCCATGCATGGTGAGGAGCTTTTGTGTCTTAACATCTGTGGTTTGTATCTTGTTCTTTGGCCATCTTATTATTCCTGCAGGGTAACTGATAACTGGCAGTGCGTTGCTGTTTATTACCCGGGTCTTGTTCTTGCCATTGAGCTGGCTTCTCAGGACTGGCCTTACTTGTTAGAGGTATTTGGCTGTTGCAGCTTTCCTTGTTGCCTGCTCCAGGTTGCCGTTTACCTGTGGGATTCATAGGTACTTGTAACCGTCCTCAATGTCTGCTATTGTTCCTTCTGGGAGTGAGACCCCTTCTGTTTGGACTACCTTGCCTCTCTTTGTCATCATTGGGCTATATTTCTCAAGCCTGAATGACTTCCCAATGTCCGTACTGTTGATCCGGGTGGGGTAGATCAGGGAATAAATATCACACTCGCTCTTAGCATATAGCTTGATGTCATCCATGTGGAGGAGGTGATTGATGGTGACCCCATTTCTGAGTCTGTATCCATAGCCAGTCTTGCTGATTATTTGGCTGAGAGGGCATAGGACCTATGCAGAACAGCAGTGAAGACAGAGCGTCACCTTGGTATATCCCACATTTGATGGACACTTTGCAAGTGGCTTGATATTAGCTTCTCATGTGTTATTTTTTATTTATTTTTATTTTTTTTTACAGCTTCATCAAGGCTCTTAGTGTCATGTTGATGGTACAGTTCCAAGCATCCAGTGATCCACGTGTGTGGCACTGAGTCATAGGCTTTCTTGTAATCAATCCAGGCTGTGGACAGATTGGTTTGTCGTGACCTGCAGTCTTGAGTGACTGTTCTGTCAACCAGGAGTTGGTGTTTGGCTCCTCTTGAGTCTCTACCAATGCCTTTCTTTGCGTTGCTCCTGTATTGATTCATGTGCCTATTTATCTTGGTTACAATAATTCCTGGCATCAGCTTCCATTTTGTGGAGAGACAGGTTATTGGCCAGTAGTTTGATGTAACTTCACCCTTTGAGGGATCCTTCTGGATCACGATTGTTCGCCCTTCAATTAGCCATTCCAGCTGAGTCCTATTTCTTAGCAGCTGGTTCATTTTTGCTGGCTGGCCATCATGGAGTGCAGTGAGTTTCTTTACCCAGTAGGGATATATCATGTCAAGACCTCTATGCTGTCCAGGCCTTCATACCTGAGACCCTTTCTTGGATATCTGCCACTGTAATGGTTACTGGATTCTGTTCAGGGAGGTTGCTATGTTCTTTTCTCAGAGAGGCCAGTTATTTGGCATTCCTGTTATGAGCTGCCTCTTTCTCCCACATACTATTCCAGTACTTTTCAGTTTCCAGCCTTAGTGAGTCTGCTCTCCTGTCTCTTGTGTGGTTTTAGGCATGTTTGGGAGTTTCCAGTGCTTTAGGTATGGGCAACTGGCTGTACCTCTCAGCCACTTGCCTTTTCATTGCCCTTCTTTGGGCTGACTGACATCCCTCCAAGCTGCCTTGAGTTTTACCCCCAACTGTTGCTTCCACGCTGGGTGTTGTTCCCTCCCAAGGTTGCTCTTATAGCCAAGCATCTCAAGGACCACTGCTGTGGTTGTTGTGGTAGGAATTGCCCTCAATCCTTCATTCACAGTTTTCAGGAGACTTTCAGGTGGTACATCACTTAATCATTGTAGCTGGTGTCTGGGTTGCCTGTTATTCATTCCAGACATGATCTTGTCTTTCAGTTGCTGCCTCACTCAGCGTATCTGTGGTTATTGGGGCTATGTTCCCAAGTTCAGTTTGGGAGTATGGTATAGCCTGCTCTCTGACCCGGTGTTCTGGCTCTCCTGTGGTGCTGCATTTGTGTTGAACCACTGCAATTTCAAGTTGTGATAGGAGTCGCCATTTGTGGATGTTGGAACATTGAGCTACTAGTTCCTTGGCAGTTATACATGATTGTGAGTTTCAGAGTTTCTATTCACTTATCTGTGTAGATGTTTGGACGATTTTGAATGTAATTTAATCCAAATATTCAGTGTAAATCTATTTGTTTTAAATATCTTTTACAATAAGTAAGAAATCTGTTTAAAAGTTTTGCTCTAAACTTTAGTAAACCTGGTAAGGACAGAAAATCATCCCAAAAAGCAAAATAAAGAAAGAAAATCTAACAAGAATGACTTAGAAACTGTTAATTACATTTTTTGTTTCATCATGAGGTTTGACTGTAGACCTGAATTTACAAAATCATTTTCTTCAAAGAGCAGCGCCCGCGCTGGCAGCCTCCTAAGGTGCACACTACCTCATGCTAAAGTACGTAGCACCAACACAAATACTTATACATGAAGACACATTCAGAACTCATTAACTCTGTCTGTCTTCCACAGTCCCCCTTTCTTTGTATTCACCCCCCACACACACACACACACACACACTCACACACACTTGGGTGTTGAAATCTGCATGCACCAAAATGAGAGAAGCACACAAGCGAGAAAGAGGAAGGCTGAATTAGATTGCTTGGGATCACTGTGGCATGAAAAAGCTCGCAGATACGGCCCTCGCCCTCCTCCCCACTACACTCCTGGCTGATAGAAAAGGAAGTAAGGTAATGTAAAAGCAGTCCCGTCACCCCCCCTTACACTCACACTGACACACAGGGAGACATACCGCACTATCCCCTCCCTGAGAAAACACGGCCAGGTTTTAATACAAGTGATTTTTGCACGTGGCATTTCAGAGCGGGGAGGTTAGAGGAGCAAACTTATATATTAAATGTAGAACATTTGGAGAAAACCACATGAATGATGCTGAAAACTGTTAACAAAGCAACTTTGAATGAACGATTGTATTTTTGGTTGAAAAAGACGACATGTTTTACATGTAAACGTTTATTATTATTACTATCATTATTATTATTATTATTATGTTAACAGTTTTAGTATCTATATATTTAAAGACAACTTATGATTCCAAAATAATTCTTTTTACAAAAACTGAAAGCATCTGGAAGATTGGAAGTGCAGTAAAGAAGCACTTCAGTGTTCTCATCAGACGTGTTCCTGGTTTTCTTTAGTGCCACAAAGCTGAGGTTTGGATTCCATCTGTTGTAAAAGGCTGCAGTGACAGTGGGCGTATTTAGCATGTGATCTACGATGTGCTGATTTATTCCCAATGGCAAGTTTCATGACTTGCTGATGGATGTAGCAGAACAGAATGGCAGTGTCAAAGTTCTCTACAGCATATCTGTGACCATGAATCAAACTAGCTCAACTATTTAGCAGTTCTTGCCTGTTTATTTATTTTTTGAGAAAAATATTAGATTATGACTGAAAGGTAACGCTATACGTAACTAATATTTAATAATCAAAGGAAATCTTCCTGATGTCAGCCTTTCCTATTGCAATTATTTTAAATAAAAGGAAAGAATATTTTTTAAGCAGAAAAAGCATGCACTTATTCTACAATCTTTTTTAATCAAGTTAAGAGAGGAGATTTCACAAAGCATGCTGAAGGCATCTGTTGACACAGGAGCTTCTTTACAAAGTCTATTCATCTGTAATTAGCTCTAATTAGTCTAATTAACTTGGACTGGATTTTGTTGTAATGTAAAAGCTGCTGTGACTGTGTTTTTGCCCCGAAAGTCCCAGGAACCGAATGAAGATCTATGACAGAGTAAAGGTTGTAATGTAATAAAGCTAATGACTATCAGTAATGGGAAGCTTATTTTGGGTTTGATCTCATTTATGGCCCATTACTTCAGTGGTTCATCAGACCCAATTCTTGCACATTTACCGTGTGGTAAATGATTACACCTTTGCTGCAATAGATTAATACAAAAACATGGTTTTGCTGCATTATCTGAGCCCAGAGATGGGTTCTGCCACGGGAAACATTTGTGGGAAAGCAGCAGCAATGTTTTGAAAAAGGATTTTTTTTTTCTCCTTGAAAAAGCCTGCATCCTGTGTGTTGTCGCATATTCACCTGCAGTGGGAAAGCTCAAAGCACCGCCTGCCACTTTGTCGGAACTTTCAAAACATCACGTCGAATTTCTGCAAATGCTGCAACATTTTCAAAAAGAGAAAATGAAAGAAACGCCCTAAAGTTGTAGTCACTTTAAACCAAAGAAAAGCCTCAGAGCGCCGACTGTTGATTGTAAGAGAATGTTTGCCTCCTGTTCGTTGCTTTTTAGAATGTCTTCCCCTCGCTAACTCTTACTTCCTAAATATTTCTGTATTTCTTGGCAGCATTTTTTTCTCAATCTCCACATCCTTTAAAGTATATCATCTCATTTTTTTCCTCATCTTGAGATAGATTTTCAGTGTAATCATTGAAAGCCAGTGCAGAGCCCTGTGCATTCAAGGATGCTGATTTGTTATCTTTTACCACTGAGAGGTGGGGCGCTCCTGTCCAGACGGCCCTCGCTGTCATTACCTACGCTGCAGATGACGCCTGGTGATGGAGAGGGAGCAGCAGGACAGGACATACATCATATCTTCATTCATCAGTCTTCCTGTTCCTGCCGTGACACCAAACTATGCTCACTGGCGAGAGCATTCTCAGGCATAGAGATGAGGAGAAATGAAAGCAGCCGTTTGTATTCACATTCTGCTCCAATATATTGTTTAACAATACATCATCACTGTGGCCTTCTCAGACCACTCCAGCTCTCTCACGATAAAGCCATCTATCAAAATCGCCCAACAAATGTTTTATTTTACTGCTTTCGGAGCTCGTCCTGCTCTTGTCCAATCCACATCTTTTCTGCCGTGCAAGTGAAATGTGGAGAGTCATTTTTCAAACACATAGTTAGACGTAAGGAAATGAGCACTTACAAACAAGATAATTCTGCAGAAATGCATCATGGGTGCAAGATGGGTGCAACTTCTATGTTGGAGCAATTTACAATACTGTGTAATTGCCTACTGGAGATTTTAGAAACTTTTTTCCACCTCCTGCAGTTTTACTAATCTCTAAAAAATGATGTTATTAAACCAGAAAGACACAATCATGGAGAAGAAGACTGTAAAATCTAATGCAAAACGTCACCAGCAATACATAGAAATCCTTGTTAAATGTCTCAAAAGAAAAAATGAATCAACTGCAGTAGCTAAAAATAACAGAATATTGATTCTGTTCACACAATCTGAGCACAGAAATGTAGGATTCAGTGAACAATGGGTGGGTGTGTTCATTTTTATTTTTACTGTTTTACTAAACTGTGCAAACATAAATGCTGTTGCTGCAGGCGCATCCTGCAAAGTCAAAATGAAGAAGCACTCAAAATGTTGCCCTTTTTTTATTTTCAACGAAGAGCACTTATTCACTGGTCTCCACCTGGAAAACATAAATGACAGGGCTTAATTGAGAAACAAAACCTTAACTCCAGATATTATCACCAAGTTATCACCAATCAAGACAAAACTGCTTTTAATTTACATTTTGACAATTTTAAAAATGGTATAGAATTTGAATGAATACTTTAGATATTTCTGTTTAGGTAGACCATCCCTTATTCCAGGGGTCTGCAACATTCAACACCTAAAGAGCCATTCAGTTTGATTTCTCACTGACGACAACGCAGTAGGAGCCACAGTCTTTATCACCCTCTAGAAAAAGAATGTAATGCTTTGTATTTATGACACTGCTACGGTTAGGATAAATATAAGTCAAGTGTTGTTTTTAGCATTAATACAACAGAAGCATAAACAGTATTGTTTTAAATTTAAAATATTTTATAACTTTTAAGAAACTTATATGACCTTTCAAAATAAAAGACGTCCTGTACCACACAAGATGCTGTACCGCACTGCAGCAAACGGAGTAGTAGCAGTGATTAAAAAAATAACTAAATACACAGTTATTTTATTATTTGTGATACATCAGAGCCAGAAATTCATAAATGTAACTAATTAAAGTTAAATCAAAGCTTACTAAGTGACCCTTGCCAGATTTTTTATATCACAATTTAAAATCCTTGTACTTTTATCAGAAATAAACAGTCCGTCTTTACTGTTTTGTTTTGCTTGATGTACCTTGTACTCTGAAAAATACTTTACTTTTCATTTTCTACAATGGAGGGGTAAAAGAGCCACATTATCCCATTGAAGCCTGAATTTATTTCCAACTATGAAAAAAACCCTCTTGTTTTTGTTTTCATCTAAATGCTAAATTAATTTTGGAGCTGAAATGGTTTGATACATATTTACATCAATAGGCATGATGGGGCTTAGGTGTTTTAATGTTTCAGAGTTGATAAAAGGCAGAAAAATTGGCTTTAGGTTTTTATAGATTTACCCCCAGAGAGCAATGCATTAGTGCTAATAGCGCAGTGGCTAAAGATACTTTTAGAAGGGATAACTAGGGCTGCTGAAGCTCCGCATGAGATATATTGGATCCAATTAGGACTACAAATTTTGACAAATGCACTTTTATTCCAATGGATAATAGGATGTGTTAAGAATCCCTATGTTGTTTAGCACTTTTTTTTTACTGGAAACGGCTGACACTCATTTTCCCCGTGACTCCACATTTATAAGTGTAGATGGAAGTGGGTGAACCACAGTAGCAAACAGGAAACGTCTTCCAAGGAAAGAAGCTTCTTTGAGTTTTAATGACAAAACTAGTGGCACTGAGAAGGACTGTAAACTCAAGAAAGTCTGTTGTAATTGAAATACCGCCACTGGGATGGCTTTGATACCTTTTGAAGATTGCTGATTAGTGACATCCAAAACTGTCATCATTAAAAAGATAAGCCTTCTACTTTTAAAAGCTTTTCCACAAATGAGGTCAAGTGTTGTGGTTTTCTTAAAGGCCAGAAAAAGGACAATTTTTCTGTCCATCAGTTTTTCCATCAAGACCATCTCAAAATTTTGTTTTATTTAATAGTGAAAGCTGGATTCACTGAAATCTATGCCATTTTTTGGGCGGTATGTCTTTCTCAAATGTGTTTGTTGTAAATAGGCTTATTTCCATTTTATTAGAAACACGTTTGAGTCTTTTCCGAGGCTCAACAACTTCCCCCATTAATATGTTTCTTTTCAACACTTTTTTCTAAATACACTAAAAAGGTTTTATGATGAGAAAGTCAAAATAGTTTCTAGAACAAACTAATTCCTAACTACCAAATAACTATATAGTACAGGACTATCTAGTGCCCTGGATTGAAAAAGCAATTAGGACAACATGCTCACTACTTTTTTAATTTAATTAAACAGCAAATATGACATCATAGATTTCAGGAAGTGAACATTTAATTGATATGAGCGTTTTATGATGACTATTTATTATTTCACTGGGTTCTGATGATGGAAATGTTGATGGTTTATTAAAAAATACATTTAAATAAAGAAATTTCACAAAAATTTTCAAACGTAATGCATTGTGGTATTTATTCGCCAATCTGGTGAGCATTGATGCACACTGTTTTTTTGCAGAGACTTCTGGGAAATTTCTAGGGCACTCAATTTTTAAATTGTAGATTCGGACAGCAGTACAAAATGGCAAAATATATAGTGCACTATGTAGTGAGTTTTATAGAAGTCTAAGAAATGTGCACTTTTCTTAATGTCTGTCTGCAACTGAGCTTGTGAAAGTCTTAGACATCTGATCCAGACTAAGATCATGAACAAGTCAATGTAGAGATAAAACATGCTAAGGCCAACCCTTTGTTGACATAATTTCCATTTAAACAGCAAAAATCAACAAAGTTGTTTGCTCTTGTAGGCTCCTCAAATATGTTGAACAGTAGGGTTTTTTTTTTTCCTTCATTTTAAAGATGTGTTAGTCCTGCTAAGACCAGGCTATCAGAAAACGCTGAGAACTATTTTGCTTTCTGACTTTTCTTGACGTCCCAAGGTTAGTGTTTAGTTAGAAGTGCCACAAGTTGCCACATTAGTCAACACGGGATGATCAGCGGACACAGTTCCTCCCTCCAAGAATCCTTTGGTCTTCAAATCCTCAATCTAACCCTTTAGGTTTAGTATCAGGCAGTGGATTCAAACGTAAAGTCTTCCTGATTGTACCTAGACATACACTCTTCCACAATGTCTTAAAGCTGGCAGTAAAAGACGTTGATTCATTAATAAGGTGCAGATTTTTTCTAGGTAGATATTGTCAAGTTATTTTACCCCACTTGAAAGGGGGAAAGCATCCACGGAGTTTTGAGCAGGACTTCACACACTATCCAGACATACTTTTCCGTTTTTTCTGTTTTATTCAATTTCTTGAGGTTTCCACAGTGATGGGAAGATGCTGGTTATAAATGTGTGGTGAAAAACCTAAACAAGACATAATATTTTCTCAATTTACCACAGTAAATACAACAATAAATATATAACATTAATCAACAGATAAATTCATGACTCCATAATTAGTTAGATTTACACAATTTGATAGGTTAAAAGTTAACTTCATAATGTCGGGAATTCATTGACAATACAACAATGCATATATTTCATAAATAGCAGTGCTTGAATAAATGACAATAAATGGAATAAATGACAATAAACGGTAGACTAAACAAACATTTGCACTGACGCGACACCTGATGCGGAAGCGCGCAGACGGCGCTTAACGCACAGCGGATCACAATAACTACGCCTCGTAATATGATCAAATCTTACCGGCTGCCTCCGTGGGTTCGATGCCTTTAACTAGATTTTTAGATGAGTTTATTAAGATGGATCGCAAGTTTGGCGATCGCTCTCGAGCTCTGCTTGATCTGGCGCTACGCATGCACTTCATTCAAAATTGCTCCTGGTGCGCACAGCTGGACCTTGATTAATACCGCGCCCACTACAGACTTAAACTTTCCTTTTCCTCTCTTTAATTTTTTAACTACTTTAAAATTAATTTTCTCTCAAATTCAACAGAATGTACCTTTATGCATTTTTACTTTAGATTTTTATTTGATTTTTTCTCCTTTTTGTGTTTTTTTTCTCTGTTTTTATTTACTTTTAATATAAAATCACTTGAAGCATCAGCTTCCTCAAGTTTGACCTAACAGATATGTTGCATTTTTTTCCTTAGAAAGTCTAAAAGCTTAAATAACTTAAAGTTTTAAAAAGAAAAATTGTTACTTGGTTAATCTAAATTGTCCCTAGGTGTGATTGTGAGAGTGCATGGGTGTGTGATTGTGGACATTCTACCCTGTGACAGACTGGTGACCTGTCCAGGGTGCCCCCTGCCTTCTCCCGCAAGTGGCTGGGATAGGCTCTGGCAGCCCTGTGACCTAGAAAGGGATACAACGGATTAGGAAATGAATGAATGAATGAATGAATGTTGTTTTTTGTCATCTTTGTCTCTCCTTTTTATGCATTCATCTCGGTAGTCAAGGCAGAAACAAATAAAACCACTGCTTCCGGTTCAACTGAAGCCGCTTTGTTCTCTTCCCTGCTGTTTACATTTCCGGCTGTAGGTACTATACCCCGCAGCCATTGCACATTAAAAGTTCAACTAGGTTGAACTTTGATCAATCAAAGACTCAGTTTTGGTATTGGCATATGAATGGCCTGCTCTTTAATTCACAGAAGTGCCAATGGTTTGAAAATTGATAATAAAGGAAAGACTACAAATTGCAGTTTGTACTCGGCCAGAACTACTTATATGACACCGAGTCTTTCATGTATACAGCTGTTAAAGAAAACACTTGAAGCAACATTCACCAGATCTGCTTCGTTTCAACATTTCGCACAAAGCCTTTTCCAACTGTAGGAGGTGGACATGCGCTAGTAAATGAAAGAAAAAGGAAAAGAAGCCTTTCCCAGCTTGTCCAGTGTGAACACCATAGGCCAAATGCCATCAAAAATGCGTGTCACATGCCTTGGTTAAACGTAGCTTCAGATGAGCAACAGCTTTCAACAATGTCCTCTCAACAGGACTCATGAATTTCCAGTTGAATATCTGTTAAAAAAATGTGCAAAACCCTCAAATAGCTCTGTTTTTTTTTCTTTCATTAACACAGATATATATCTTTTTCTTCCCTACAATGACGTTTTGGTTGCTTATTCCTATGTTTTAAATAAGTAGCTACAACCTTAGCAGTTTGTCATCTGCTTATAATACATGCCATGTAACCCCACTGCATAAATGTGTGACGTTTGATTGGAGAGTGAAGCTTATGTAAACCAAGTTAATCAACAGATGTGCATCAAGAACAAAATTCTTCCTTTTTTGCAAATTATGTGGAGTTGACTGGAGCTTAAGCTTTCAGTTCAGGCCAGATTTAGTTGTTGCAAGATTTGGCCCTAATGCCGCATTATATCAGTCTCCCAGTCTAACAGCTGGCTGTTGGAGAAAAACTTTATGAACTCACTTTATATTACAAATTATATATCAATAAATATAATAATTAAACTAACTTGTACAAAAAAATGCAGTCTTTTTCCCTTTATAGATGGCACATTTGTAAGATAGGTAACTTTTGAAGTACCTTGTACTCAGGCTATAGGTTACTTGGTGAACGTATAAGAAGAGCACATGTGATGTGAAGGCCCACAGGAATCAGCATCGCCTTAGAGCCTCTGTGAGTGTACACGGACACGTGGCTGTGTCCCTGGTGCCTGACCTTGGCTTGCTTTCAGAGCCACGACTTGACTGTAGTTGAATTCACCCGGGAAACCCAACGAGCCACTGATCCAGATGTATTACAGGTACCATATTCATGAGACCTCCGGAGGATTTGTCCTGTAAGGTATTAAAATATAGGACTTTGACAACCCCTCCATGTTTTATTCACAAGCTCTCTTTCAAAGCCCGAGGTGAATTCATGACCACTGATCTCATGAGAGAAGCATCAGTACCGTCCCCATTGTCAATTAGTCGAGTAAACTAAGCATCCATGAACAGGTCATCATGTAATTATTATCTGTGGTGGAGTACGTTGTGTCATCAGTACATCATTATGAACAATGTTTCCCCATAAATCATGTGGACTCATACATTATTTACAGTTTAGAGTAGTTCTGAGGATTTTTCTGAACTTTAAGGTTGATCCTTTTTCAGCACAAATGAATAGTCATTGATGTCATCAGCAGGTGAGGTTTGAACACTGCGGGACAACAAAATAAACCCTGTCCCAGCTAAATTGAGCTTTTGACACATTTGGTGCAGTAAAACGTTTTTTCTGGTGATCGCAGTCAATCTCAGACTTTTTAAAAGAACTAAATGTCATGTTCCTCTAGCGTGAGGACCCAGACGCTGGAAACCAGAAGGATGACAGGTAAGAGTCTTTGACAAGACACAGATTTATTGTTTCTCCAGAGATGGTTGTGGTAGTAGGAGGCAATCCAGACTTTAGGACAGCTAGTGGAGTGGCTGGAGGGCTTAGTGCAGTTTTGTGAGCCGTGGAGTCTTCTGGCTTCTTTGAGCAGCAGAATGGCAGGAAACGCTGACGTCACTCGTGAGAAGATGATGATCCTGAAGCAGAGAGCAAGGGTTAATACAAGGCTGAGAGCAAAGCAAGAGCATGAGAGTATAAACTGTAGACCAGGCTTAGTCACCATAAGGGGTAACGAACTGGCGTTGAACTGATGAATGAAGACTCCTTTTAAACAGCATGGCAGATGAGGTGAGTGGCATCAGCTGGTGGCAATCAGGGAGCAGAGCAGGCAGAGCTGGAGGGGGAGGAGTCTGACAGGCACCATGACACTAAATGCATTATTTCATTCAGTGCCACTGTCGTCAAGGTCTTGGGTTAAATGGAAATATTATACATTCAGATTTAGGTATGAAAGACTTTGCTCCTGAGGGACATCAGTGAAATGAGCAGCCACAAGGACTTTAGTGTAAGACACGACTTTCATAAAGGATTATTCTAACATCTTGGAAAATCAGTTTTATAAAGTTCTGGTGGATTTACAGTAAACATGCCTTCATTGACCGGAGATAAGGGAAAATCCTTAGTTTTGTCATAATTTTTCCATTTTCTTGTGATAGATTTTTGGTTTGTGGAGAAGGAATTCACACTTTCAATAATGTCTTACTTGTGGAGGGAGTAAAAGTGGCATTAATGGTGGCATTAAGTGGCATTAACCCAGCATTAATTGAGGTTTGTCAGGGTTTTTTGCAGTCTGTGTGGGATCTTTCTTTACTTCTCATTTTAAACTGAACAGATCGTCTATCAAAGCACTCATGGAGGTAATCCTTTCTGTGCCATTCACGGACAAAAGTAATGAGCAGATCAGATCTCTGACCGCCGTGTGCCTCAGACAAAGGACTGCAGCTGAAAAGCTCTCAGAGGTATTTCTGAGGGCAGTGAGGGATGACCGCCAAGCAGAGATCTTTTTGGTGCAGCGCACACTGAAGCCATCTTTATCCAATCAGCCGGGAGGATAAGTAAAATTGGAAAATAAAGACAGGACAGTAACTGGTCCTTTTTTGGTTAGAACAGGAAATGATGAGAAAGCAGCAAGAGAGGGACCCTCATTAAAAGGCAGTGTCTTGGCTTCACAACTATCCCACCACTTCAATGCGCTGTCATGCAGTGATGTATCGCTCTGCATGGTGCTACCAAGGCCTTTATTCCCACTCTCCTCAGTGTTTCTCGCTTCTATACCCAATTAAACGCCCACTGGAATAAAGGGAAGGAAGTGCCACATTGAGAATTGCACAATGTGGTGAGAAGAACTGATGAAAGGACATGTCTCTTAAAATCTGCTTAATAGCTGTAGGACACTGTCTGAGTGGCATTTAATGTCTGCATATAATTCACTAAGCTTGTTCTCCTCCTTCAGTTTTCTCAAACTACACTGCAAATGATCATGCATGTTCACTAAAAAATAGTTGCAATTTTGGCATTAAAAGGCATTAATGAACCCAGCTATCTGATAGACAGTAAAAAAAAGCATGTAATTTCTCTATCAAGTTTTTTTTTGGCCCTGATCTGATTCCAAGTCATTTCATTTTGAGAATCTGTCAATACTGAGTTCCAATCCGATACTTTTGCAACCCTTTAAAGAAATTAGGAAAATAAAAAAACACGTAGTTCTTTTAAAAAACTGTTGTAGCGTGAATATTATAATGAGTTTTCATGACTTGCTCATATTAACAAACATTTATTTGTTATTGTTTCTAGGGAGTATGGATTTTTTCACTTTTTTGTGGAACTCAAATTTTGTAGACAGCCCCTTAGCAGCTAGCTTTTTGTCGGCAGGACAGAGGGAGCTATTCTTTTTGATTTTGATTTAACATGGTTTATTTCAAGCAATTAAGTAGAAATAATACACAAAAGCAATATAATCATCAGTTATACATTCATACAGTAACTAATCAAACTTAGGATAGTTAGACATATTAAAAAATATTGCTTGAAAGGGAGTGGAAGGAAGCAAATTTATAATCCCACCCCGTTATACTATAACCATTTTATTACATGATTTATCAATATCCGGTTCCTAGGTTTTATCAGACAGAATTAAGAATCACAAGGTATCGATAAAGCACATGCCAAAGATGAATTACTTAAGTATTACGTCAAAAATAACTATTTTAGAAATCAACATGGCAAATGCAGATCAGTCATCTGAAATAAAGAGATTCTCATTAAAAAGAAACAAAAACCCAATTTTATTCTATTGAAATTCTTTTGTAAGTCATTGATTGAGTTAAGACAAAATGTAACAGATTCTTCCTGTCAGCTTAAAACCATATTGAAAGAGTTATTCAGTCTGGAAGTCCAAATCTGTGAATATCTCGCTAACTTTACCAAAGTGTTTTTGTGCCTCCTGCTTAAACAGGTGTTGTATTTTGCTACGCTTCTCGGGAATAAAATGTGTTCATAATATGCATTCTTCTTGCAAAGTATTTATCTTAAATAAAAAGCTTGAAATATAAAAAAAAAAACAATAATAAAATAAATATCCGATATCCTGATCGGGATACAACATCAGATTCCGATCGAGTCTGATCCCTAATTAAAAATCATGACTAAGGTGCTTTAAATCTACATTTTGCCACTGTTGGCTGAGTGTGTGTTGGATGAAGCAATAACTGTGAAACATTGAGCTAAATTATTTTGTATAGAAGCAAAAACTCTGTAATGTTTTCCAGCTGTCCATCTTTTTGCAGCATAACGTAGTCCCTAAACCCCTCACCTCGACTTGGTGTTCGACCCGTTCATTTGAAGCCGCGGCGAGGAACAGAGGGTCAGAATCTGTATGAGTTAGCCCACAGTTGAGGCAGAAGCTAGTCGCAACAGCAGGACGGCAAGCTTTGCTACTTCTCATGCTGCCCATGTCACTCAGGCTGACACCATAAATCTCACTTATTTTCAGATCCAGCCGTGACACTGGGAGAAATTATTGCCCAGAACACATTACCAGCCACAGCAGCGTGCTGAATGCTAACAGAGAGATCCTTGATAAAGCAGACAGGCAGTTCTCCCACAGATTATTGAACAAAAAGACTCCTGCTTGAGACACTTGGGACTGCACGTTTCCTTCTACATAAAGAACAAATGTCAACAAGTGAAAGTCAAATATCTTTGAATACAATAATGAGGGCAGGAGGATTTTCATGAATCTCATAGACATTTAAAAACAGCGGAGAGGAGAGTAAAAAGCTGTAGGTCAGAGGTGAGCAGAACCATCGGGATTTCAGTTTGTTTTATGAACCAAGCTGAAACCCAGATTTTGTCAGTTTACAGTATTAATATTTTCAAAAGATTTTAATTTAAAAAAAGGTGAGTTCAAATCCTACTTTCATTGGCTGGGCTACCATCTCTATCACCATCTGTGTTTTCATCTGCTGTGCTGCTACCATCAGAATCTGTTTTCTTTTTCATTTTTTTTAATCTAAACTATTCATCATGTTTCTACCGGTTTTGAAGTTTCATCCTTTTACACCCCATTGGAGATGCCTTTTGATATTCAGAGGTTTATTAGGAGACCGTTGGGTCAGTGTGAGTCAGTTTGCCTTCATCAGCGCAGGTGGTAATAAGTGGCTGGTGAAAAAGAAGAAGCATCATAAAGGTGGTCTGCAGGCTGAAACATGGGCTTATTAGTCTTTGCAGAAAAACAATCTTGACAATAAATCTTATACTATTGAAATGCCTATTTTTTTTAACCTTTCAAATGCTGTTAGATCTCCTCTGCCAATTTCAAATAAGGTTATGCAACTACTGCATAATGTTTAGTTTGGTGGATCAAAGTCAAAAGAAACAAAAATTGTGACATTTTTGTCTATTTCATGATATAACACATCAAAGCCAAGTAAACCATTTAACTCCAGAGATGTCGCAGGCAACACATAAAGAACACGTGCTCTTAGACATACACTAACTCTTTGACCGTTTATGCAATCAACATGAATAAGCTGATTCTAATGTAGAGAAGAGCAGCTTTTCATTTCGGTTTTGCACCGATATGCAACACATAACTAACATAAAATCAGTGGTAAAATGCTATATTGTAGTATAGGAGTATACCTTAGTAGTGCTGTCTTAGAAGGCCCAAAGTGCTTTACAGTCCCATTCACCCACACAGACACATTCACACACTAATGGCAGCTCCACTGGCTAAAGCTACGTTCAGACCGGGCATGTGAGGTGCTAAATGGGCATTCTTGAACACACTTTTAGCATACGGTGTTAACACTGGACTGTTGGCACAAGCACATGTACCAACAGTTAGAAAAGGCTTGGTGAGAAAGGTTAAAAATTCTCATGAATCTAGCTCTGGGCTTTTTCTTTAACAGCTCTATTGCAATAAATGAAAGACTTGGTGTCATATAATTCCAGCTGGGGAGGAATCACATTTAATAATTTCTCCTTTATGATCACATTTTAAATGGTTGGTACTTCCGTGTTTGGAAAACACGCGTAACCTTAAAGGTGCATGTATGTGCATATACACTGACCAAAAATATAAACGCAACACTTTTTTTATTGCTCCCATTTTTTATGGTATGAACTCAAAGATGTGAAACATTTTCCACATACACAAAATAACCAGTTGTCTGAAACATTGTTCACAAATCTAAGTCTAAATCTGTGATAGTGAGCACTTCTCCTTTGCCAAGACAATCCATCCCACCTCACAGGTGTGCCATATCAAGATGCTGATTAGACAGCATGATTATTGCACAGGTGTGCCTTAGACTGTCCACAAGAAAAGGCCACTCTGAAATCTTCAGTTTTGTTTTATTGAGGGGGTCAGGAGACTCAGACAACCAGTCAGTATCTGGTGTGACCGCCATTTGCCTCATGAAGTGCGACACATCTCCTTTGCATAGAGTTGATCAGGTTGTCTATTGTGGCCTGTGGAATGTTGGTCCACTCTTCTTCAATGGCTGTGCGAAGTTGCTGGTTATTGGCAAGAACTGGAACATGCTATCGTATACGCCGATCCAGAGCATCCCAAACATGCTCAATGGGTGACATGTCCGGTGAGTATGCTGGCCATGCAAGAACTGGGATGTTCTCAGCTTCCAAGAATTGTGTACAGATCCTTGCAACATGGCGCCGTGCATCATCATGCTGCAACATGAGGTAATGTTGTTGGATGTACGGCACAACAATGGGCCCCAGGATCTCATCACGGTATCTCTGTGCATTCAAAATGCCATCAATGAAATGCACCTGTGTTCTTCGCCCATAACATATGCCTGCCCATACCATAACCCCACCACCACCATGGGCTACTCAATCCACAATATTGACATCAGAAAACCACTCACCCACACCACGCCACACACGCTATCTGGCATCTGCCCTGAACAGTTTAAACCGGGATTCATCCGTGAAGAGAACACCTCTCCAACGTGCCAGACGCCATCGCATGTGAGCATTTGCCCACTCAAGTTGGTTACGACGACGAACTGGAGTGAGGTCGAGACCTCGATGAGGACGACGAGCATGCAGATGAGCTTCCCTGAGACGGTTTCTGACAGTTTGTGCAGAAATTTTGTGGTTATGCAAACCGATTGTTTCAGCAGCTGTCCGAGTGGCTGGTCTCAGATGATCTTGAGGGTGGACATGCTGGATGTGGAGGTCTTGGCTGGTGTGGTTACACATGGTCTGTGATTGTGAGCCGGTTGGATGTGCTGTCAAATTCTCAGAAATGCCTTTGGAGACAGCTTATGGTGGAGAAATGGACATTCAATTCCTTAGCAACAGCTCTGGTGGACATTCCTGCTATCAGCATGCCAATTGCACGCTCTCTCAAAACTTGCGACATCTGTGACATTTTCCTGTGTGATACAACTGAAGATTTCAGAGTGGCCTTTTCTTGTGGCCAATCTAAGGCACACCTGTGCAATAATCATTCTGTCTAATCAGCATCTTGATATGGCACACCTGTGAGGTGGAATGGATTGTCTTGGCAAAGGAGAAGTGCTCACTATCACAGATTTAGACAGATTTGTGAACAATATTTCAGAGAACTGGTTATTTTGTGTATGTGGAAAATGTTTCACATCTTTGAGTTCATACCATAAAAAATTGGAGCAATAAAAAAAAGTGTTGCGTTTATATTATTGGTCAGTGTACATGAACTTTTCATTGGAAGTGGTTGATTAGAGATGACTTTTCAAGCCCAGTGTGAACATAGCATGACAAACACTGACGCCAATCTTTAACCACCAGGAGTGATGTGGAGTTGGACCAAAACATGGGCGGGCAAGATGGAATTAAACCTGCGATCCTTAATCAGACCTAAACAGCATAACATAACATAACATAACATAAAGTGTGGCATAATGGCACAAGGCTGCTTTTATCCACTACAGAAGCTTTTAATTATGTAATTGGTTGAACGCAATGGAAATTGAAAGAATGTCAACACTGGAGCTAAAGGATTAATGTGTGGCAGAACCATAAAGCCTCAACATCTGGTGACTATGTTTGTCACCAGTCTGGTCGTGCACTGGTGTTGACCTACAAACAAAGTCTGTCTCTGACAATGTGAGGCCTTGTCCTTTGATTTTGTTTTCTTGGAGTGCCTATTTTGCAGTTTGTCTCTAACATCCCCGGGTGTGTGGAATCCAGTTTTCACTATTGATAAAACTGTTGGCCCCACTTCAAAAAACACCACTTTGGTTTGAAGAACACGTGCTTAAATGTACAGAGCCTCATCCAGATCAGTCAAATGTCACACATTCAGTCTTGGAGAAGACACCCCTGACTATGTGGCAGGGCTCGTTTTTAAAGGGTAGCAAAAGCCCAAAACAAGAATCTGCATCAAGAGCAAATGGATCTGCTTGGCATTCGCTCAAGCACATTTTCCTTACAAATGTGGCACCATTCATAGGGGAATAAAATTGGCTTTCCAAATGCAAAATGATGTTCTGCCACGAAACATGGTTACAGCATTGACAGAGTTGCTCACATTCTTTACCCATTACCTATAGCATCTCAATAAAACATAATCAAATAATAAATAATATAAAGTTACAAGAGGAAGGGCAGATATTTTTCCTACCATTAGATGACGTATCTCCATCCACACTTTAGGCTTCTGATTTGCCCCATTGAGCTTCATTTTTTTGTTTAATTGCAACGTCAGTGTGAGGACCACTGATGCATCACTGTGGGATCCCGCTGAAACAGATTACTGCCAGGTTCTGCTCTCCACTGTTCCTAACCTGCTGGGTCATCTCCAGCTTCTGTAATCTAACATTAGCCTCAGCTTTTCATCAGGTCCCAGCCATTTACCCCCTCATATATTATAGATGACCCTGTGGAAATATAGAGGAATCCCAGCAGACACAGAATTAATTTACAGCAATTCTCAGCTTTAAAGGAAATTGAATAAAGTCAGGGCCACAGCAGCAGGGGGGGGGGGGGGTTATATTGCCATATAACACTGTCACAGTCTATAAAATTTCAATGAAAAGCCATTTGAAGATTAAGTGTTTTTTGTGATTCATTGGCATCTCTTGGCTCACTTAATAATCATTTCACTCAAAAGCTGCATGGTCTTACAAATGACAAGGCTCCTTTCAATCAAACTTAATCCTCTTTTTCTCTCCTCTTGTTTGAATGGCTCCAATTTGTGAGCTCACAAACACAGGGAGCTCTTTGGAGTTGACAGAACAAAGTACAATTCATGCATGCTTCTTTGGTGACTCACAGGAAAATGGACTCCAAGTCAGATACTGTGGGTCATCCCTGTCTTCACTCCTCACGATACAAACCAAAATGAATGTGGCATTTAGCTCAGCAAGCATCGTTCCTTGATTTCTTAAACAAAAAGAAATAAATATATGAGAGAAGTTGAATGTATTCAGAGCTTGCAAAGCTTCGGTACAATAGGGATGAATCTCTGGGTTTATGCCTCATTGTAATGAGGGGAAATGAGAGTCAAGCTTTGTGAAGAAGTGACAATGAGACCCTTCACTGCACTTGATTATTAACTTTTGTCATTTAAACTCAGCAGTGACGACAACACATGTACTTTTGCTGTGGTGCATTCACGAAAAAGTGCATTTTGACTTCACACAGCTATTTACTGTGAGTAGCTCAGATTATCTATACGAGTCTGGGCTATTCACTCAAAGGTGAAGAAGTAGAAGAGAAAAGCAGTTATACTTCTGTGACTTCAGAGAGTAAAGCTCACAAAAGTCATATCTTAATTGGTCTCAATTATCACCTTGACAGATCTGGTGTGGGTGACAGTGTGCATGTGTAATGAAAGGTTAAGCTTTTTGTTCAGTTTAATGAAGCCGTCTCTGTGAACTTCAAGAAGCGGAGCTGTCCAGAGTGCTGAGGTCATTTTCTGAGAGGATCCCTCCTTTTAGGACAGGTGCAAGTTGTTGCTTATAAGAAAGAGCTTGTTAAAGAGTAATTGGGTCCCATGTTCAGATGCACCTAAATTATAATGCACATTTTGATGTCAGCCATGAAAGTGGTTTCAGCCTTTACCTGACTGATACCACTGCTTTGGAAACAAAATGGGAAGGTAACATTGAATGTTGCAGAAGGGTATTTTAACAGTCTTTAAAATGCTGAACTGGTTGACTTTTTCCATCTTAAAATCCACCTTGTTTTAGGAATTGTTGCACTCTATCTTGTCTTAACTTCTTTTAAATTAGACAGCTTATATCAGAAGAACTGACTGTGTGATACATCTTCACATGTGATACATCCTCGTTTCTGGAAATGTGAATGCGAAAAGTGTTTTTGTATCAAAATAGAAACTACATCAATTCCAAATGGTTTAAATATATTTTTTTGTTTTGAAAATAAAAATCTTTTGGAAATTCTCTGCAGTTGTTCCACATGTTCTCAACAAGTGTAAAAAACTTTAATTTCTTGTATTTAATTAAGACTTCTAAATTTAGCTGTGCTAAAGTGTTGTTTTTATTTTTTTGCATTACAAATTGCCTTAATTATAAAGTATGAAGAAAAGGTTGCCCTATCCTTTAATACTTTTGGAAAATATATTTATGTTACCTTGATTGGGACTCTAGAGACTGCTTCCTGCCAGGGAAAGGAAGGACAGGAATTTAGATGGGCACTTTTTTGTCCTTTAAAAAATAAGAAAATTCAGTAAAAATTTAAAATAAACTACTAATAGATAAATACTCAGCTACTGTAGGTGAAAGTGATACAACAGTCATTTCTTTTATATAAACACATTTTTGTCAACATGAGTTAATTCACTTTTCAGTTCTCTGTGGGGCAACAGCTTCTCTGGCTGTCCCCAGCTGCCCCTAACTCTCTCTCGCCCTGAGTCTAAGCAGAGCCACAAAGACAGAAGTGGAAGCTCAGCGCCCAGTATTACAAGAAAAGGAGTTTGATAGAATACCAGAGGATTTTAGAGCCACATTTTTTTTCTTGATCGCTAACAGAAATTTATTAATGTTAATACAAAAAAAGAAGAAAAATAACAGAGGAAATCTTTTATTACAAGGCATAAAGGGCAGGTGCTCAAGCACCCCAAGGGCCATTTGAGAGCACAGCATCCTGCTGTAGCTGTGCAGTAGTCCCTAAAAACTAATTGAAAAACTATTTTTGCACACCATCTTTTTTTTTAATCAAAATTGCTTATAACAGTTTAAAACTTGTAAATATATATATATAAAATTGTGTAAGAAGCTTAATGGACCACCAATACACTGAAAAAGATATGGTAGCAAAAATCTGGTTGCTGTTTATGTTTTGATTGTAAACAAATATAATGTATTTGAATTTTTTTTACATTCTACGTGCTGAAGCTGCACATTTAACCCTTGTGCTATCCCAGGCACTTTAACATTGGGAGTTGGGTCATCTAGACCCACTAGACAGTGCTCTGAACCTTTTTTCTTCAATGATTTGTGAACCTCACTGGTGTCCATGGATTACATGAAATCTTTCCACCTTTATCCACCTTTGTCATGGTAGTAATAACACGTCAAAGTAAGGGTGGGGTTATCTAAGATAGCACAAGGGTTAATGATTAAAAGAAGGAGTAAGTGTTATTTTTTAGATGTAAAATGTACTAATTGGGAATGGTGACGTTGGTTTTTTTGAGTGTTTTTTAAGCTGTTCAGTGTGAAAAATGTATGTCTTCTTTCCGGTTCTAAAGTTGCTGTCCTCCTAAGGAGATGAAGATTTTCACAAACAAATGAATCAAAACAAATTTGGTGTCTGTGCTTTTCCAATTTCAAAAATCTCTATATTTTTGAACTTTGATTTGCAGATCACTGTTGCATGAAGAGTCCTAAAGTGCATTAATGAGAATAACTCCCACTCAAGTTGAATCTTGATATTGAAAGAGAAAATAGTTTGTGAAAGTGTGAACTCTGTCTCAGTTCCACTGTGCACTGTGGCCTAAAAATAAATATAAACGTAAAAACAAAAACTTTTAGTGTTGGTAACAAGTTGAGTAATGAGCTCCCTAGCAGCTGTTACCTGTCATCCCAGCAATTCTTTTGAATCCACATCATTTTCACTATCTAATTGAGCAGAGTCAAACTATCTGTTCAAGAAAACCAAAGATTTGTGTCCTTAGCTGGGGCTGTGTTGATTTTTATTCTCCTCTCGTCCTCCAGGACAATGAGATTTTGAACACGGCTGTCTTGACGGGAAAGACTGTTGCTGTCCCAGTTATGGTGGTGACCGTCGGAACAGACTCCTCTGTAACTGATGTCTCTGAATCGGTGACGTGTCGCTCAACAGACGAGGACGTGGTGAAGGTCAGTGAGATAAACCCCTGAAAGGAGGATGAGACTTTCCATCGCTGTTGTCCCAAAAAACGAGCTGTCAGCTGTTTCTAATTCAATTTTGGAGAACAGTTTTAGAAAAACTAACAGCTTGAACGTTGTCCTTCAACAAGGTCATTCGAGTGTTTAACTATAAGCATATGCTTTTGATCATATTAGTTAGTTTGTTTTCTATGTAAATGATTTCTATCTTTACATATAATTGGTATTATTAGTATAATGCTTTACCAGGCTGTTTTTTTTATTAGAATATCTGCAGTGTATCAACACAAAGATGAGTTTCTTTGAAACCTATACGTCCAGAAAATCGCAAATGTAATACTTGCTCGGAACTTGTGCATTAGTGACCCTCAAATGGAATGGTGCATTAGTGTCTGCCACTGCACCATTCATGGTTGGGGTCATGTTTGGGTCAGACTTCCCTAAAGTTTGTTTTTTCAAGTTATGAAATTATTGGTAGGATGAGAAAAACTGTCAGACAAAAAAGGCGAGACACTAATGCCATTTGAGGATTGTTTATGCACAATCACATAGTTTTGTAGTAAGGTTTTTCTTGCATTTTTCTATCTATGTTTTGAGTTAATTGTTCTGTCACATGTTATTCTGTTGACTCCTGCCTCCTCACACACAAATGATGCGGGAATGTGAGAGCTGGATGTGCACAAATTCATCCATTTCTCAGAATCTCTTCCCTTATTTTAAACTCATCTCTAAATTTAAAGTACAACAAATCTGATGACTTTAACATGGATTTATTTCAGAACAGATGTTGCTTCTTCTCAATAATTGATGGTACTTTCTAATGCTTCTACAGTAAATGACTGTCTCAAAATCATTTATTTTTAGCAACAAATGACCGGATAAGTGCTTAAATACATTATTCAGGACATTTAACAATTAGCAAAAATTAGGAAAATATTTTCTTTTTGCTTCAAGAAATAATCATTTTAGTAACTTTGTTCCATTTTGAAGCCTTTAAATCTTAGAAATTAGATATTTATGCCCATTTCATGACGTCAACTTAAGCTGGCCTTGGCAGCATGTCTGTGTTTCGCAAAACAACAAACATCCAAACTTTTGCAAAGATGGATGTGTATATTGTGCATATAAAAATAAAGCGTTTAGCCAATCACAGCTAGCTCAGCATAGAAAGTATGTGTGTTTGTGTTAGCCTGGGGGCGGTGCTGACAGCGCAGACTCCTCCCGGAAGGGGCTGTTCCCCACTTTGTGATGTCACAATGTGAGAACCTGCTGGTGTTCATGGGTTGGGAGGGGCTGGTACTCGGAGCGCATGTTTTTAGAGGAATGCTCACAAATGGCTAAATAGATCAATATACCACTTTTGGGTGTTTTTTTGTGAAGGATTAAGATTGTTACACACCTAAAAGTTAAAAAAGTTGATTATGTGTAATATAGGCCCTTTAAAATGCAGTTGCTGATTGTGATGTATCTTAAAATAATACAATTGTCCTATTTTGAGGAGTATGCATTGGATTATAAAACACACCATTAATTAATGGTCTGTTTTTTAAAATGTCATAAGGCGCACCAAACTATAAGTCGCATTATGTGAGATGACAGAGTTAGAGATAAGTCGGTCTCAGTAATTTCAGGAAATAGTTTATAAAACGCTGCGTTAGCCATGTTAGCATATCCATAACACCTGTAACTGTCAACGTTGTTTGCAACACCCAGAAAACAGATTGATACCGCTAAAAACAAATGTTACTGTGACCATGCCAACACCCAACCTTGTTAGTAACATGTAAAGAAAACACAGCGGCACGTTAGCTGCATTTGCATATCTACAAAACACCCAAACTTTGAAAAAAAGGTCAGGTTCCATATTTGAATACAAAAGGTGACGTAAACCTAAGATGAGCAAAACCACTGATGATATGTGGCCAACTGTCTGAGTCCAATGGTGGTTCAGGTCACCTGACATGCTCAGTGCAATACAGCTACAAACGCCTTTTTCCATATAGTGTCTGCAATTATGTGAACTTGACTAATATATGTAATTTAGGCTGGAGGAGCATGTGATAAATAAACACAGAATGACATTTAAGCTGTATAATAAATCAGTGTGTGCATTAAATGCTGCTTCCACTTGTTTGTGCCTTTATAATTGCAGCAAATGAGAAAGAAATTCCTCAGGTCACACTTTTCTTTCAGCCTCTGTCGAGATTTGCCTCATTTACAGTCTGACATGTGTAGGCGGGGAAAAGGTCTTTCAGGCACATATATTCGTGTTTCCATTGATGTACATTTCGACTGTAGATTTTAAGGCCATTTAATGTAGGTGAGCATATCATGTAGGGTAATGCTAGATATGTGTGGCTTTGTCAGAAAACTGCACACATTTTTTTATTTTTTTTTATTAATTTATTTATTTAGTTCATCGTGGCTACACATGTTTTAGCTTGATGCAGCAAGAGAAAACTTAACTAAAAACTCTTTCAATGCATCCAATGAGAATGTTAACCTTTAGTCAGAGCTGTCCTTACAAGTGGTTACGGGCTGTGTGTGGGTGAAAAATGAGCACAAATCTATCTGGGACATGAAGGTGGCCCACACGGAATATTAAGGTCGTAAACGCTCAGAGAGCCCGTTCATGCACTCTTTTTTTTAACAATTAAACAACACCAAAGGGTAAATAAGAGCACTGTTTGTGAGATGCAGGTGTGTCATGAGAATTTTCCACTTTTATCTACCTCCCCAAATTCTGCACACTGCCCGTCTGTCTTGTTCAGGTGAAAGCTCTCCTTGCACGCAGCCTGCTTGTTAGAAATGAGGAAATTAGACAATCAGAGTGTAGTTTATGTGAGTATCCTCTGGGTGCCCTATCACCTGCACACCCTGTGCTTGCAACATTTGTATGCACGCACCTCACTACGGTAATGACTAGAGGGTGCATAAAGGGTGGTGTGCGCTAACATTACTCATACGTCATAAGCATGAAACTTACATTATGTTTACTTCACGATACACCTACCACAACTATGACAATGGTATGTTTCTTTTAATGACCTCTCTTAAGTGGGGCACATTAACCATAAGACACCATGATCCTCCACCGGCCCGGACAACCCATCTGCCGCACCTGTGCAGTTCAACTCCTAGACGGGTGCATTTGACTAAGATTCTAACTCTGTAGTTGTGTTCTTCTAAAGTATATTTCTTGCAAACATAACAGTCCCCTGATCACTAAACTGACACACATTTAGATCCCTGTTGGAAATGAATATGTTTAATTTTGATTAACTAATATCCCCATATTATCCATTAAAGCAGGTCTTTAAGGATATTGTGTGAACAGACCTCCTGCTTCCTGGCATTAAATTGAGTAGTACCTTAGAGTATGCAGAGTAGTCCGGTTACTTAATTGCTTCTGTCAAGCCAGCTCTGTTTACAGGCCAGAGATGAACCTACCCCACCTCCATGCTCCCCACTCCCATCGCTCATATCTGCCATAGATTGTATCTGTCTGGCGAGTTGTTAATTTCCTGGGCTACATCCAGAGACAGCCTTAATGTTCTCTGTAAGTATTCTCCCGTTAGCTGCCTGATGTGTTTGATTAATGGATCCTCCTGGACGTTTATGATAGTTTGCGAAGCCGAATGACAGAGACTGTGTAATTCATGGAGACAATCCCACCCTCCGTCTGGAACAACACATGCCAAGCAGGCAGGGTGTTTGGGGGATTGAACTGGCTGTTACTCGAACAGTGGAGTCCTTTTGTTTTTAAAATATTGATTTGAGGCTACGTGTTGGGCAATGACACAGCGCAGCAGGAAGGTGTACGCAGCTCAGTGGGAGGTGTTGGCTGGCTGGATGTCAGCTGCCACACTTTGAGGTATTTGTTTGCGCTAAAATGAATGGGGATTAGATGTAAATGCCAGGAGGCTGTTAATTTAGCCTGTCCGTGCACTTACTTTACTTAGATTTATGATAAATCCCATTCTCATTTGCAAATTCCTTAATCACTAAAAACAAGGGTAAACATCATACAACCTTTAATAAAGAAAGTAAGGCTGATGGGATGAACAGTGTTGTGTCATTGATCATTTACACTGGATCCAGTGGAACTCGTCTGGTGCTGGAGTCCGAGGCTGTGTGCGGATCGCTTTAAGAGGCCTAAACTCTGAAATGTCAGAGATGAACGGGCTGTCAAAGACACTTCAGTCCCAGCAGAGTGCTGCGGGAGAGGAACAGCTCAACAATGAGGGCTGATAAGTAGCAGGGGACTCCTCTGATATCTATATCGGTTCTCACATTGAACATCATACGAAGTCCTGCTTCGTGACTGACTGTAGGGAGAGACGCCGCCCTTATGGGAATGCTTAAATTCTTAATTAATCATCTCTGTCATTCTCTGCTTCAGTGCAGTGTTATGTCACACAAGGGCACTAACAAGACACAGCGTCTGAGCTGTAGACAGGAACGAAACGCAACAAAAACACGACATTTTAGATTGTTTCCTTTTGATTCATGTTAAAAAATATGAAAGCTTTTGTTCCAGAAGTTCATTTTTCATTTATGAGGAACCACGTTTTTTTTTCATCTTATAAAACAGTTGACATTTTAAGAGAGGGAAGCTTTTTTATTCACATCTATGTAATTTGGACATTTTTGACACTGAAATGACAGATTCAAAGCAAGATTGGATGTTCGGATCACCGTTTTTTAACTGACGTGAAAGCATTCATCTTGTTGGGATCATTTCAGTTCATGTTTTTTTGTCTAAACTGCCTGCAGACCTGCAACTTTGTGGGAACACGTTATTCATCTGCTGCATCCTTGTCTGCTAAGCCTTCGATTCACTATTCATGTAACCCTCTGACTTGGGTATTTGAAATAATTTCAGCTCCAAAACATTATTCCTCTTTGCAGACAGCCATGTCGTTTAGAACATTTCTTTGAGCTTCAACAACTAGGCTGAGTTGCTGAACATTCCACTTTCTAGATTTTAATTTTGAGTACAGTCCAAATTTAGCAAAAATGCTGAGTTGGTCAAATGCTTAATCCTATAACCAGACCAATTATATGCAGTGATGATCAGGACTATGTCGTTTGGAAAATAGATCACTCAGCAAAATTAGGCCTCAGATATCAGACACTGGAACAAAGCAAAAAGGGAAAAACAGCCCCCCCACCAAGACTCGGTGTGAACCAACATGACCTACGAATGCAGAAATCTGTTTTTTTATATTACAAAAATTAGAAAACTGTATGAAAAATGTGTTAGTCAAATTATTCGTTTTTAGGATTTTTTTCTAACAGCATTTTTAAGACAAAGTGGCGCTTTGCTTTCTGTTTCCCATCAGCATCCCTTTGCTTTGTGTTAACATTGGATATTTGAAGTTCAAACCATCCAAATACCTTTACATAAACATTAAAGCTAGTTTAGGTGCAGATAGGAAAAAAAAATACTGCAAATCTCCAAAGATCAACTTCTTATTTCCATTTAAAAAGCACATTTGCTTTCTACTGCACTGGAGGCAATCTTCTGCTGGCTTCATGCTGGAGATGCAGCAGGCTCTCTCATAGCATACAGTAAAAATCTGTCACACACCAAGTTTTCTTCCCGGTCACAGAGGATATCCTGCCATGGCTCCATGATGAATGGCTGTTTCTAGTTTTATCTCAGTGCTAAGAAATAACTTGGAAGACGGGATACAGATATATCCCCCAGACTATATAATTCCATGTGGTTCTAGCTGCAGAAGTCTGCAATATGGTGGGATCAATAAGACTGACAACATTTCTAGAAATTTATCACATTTCTGGTAAATGTGTTATCATCTGCCTCTCGATGTTTTTGTGGGGTTGATATTCTTTTTTTTGTTTGCTTTATTTTATAAATGGATTTTGTAAGAAAACGGTGAGAGTTAATAATGACACAAGAGGATATAGCATGCACATTCATCTACATATTGTGCAGACCAGACTCGTGTTGCTTTAAATGGGAAACATTGTAAAGGCTAAAGTAAACTCTGTTATTTTAAACAATGTAACAAAGAACTCACACAGTGGATGCCTTTCCTCTGAGTAATTTCATCAGCTTCACTAGATTCATTTACATAAAGCTGAGCCTCCCGTTATATCGCAACAACTTTTTGACACAGTGCACATGCTCCGATGAGACACATTCCCAAGATGCTTTGGGCAATTATTTTCCAAACAAATGAATTTTATCCCTCTAAAGCATCACCGAAATAGTGGATGCACATGAAGTAAACCAATTTCAAGTTTTTTGCATTTATAATCGGTTCCTTTATTATTGTTTGATTTCAAGTTCAAGAAACCCTTGCTACAGTTGATAAGGCTTTTTCAAGAAATCTTGCTAAACTCTTATGAACACATTGGTGTGCAGGATCATCCCAGAGCTTCATGTACTACAAATAGGTTATAGATCACAAGGCACTCAGTGTCATATCTCAATAAGATGCAACTTTTAGCGATAAATTCGAAACAGGATTTGTTACAGAATTTTCAAAACGTACAGAAAAAGTTGAAAGAATCACTCGTTCTTTTTAATCAGCTGCAGAGTTCGTTCTGTTGGAGATATGGTAAGAAGCAAACTTAGTGTGATGTTTTTTGACCATTGAAACTTAATATTAAAAACAAGTAAGTAAGATTTGACCTTTTATGTAAGAAATGAAGCATCCAAGCTGCAGCTGTTTAGCTGTAAAGACAAATGTAAGATGACAGCATTGCATTATTTGAGCATGAAAACATAGATTAAAGCCAAAACAAGGAAACAAACAAAAAGACACCCACTTAAAAAAAGATAGTCATATCCCCCTCGTGCTTGTCTTTAGCAAGAATAGAAAATAACAGATTTTGGGGATTTTGATTAAATAATTTAATTCTGCAGTATAACCCTGTACTTTAAGATAATAATCCACTTTTTTTTTCTTTTTTGGGGGAGGTAAGTTTATGGAGCAGTGGTTAACACTCTTGCTTTACAGCAGGAAGACCCTAGTTCAAATCTCAGTTCTTCCTGTGTGGAGTTTGCATGAACTCCCAGTGCAAGTGTGGGTTTTCTCTGGGCACCTTGGCTTCCTCCCACAGTCCAAAAAAGCAGTACCGCCAATGTAGTTTGGTGTCACCACACTGCCCCCTATGGTGGGTGTGTGAGTGTGTGGCACGGTGACAGGCTGGCATCCTCTCTAGCGTGTACCCTGACTTCACCAAACAGTATCCAGGACAAGGGATAGAGTGGGTTAAGAAAATGTCCATTGATAAATCGCACACATCTGTGGAGGCTGCCTGTTATGACCACAGAACCAGATATGTCCCCAAACAACTCTACCTGAGCAATGAGTTCACAAACTGTGGGGTCACTGAAGGTAACATAAGGTGGGGCAAATACTGCTGAACATCTGTCTCATTTGCATAAAAAGGATCAAAATAAAAAATAATAGAAAAGAAAGCCCACAAAAAATACATAGAAATGTGTACAAAAGTTATAATTTATTTTATGTTAACTTGAAGTTAACATAAGATCGATGAGCCTTGATAAACAGCATAATATACTTGTTTTAGGTGATAACAAAATGGAATGCCTTCGCTCACAGGTGGCCGGGATAGGCTCCGGCAACCCCGTGACCCCGAAAGGGACAAAACGGAATAGAAAATGAATGAAAAAAATGGAATGTATGCTTTCTCCCTGGATGCAATTACATTTAGTAGTGTTTGTGAGAACAAACCTATCCATGCTCTTCGTGCCTCAATAGTGTGTAGTTTTCTAGTGCAACTGTCAGAAGAGCTCCACTCTGACTGCCTCTCTTAATCCTCGCCTCTCCTCCCACGCAGGTGTCTGACAGGTGCGACTACATTTTTGTAAATGGCAAGGAGATGAAGGGCAAGGTGAAGATGATGGTGAATTTCACTTACGGATACCTAAGTGCTCAGCTGGAGCTCAGCGTGTGGATCCCTCGACTCCCCCTACAGATCGAGGTGTCAGACACGGAGCTGAGCCAGATCAAAGGGTGGAGGGTTCCCATCATATCTACCGACCAGCGGTAAGTTACCAGGCTTTTCTGATGACCATTGCTTTCCATAATCTTTTTTGTAAAAATGTATTTGTAGTGAAAATATTCTTTAAGTTTATATCTCTAAAAATAATTTATTTTTTATCGTAGAATCTTTGTTATTATATTTATTTTTCAGATTATTTAGTTCATATTAAAACATACATCTCATCAGTATTTTTGTGACTGACTTTGTAATATTGATGTAAATATTTTTTTCTCCACATTTTTTTATCGTATTTTTTCAGTTTATTAAGGATCTTACAAAAATTCAAACTAAACAGTCTTTAGATGGTTTCTGTCTGATTGAACTTTTGGCAAATGGGATATTTTGTGATGAAAGGGTCACTGGACACCACTATGGAGGAATGTGGTCTCACCAAACTGTTCTGAGCTGGTAACAAAATGGCTGATCCACATGGCGCAGCTTGTCATTATCACACACTCATGGTGGCTTGCTATTGTGTCTCTTAGCTGTCAGTAGGACGGCGCATTATTAGAGCTGTCTCTAGGTCAGACCTCTCCCCTGAGGCCTCATCACTAGCAGCACCTCTGCCAACGCTGCTGTGCCACTGCAGCCACTGAAATCCATCCACTGATGGAGCAGCTATCAGCCTACCTGCAGTAATTACATCTGGAAAAGCACTGAAGCTGGACTTGGAGTTGTCCCAAGCAACTGTGTGTGTCGACTCTAATTACCCGAGTTTTCCTTTTATTTTGACTGACAGAAGTACAGTGTTCAATTGATGTCATAGCTTGTCGAGAATGTTGCTTTTCAGGTTGTATGCTGGGATGCATGCATTTATCAGTGGGGACAGTCAGAGTCAGAGTCAGTCAGGGCTGTCAGAGCAGCCGCCAGCACCTCTGCTGATTGCTTCAGAAAGCTTTGCTTCTCCCTTGTCTTCCACCGCTCTTTGTTTATCAGGGGATAACAGGCCTGACCTTGCAAAGTAGCATTGTGCCTGTTGGTAGGACTGGGCATTGGTCCACTGTGCATAAGCCCACAAGGAACTAAGCCAATGAGTGACAACAGCAAGTAGCTTAGCCTCCCTCCATCAGCCAGACTGGCAGACTGTGGCTGTACAGGACAGAGGAGGAGAAATGAAAAATAAAGAACCATCAGGGCTGTCAGTAAGATCACGGCTAAGGTACTCCTCATCGTTTTTGACTGACACTGTCTGTACAGCTCACCTCTTCCCTCCCTAAATTCTGTCAAAACAGGAACAAGATAAGCATGCAGACAGAAAACATAAGTATTAGCAGAGCATTTGGGCATGGACTGGTCCTTCAACCCTACAAATCTATTCTGGGGAACTCCTCCCCTATCAGTCCTTCAAAACTTGCTCTGCTCAACTGTTATTTCATATGTTTTTCACTTCTCAAACTTCTTTTAAAGGAAGAATAAAAAGTTTTGTGAAAACTTCTTTGCCAATCAGAACAGGGTCTGCTGTTTTTAATGTAGTAGAAGAAATTAATAAAATAGAAAAATAAAAATGCAACATGACTTTAAAAAGACGCAAGAAATAGGACAACACAATGTTTTTGGTTTAAGTCTTTTTAAGACTGTATGAAAATAAACACAATATTGTGAATCAGACTGTTTGGTCAATACTCAGGTATCTGCTAAATGACCTTTGCATCCAAAACATGATACACCCTCTCGGCATATGCACGTTGTAAGAGTAGCATATGCCATGCGCTCAATAACGCATGAAATGCAGTTCCATGAAAGCACATTTAGCTCAAGGTGTTCACACTGGACAAGCAGGGAGGGGCTTTGTATCTTAATCTACTGTTCACTAGCGCATACCCCCTACCTAAGGTTGGAAGAGACTTGGTGCGAAATGTCAAACCAGCGCAAATCTCACAAATCTTTCTTCAGGCTCCTTCTTTCCCAGCTCTATTCCAATTTATGAAAGGTTCATCATATAATTATGTCTGGGCACAAACCAGAATTATTCATTTCTCCTCCATGGTCATTCAAAGTTTGTGCGTTTAGTGGCCGCCCGTTTTGTTTGTAGAGCCCGAAAACAGTTGTAAAAAAACGTGTGCAGCTACGAAAGAACGTGAGTTACTCTGACTCCATGCAAGATCTTACCTTATGGGGTCTCAATGATCCTATGAAGGATGAGGAATCAGCCCAGAACTACACGGGAAGAGCTGATGTCATGGTTTGATGAGACCAAAATAGAACGTTTTGGTTCCAATTCCACTTGCCGTGTTTAAATGATGAGTACCATCCCAAGAACACCATCCCTACTGTAAAACGAGGGGTGGCAGCATCATGCTTTGGGGGTGTTTTTCAGCATAAGGGACAAGACGACTACACTGTATGAAGGAGAGGATGAACATGTATTGCGAAATTTTGGGGAACAACTTTCTTCCGTCAGTCAGATGGGTCATGACTGAGTCTTTCAACATGACATTGACCCGAAGCACACCTCCAGGAAAACCAAGGAGCGGCTCTGCAAGAAGCATTTTAAGGTACTGGAGTGACCTAGCCAGTCTACAGACCTCAAAGCAATAGAAAATATTTGGAGGGAGCTCAAACTTTGTGTTTCTCAGCAACAGCCATGAAACCTGACTGACCTAGAGAAGATCTGTGTGGAGTGGTCCAAAACCCCTCCTCCAGTGTGTGCAAACCTGGTGAAAAACAACAGGAAAGGTCTGACCCGTGGAATTGCGAACAAAGGTTACTGGACCAAATATTACCATTGATCTCAGGTGTTCAAATACTTATTTGCAGCATACAAATAAGTTATTTTTAAAAAATAACGCAATGACATTTTAGATTATGTCTCTCACCGTGGATGTGCACCTAAGATGAAAATGTCAGACCCCTCCATGATTTCTAAGAACTTGCAAAATCCCAGGGTGTTCAAATACTTATTTGCCTCACTGTAGGTAGACACAATGATTTTAAGTGCTAGCATTAATAAAAAATGTATCACTCCTACTGTAAAGTGCAAAAACATGTTTTGAACAAGGGCCTTAAAAAACTGTTTTCAAAGTGTCTAAATCTCAAAAAAGTTGTATGAAATCTGGTTACAGCTAACCAAAGAAGCTGTGATTTCATCAGTACTTTTGAGAGTCGTAGGAATAACCCCCCACAAACGCACGCACACATACACACACAAACAAATGTAGGTGTATAACGTTCATACAAAGCAGTTTGTGAGAGTGCAAGACCAAATTTAAAAGAGCAACACCATATTACAGTTGTAAAAAAGAAAAAATGCATTATTAGATAAATTAACTTCAATAAAAGAATAAATAAAGTACAAACATCTGGCTTTAAGCTAAATATCTAGTTTATAGGTTTCTCAGTACACTGTTGGAGATTGCAGTAGCAATAGAGGGAGGCAATCTCAATAATTCCATAAAACCTCATACAGCTGGGAAAATAAGTATTGAACACGTCAACATTTCTCTCAAAAAACATATTTCTAATCTAGCTATTGACACGAAATTTTCACCAGATGTCGGCATCAACCCAAGTAATGCACACATAGAAAGAAATCCAAACATTTATGTCCATAAATGAAGTTATGTGTAATAAAGTGAAATGGCACAGGGAATAAGTATTGAACACGCTTACTGAAATTTATTTAATACTTAGTGCAAAAACCTTTGTTGGTGATTACAGCCTCAAGACGCCTCCTGTATGGAGAAACCAGTCGAATACATTGCTCAGGTGTGATTTTGGCCCATTCATCCACACAAACTGCCTTCAAATCTTCAAGGTTCCGGGGGTCTCTTCTGTGAACCCGGATCTTCAGTTCTTTCCAAAGATTTTCAATTGGATTCAAGTCTGGTGATTGACTGGGCCATTCTAGCAGCTTTATTTTCTTTTCCTTCAACCAGTTCAGTGTTACCTTGGCTGTGTGCTTGGGATTGTTGTCTTGCTGAAAGATCCACCCTCTTTTCATCTTCAGCAGCCTGGCAGATGACAGCAGATTCTGATCAAGAATGTCTCCATACTTTTCTCCAGTCATTATTCCTTCAATGATATGAAGTCTACCAGTACCACATGCTGAAAAACAGCCCCACGCCATGATGCTCCCACCTCCAAACTTGACTGTTGGTATGGTGTTTTGGGGGTGATGTGCGGTGCCATTTTTCCTCCAAACATGTTGTGTCTTATGACATCCGAAGAGTTCAATTTTGGTCTCACCTGACCAGAGTATCTTCTCCCAGAATGTCAAGGGTTTATCCAAATGTTGTGTCGCAAACTCCAAACGAGCTTCAACATGCTTCTTCTTCAAAAAGGGAGTCTTGCGTGGTGTGAGTGCATGGAGGCCACGGCGGTTGAGTGCATTACTTATTGTTTTCTTTGAAACAATAGTACCTGCTGATTCCAGGTCTTTCTGAAGCTTTCCACGAGTGGTCCTGTGCTGTTGGAGAACCCTTCTGATGATTGTTCTGACTCCTCTGTCTGAAATCTTGCGAGGAGCACCTGGCCGTGGCAGGTTTATGGTAATGCCGTGTTCTTTCCACTTCCGGATGATGACCCCAATGGTACTCACTGGAACTTTCAGAAGTTTAGAAATGCCCCTGTAACCAATGCCTTCAGTGTGTTTTGCAACAATAAGGTTGCGTAGGTCTTTGGACAGCTCTTTGCTTTTACCCATCATGCAATGCTTCTTGTCTAACACCTTGCTGGTGAGAAACCTTCTTAAAAGGCATCAATCAGGACTATACCAGCTGATATTACTTTGCACTAATAGGGGGCAGGTTAACCTTCTGAATACTGACAAACTCCAGCTGCTTTCTTGGCTTGCCAGACCTTTTTACCCCTCCTTTTCTTCATGTGTTCAATACTTATTCCCTGTGCCATTTCACTTTATTACACATAGCTTCATTTATGGACATAAATGTTTGGATTTCTTTCTATGTGTGCATTACTTGGGTTGATGCCGACATCTGGTGAAAATTTCGTGTCAATAGCTAGATTAGAAAAATGTTTTTTGAGAGAAATGTTGACGTGTTCAATACTTATTTTCCCCGCTGTATGTAGGTTTTCTGTTTTATTTACCAAATTGAAATCAAAAAGATTTTTTCATTAATTTATTTTTGTGGGTTAGTGGCTGTCACTCAATTGCATGTGAAATCAGTCCTGCCAGCAAAGCTTTTAAGCCCTTAACTTCAAATCTCTCTGTACTCTCGAGAGCTCGCAGCTAACATCTTTATTCCTGTGGCTTAGCAGCCAGTCTGATTTCTGTGCGGATTAAGACAGAAAGAGACAAGTAGAGCGGATAAAGGGAAGAAAAACAGTTTAAGAGATTAATTTTCTTTTCTTCTTTCCTTTATTACAATCGCAACCTTTACTTGTGTGCATGTACGCAAGAAGGGAAAAGACACAGAAGGAGCAAACGAGAACGATTTCACTACAAAGGTGGATGCAAGACTAATGTGCAGCAAACGTGCATGATTAATAGCAGTGTTGACAAAGGCTTTTTCTGTTTGCAAGTAACCCAACTGCGCCCCAGTGGAAGAATGAAGAGCTGTAATAGCATTTATTTTCCCAGATCAACAATTCAAGTGCTGTCTTCTCAACATCTTCGGATGAATTATCTGTTGTTTTTATAAGAGTGTCTGTCGAAGCAAAAGATAGAGAAGCAGTTATGGACAGATTCTATTCATACAGAAACCATTGAAACCTAGTTTGTCAAACTCAAGGCAATTTTCCCTGTGAGATAGTTGTGCCTCTGTTGGCTGATTTGTTGCTAAAAGTGATAAAATTAGATTTGCTGGCAACATGGCAATCAGAGAGGCTATTAAGTAAAGCAGCAAGGAGGTGTAAGCACATTTACAATTCCGATCGGGTGCTTCATAATGGTTAAGGAGAGACATTGAGAAAGAAAAATGATGCCCGTTTTACCTAACTGATGTTCTCTTACCGACTTCATCCACAGCTTTCCTGCATAACTAGATTTTGGTCAGGTACATATTCCTGTATGCGTTACATCAATCTCTGTGTGTTTGATGGAAATTGTTTAGACTGCTCCAAGATGCATGCACACTATGTGGAAGAAGGGAAAATAAAGGGACCAACTGAAAAATAATTTTCTTTAAAGCTATACTGATGTAAGCAATAAGCACTTAGGTGTCAGTCAATTTAGCCTTTCCTTTGGTTTACATTTCAGCGAGCGGAAACCATATTGAGAGCAAACACTGATAAATAAATAAAAAACAATCGAGCATTCTTACTCTCTTTTTTGTTGTCACAGACGCCCCTTTGCGACCTGTTAGCAATGGACAAAATCTAATGGCTGACGTTTAATTTTTGCCCGTCCTTGATTATTTGTTGTTGTTTTTTCTGTTTTTTTTTTTTTTTTTGTTTTACAGTAAGTACCCACTCCGATAATCTTTGAAAAACCTGTTTTGTTTTCCAAGACATAGTTTCTGCTAAACGGCAGAAGTTCATTAAAAATCCCCCTCTAAGTTTTGGGTGGAACTGTTGGCTTGTAGTAAGCCTGACCTCATTTCCCATCATCACTTTGTTTACACTCTCACCTGATAGCTTACAAGCCCAATCATAATAGTACGAAAATGGCGAGCAATATCGGAGTTATCCAGAGCAGGGAGTTTGTGGCCTGCTAATTGTAGCATTAGCGTAACAGCTACAAGCTCTTTCCAACGGCATTTTTTCGTCTGTTCTTGATTCACAACTTACATTTCTGTATTTAAACAGAAATACTGAGAAATGTAATTTAAAGCTTAATTTTCTTTAGATATGTTGTCCATCATGAGAAAATAGCCTCAAGAACATGTTAAAAATGCCAAAAACATGATTTTCATCAGTGGTTGTTTAATTTCTCAACAAAAAGTTTCTTTTGGCATTTAACATGTGTCTCTTATCTATTATGTAGAGTCCCATTTAAGCCTTTGTGTAAGCTCCTCTCAGATGTGATCTTTCCTTAAAGACACATATGTTCTCTGAATTTACAGTCACTTATTTAAATAGATCTATCATAAATCACTGAAAGTTCACTACATTTGCTTTGATTTATGTTGGTTTTGCATACTTCAAGCAGGTTCCAATGTTTTGCAAAAACTGGTGATGAAACTGTACATTTCTAGGCGTGCATCATACTGCTGTCAGCCGTCCGTGAAATAGCAGAGTTGATTTGACTTTGGAGTGTTGACCACCAACCTGGTTTATTTTAGCCAGCGGAGCACTTACTTTTTGTGTCTGCAGATTAGCAGCACACCTCTGACCAACCTGGACATGTTTCATTTTCACTACAGTGCACCTGCTGGTGCAAACCAAGGGGAATGCGTCTGTACTCGGAGCTTAATAACATTTCACTCAAGGCAAAACTGCACTGAAAGTATGCATGTTTTACAACACTATAGGATCAACAAAATAAGCAGAGAGCTTGTGCTTCCTACAAGTTCTCTCTTTGCTCAACTCTGTTTTCATTGTTTTTCTGGCTTCATAACACTTTTTAATCAATCTTTACCACACTTTGCTCTTTCAACAGATTTTATAAGACTAATAACAAATAAATAACTACACATGATCATGCACAATGCCGCGTATTTCAAAGGCTAAAACCGAGTTTCATTTTTTTTAATTGAGGATTTTCAATTTCAGTGATCTGATTGCTTGAAGCTTGAAAAACCAATCAATTTAACCAATCAATTAGTTAATTTAAACATCAATGTGTTCAATTTCTACCCTCCAAGTAAGCTATTCAATCATTTTTTATTCTGGGACATTTTTGAGCAGGATTGCAAAGATCTGAATAACAATTTCTAGCCCAAATTGAACCTAAATGGCAAAAACCTTATGCCTGAGTCACAACCGCCCTTATGGATGGATGAATGGATGGATGGGCTGTCTGCGGATAAAAAAGGAAAAACCTGTACGGGGCATGCATGAAATATTAAGATTGTTTTGTAGACCAATTAGTAAGCCCATGCAGTGAAAATGTCCATGCACAGTAAACATTTGAACAACATGTAAGGGTTCTAAGGGTAAGGTAGTCATGTTTTCAACCCGCTAAATTGGTGCACTGCTCAAGGGGCCTGCTAGTGCTGATCAAGTCACAAGTTCACGCTTTGTGCGTCCAGCCTGACCATTTCAGGCTGAAGTTTTTAGTTCTACGCTGCCTCTGCTCTCGGTATCATCCCCAGCCAGACCATAGTCACTGCTCCCTCCCTTTGAGCTGTCATTATGTCCAAACTTGACCCTGACATTACAGTTTCCAGCTGCTAGTACGGGTTGCACACACAACATCCCGTGTGTGCATCATTTGCATGCGGTCAGTAAGGAGCCAGAACACGCCCCTTACCGATTGCTTGTGCGGCGTAAGGTGGCCACTCGAGCCACAAGGGAAGAGCAAAACCCACCTGGTTTCCATTTAAGATGTATCCGCACTTGTCTACATTTCTCCACGGGCCCGGACAACCCAAAATCCTGAAGCACCCCCACGGGTCAACCCCCAAATGGGTGCGTGTGATCAAGGCATTACCCTCATCAGGGCAAAGTCTTTTTCCGCCACCCATTCACCCATGCACCCACATTCTGTTGGGGGCAGAACCGCTGACCAGACCACCAGGAGCAGCGTGAGGTTCTCTGTCCAAAGACACTTCAAAATCTGAGCATGCAAGGTGGCAACCAAGCCTGTGACCCTTTGATTAAAGGGTCAACCACTCTACCTCTGCAGTGCATAAATCCTACCTAAATCAAATAAAACCAACCCAAATCACTCCAAGTCTAATAGAAACTCACTTTCAACCTGTTGTTTTTTTTTCTGTTGTATTTGCTTGTCAGGTCGACACGGGACAGCGAGGATGAAGATGATGAAGACAGACGAGGCCGAAGCTGCTCTCTGCAGTACCAACACGCCATTGTGAAAGTCCTGACTCATTTTGTTGCTGAATCTGCGGATTCACAAGGACAAACCAGCTTCTTGCTGGGATCTGACTGGCAGGTGGACATCACAGAGATGGTGTGGGATTTCCTGAAAGTAGTGAATCCTCAAATCGCAAAGTTACTGGACAGGAGGATTCTGGTAGGGGTGGACATTGGGGTGACAGTTATTCAGGTATGTCATACAATACATGTAAGAAATTACTAAATAGAGAAAACTGTGCAAAAGTGTTTGGATGGTTTCCCTTTCTTCATTATTTTCCTTTTTAGGTACATCAAAATGATTTTGCTTCAATCAACTAAGACAGCTGATTTATTTACCCTTCTTTGTATTAATTGGTTGTGCATACAATTAGAGTCAAATTTTTAAATGTATATTTGTTTGATATGTTTTGTATTTTAATTTATTGTTTAACTTTAGATAGGTTAAAATGTCCTTTTTTCCAGTTTCAAACACTTTAAAGATAACTTCAAATAAAAGTTATCAAGCAAATAAGGAGGTTGTACACCAAAGACAGTCTAAGTGAACATACACATCAAATATAGTTAGAATTTTAAAAGTGAATAGAAAACCAAGGGCAGTAGGAAAAGCAAAGTTGGGCAAAGTATCTATCAGATTAAAGTAAAGTTTGCATTGCATAGTAGAGTAAAGCAAAACTTGCTGCTGGAGTTTTTAACACACATAAACGGAGCCTAATGACCAAGAACCCTACGATGTCCCAGAAACACCAAATAGAAAAGTTTGGAGCACCAATCAAGGTTCATTGGATTAAAAACAGAGATTTACAGTGGCAAGGCAGTCCTTGTCTTTGTCTCAGCTTTGTCACTGTCAATCCTGTGGTCTCATACACTGCTTTCTTGGCAGCCTGAAGCCTGTGGTCTCATGTGGCTGCACCGAGGCAACTGCTAAATGCAATCAGTCTCATTCGATTCTGGCCTCAACCTACCGTCTGAAAATCCATCAACTCCCAGGGTAAATAAACCTCATAACCTAAATGATTGCAGCACAAGGTCATGTTTATTTGTTACCAAAGCTTACTTGACATGTTGCCTCTTCACAAGTTGTACCCAGGGAGCAAAGTTAAGTTTTATAGGTCTGGAAAAGGGTTTCATTTTAATTAGTGCTCTGGAAAATTGCCCTTGGAGGGAACACAGAATTCACAAAAAACTGAAATTAGAGACAAAAAAAAAACATTGTACTGTGCCTCCTAAAGAAACTTAAAAAAAAAGTAAAGCATTCCTTAAATAACGTGTTGTTTTGAATGAGATAACATAGAAGTTTAACTCAAAAGAAACATAAGAAACAACTTGGATTGGATTTCAATTTAAGATACCGTATATTTTGCACTATTAGCCTTGATTTTTTTCAAAAAAGCAGCGGAGTGCGCTTTATAATCCACGGAACCTTATATAAGGATTAATTCTGGTTGTGTTTACAAATGTCAAAGCGATTTTGAGAAGAACACTGCGCTTTGTCAAAATGTTTGGTTTGTTGTGATTTTTATATGCTAATACGGCTAACGTGCAGCGGCGTTGGACTGGTTTTTTTTTAAGTGTTACTAACAAGGTTGGGAGATAACATAGTGACAGTAACATTTGGGATCAGTCGTTTTTTTTACGTGTTCCACACAAGATTTAGTGTTTCAGATATTGTGAATATGCTTCTAACGTAGGGATCGTGCAGCATGTTGCAAACAAGTTCTGGAATTTCTGAGAATGCAGTTAATAGAGTCTGACTGACTTTGATGCCTGAACTTTCTCTGACTCTTTTGTCTGCTTAAATATAGTACCCTGTTTTAAAATATTACAAAGTTTGAAAACGATTGATTCGGCACATATTCTTAATCTGATTTTAGTGAAGCAATTACTGCCACTCACTGACCTAGTCAGCAGACTATTTCAAAACATTGCTGCAGTAAAAATGACATTATTTCGAGATGAAAAATAAGTACGTTCTGGCAACGTTCCAGTGAGATTCCAGTAAGATTCAGATGCAAACCTTGGTTTTTGCGCTAAATGTTGAAAATACAAAGAGAGGAAATCTGTTTTAGAAGGGCCGCCAACAGAAGGTCTGCTCAAAAAATATGGAACTGTGACCATGATGGTAGAAGCGACAGGACTTTTGCAACAATATCTTTTGGACAATATGAGAAAAAAAAGTTAAGACACGTCACCTTGAAAAACATGCTGATGTGCAGCAGTAATGTTTGGAAACTCCAAAAATAGAACAGGAGCGCAAACACCTCATACCAACTGTCGAGCATTCTGGTGGAGGGCTGAGAAAAAAATACCTGGCTCACATATTCTGCTGAAAACAGGACTGATGCGCCTTGTGCATTGATGTTGATATACAGGCGGATTGAAGGGGCTCAGTACTGATACCTATGAGCCGGCAGAGATGGTTTGTAGAGATGAATAAAAACTTTTCTCTTTAAAGATCTTCATTTATGCTGTGAAGTTGGATATTGTAACATCAGAGCTCTTTGAAGCGAGCCCCGGGTGACTATTTGGGACCGTCCTTTTTGCAGACGAGGTCTGGCTTCACTCCTCAGTCATTCTGTTGATGTGATTCAGGTGCTTGGAGGCCTTTTTGCACATTCCATATGTAAGCGATGTCCCCAGCCTCAGGCCTTATCTGTAATGAACATTGTTGCTGTTTCAGGGAAGGTCCTGCTTGTCATTCTCCTTCTCTCACTCCATGCTTTGTAGTCTGTGAGCAAAGGACATCATCTGTCCATTTGGACTCTATCAGACAACCAAAGGGTTTCATCAAACTTTTATTGTCAGGAGAAAAAAAAACACATTAGAATAATATGCTGAAAGAACATGAAGACATTGTCTATTTCAAGGACAATAACAGCCGCTCCTGCCTTGGCTACTTTTGACGAGTAAGTTCTTTTGTCTAAAGCAGACATGTGCTCCATCTTGTGTCACAGTCTATGAGTCAGCCTCTCGGCACACAGACCTTCAATTTGTCAGGCTTTTCATGCTGACTGGGTGATATCAACCTCCTAACGACATCTGCAAGAGTGGAATCTGCTTCCTGACATTTGGACTCTGGACTTGTGCAGACATGCTCATTTCTGCAAACCGTTATCCACACACATTTGTAAAGCAAGAACAAATAGGAGAAAACATGACCACAAAGATCTGACAGGAGACACAAACCATGCCATGTTTCACACTGGGATCCTTACGGTTTAAGTGAATTAATGTAGAGAAAGATCCATTGCTCACACACCATTCATCTTCTTATCATGATCTTGGCTTCTGTTTTAATGGTTACAGTGTGATTCTCCGATGGATTTCCAGTGTTAACCAAAGAGAATTGATTTTTACCTACAGGAAGCCAGCCAAGTTTAGTGTTTTCTTAGACTTTAGAGCCGGGAAAAATAAATTAAACCAAAAGTAGGCTTGGGTTTCCTATTTAGCATACAGCCCAGAGCCAGGTCTTTTTCTATGTTATGCCTGGAAAGACTTTTTCTGCAATCATCTGCAATTTAGGCACTTTCTTCATGAGGTTATATTAATGTCTTCCACTTAACATGAATCAGTTGTCAGTCAAGTAAGTTGACCAGTGATGAGCTTTCTGTTATCCCAGTCTGGAATTTCTAATGATCTGAAAGTGCTCCTTTTTTTTTAACTGCTTTAAATTTGCTGCTGATTTATCATGGGATTTACCTGCAAACCAAATCATTCCAGTAGAAAATAAAAAAACTCCCTCCAACGTGCAACAGAATGATTATTGATTTATTGTTCACGTCACAATGTCATAGATTACTGCCCAACAATCCCATTTTAGGGAAAATTTTATTCACTTCCTATTTTCACCTTTTTTTCCTGGATTTCTTTGGCATCTTGCAGGTTTTATCTCCACTGTCAGACTCAATCTTGGCAGAGAAGGCTATAACTGTAGTGGATGACAAGGTGACCATCACAGAGCTGGGGGTCCAGCTGGTTACGGGCCTCTCCATGAGCCTCCAGTTAAGTCCAGGGAGCAACAAGGCCATCCTGGCCACGACCACCACACAGGAAGTGCTACAAAGCCCCAAACAGGTCAGAATCATGTTCCACATGTTTTAAAAATGATCATTTAAATGTGTTTTAAAAAATACATGATTTCATTTGGTTAATTAACTTCAAAAAATATTTGACACCTTCTCAAAATTCATTGTTTTCTTTGGGGTACAATTCATTTTTTATTTTTTATTTTAGTACAAAAATACCTAATATTGTCACCTTAGTGTTCTCTAATTGGAAATTATTATTTTTTTTATCAGTGCTATCACAAAAAGAGCTTTAAATTTTCATCATTTGGATCATTATCAACAAATAAAGTTTAAACAGTAATGATAATTAGTGGTATAAAACAGTTAAATTGAAATGTTCTCTGCAAAACCTTATTTCTACAAAAAAAATTTAACTGACATGTCTGATTAACAGAGGAATTCATGTTAATTAAGTTCACACAGTCCCCATTAACTCCTACCATATTCCTTTTTTATTTATTCAATGCTTGATTTTTAAAAACTGGTATTGGTATTCCTGCTGTGATGCTAGAATGTGAATTCTGCCTTAGAAATGTGTGTTCTTCAAAACAAAGCTACGCCCACAAACTGCATGAGGATGAGCAATTTTACCAGCAGAGGAAGCGTGCGTGTGCCATAGCTCATGTGCACAGCTCTGCAGTGTCTGCTCCACACTGCTGCTAACCGTCTTAACACGGAGGCTTGAGAGCCGGAGTGTGACAGAATGTTTTTCATTGGGCTGCAATTGCAAGTGGAAGCTTAATCTCAGAGCATGCAAGTGCAAAATCACAGATACTGTTCAGAAATATGACTTACACTCCAAACTTGGCTGTTCTATCCCACTTGCTTGCCTTTATAATTTGGCGAGCCAACGCCGAACTAGCCTCTTTGATCCATCCATCAAGGCCTGCTCTGAGCTTCTATTTGCCCCCCCCCACCCCACCCCTTACAGGGGAGGGATGCAACTGTCATTTATCTACGCTATCTCCTTACACTCTGTGTGGAGATAACCAGGCAGCGCTGCTCTATTAATGCTCTGGTAGCCATAATTATGTAGCATTTACAAGTCACAGTGGGGAGCTGCTTGTGCCCCGTTGGGGATTTATCCTTTGGCATCAATAAAGGAGAATAGGGAAACTTTAGTAGAAGGCAAATTTAGGAGCAGCTGTGAGGGAAATCCTTTCTGGCATGAACAATGTTTAATGTTTCCGTTTGATCTTCCTTTAAGGGTCTTTTAATTTGAACCTAATGAAAACTGCTTCCAAGTTAGCAGAAGCATGCAATTGAAAGATTCATTATTTCCGAAAAATGCCAACTATTATTATGGCTTATTTTCCCATTTTTAAAACAAAAGTGCGAAGAAGCCAAGATTTGTTAATGGCTAACAAGTTTTAAAAAAATTGTCTGCTGCGCTATTTTGTTGTAACCAAAGCTGATCATTTGTTCCTGGTAATCATTCTTTCTCCTCTTAAAATAGCTTTTCTGTGTGTTTCCATAGGAGGCCTTGATCAGCGCATGGCTCCAGTTCAGTGATGGTTCTGTGGCTCCTCTGGACCTTTACAGTCCAGACTCCTTCATCCTGACGGCCACTTCCTTAGATGAAGAAGTGGTCACAGTGCAGCAGGACCCCTCGTGGAAATGGCCTGTCATCGTTACAGAGGCAGAAGGTCAAGGCCTCCTCGTTCGAGTAGAAATGACTGTGTGCGAAGTCTGTAAAAAGTTCAAGCGGCGCAGCATATTAGCAGCTGGCAACTGTAATGTCAGGGTCAAGTTTGGACATAATGACAGCTCAAAGGGAGGGAACAGTGACTATGGTCTGGATGGAGATGATACCGAGAGCAGAGGCAGGTTCTCCTCCTCCCAGGACAAGACTGGGCTTGAAAACCCCTACTATGGCAGTTCCATATCTGAAATAGAGGACGGAGTGCTGCGGAGAGCTACCACAACAAGAAGCGAAATAATACGGCGACCTAATGGGGGCAAACTCTCAGATGATGGCAATCAAAAGATACAGACTGACTTTGGGGACTTCCCAGCACAAATAGATCTGCCTCGAGGCCGCAATATGGACGACGAGCTCCTTCAGTCGACACGTGGACTGACAGACCTGGAGATTGGCATGTACGCCCTGCTTGGGGTCTTCTGCCTCGCCATCCTGGTCTTTCTTATCAACTGCATTTCTTACACCCTCAAATTCCGCCACAAAGAGCTCTCCATTGAGGGCCAGGAGAACATGAACCACGCCCATGACTGGGTGTGGCTGGGGAACGAGTCAGAGCTGCTGGAGAGCCAGGTGAGCCTTTCTCCTCAGAGGGAGGAACAAACCTCCATCATGGACTCGAGCAGCGGCCTCGAGGAGGGCAGCCACCTGCTGAACGGCGGTTCCATCCAGAAAAATGTGCAGAGCCAGGTGCACCGGGCACCAGACACAAGCTGCATAGCAAAGGACAGCAAAGGAGACTCCCCAACCACCAAGAGGAAGAGAGTCAAGTTCACCACTTTCACCACTATCTCCTCAGACAATAGCTATTCCACTGTAAACACACTGACTGGAAGCCGCAGCCAGGACATTAAGTGGGTATGCCAGGACGTGCAGCTGGGAGACCCTAGTGAGTTGCGCAATTACATGGAAAGGTTAAATGACAGTGCTTTAAAGGAGGCGTTATAACAGACTGTGCACTCGTTACAAACTCACCCTAATGCCTTCCAAAGGATACTGAGTCTTAACAGACCTATGCGAAGTAGATCAAGAAGGGAATTTACCACAAAATCACCAGAAACTGCCAAAGGGTCATAACATTCAAAAGACTGTCAAGATTTCACAAATGATAATCCACCATGTATAAGAGTTCCAGAAAATTATTTTCCTGTTAGCTTATTAGAGATAATTACCTTCTTCTTTTTTTAAATCATCCTTTTATTGTTAACAGTGTTCCGAATGAACTGATGGTCCCTGGATTTGACATAACCTGAGACATGGCCTGAAGTTGAACATGTGTTGAATGACTTTGGAACTTTTGTACAACTTTGAATAGTAATTTCTTATGTGACATTCAAATTCTGTTGAAGAGCTGTGATTGGCTAAATCAAGCTAGAGAGTAATATCTGCATGTTTTAAGGGGAAAAAAAGGCACAAGTTTCCAGGTCATTCCCATTTCCCTTGGCAAGGCAGAAAACCTGTTATGTATATAATGAACGGTTCTAAAGCATTGTATTGTTGATCTGTATATTGTATTTTCATATCATTTATGGAATACACAACGATGTCAAAAGTATCTGTCAGCTTTTATTGTGCACTGAACCATAGGCCATACATTTACATCCTCAGCTTATTTCTAATGAATCGATCTTTTCTAGTAGAATACAGTATTCTGACATGACAAACCAGGTGAGAACAAGCATAGAAGTAATGGAAAAATGTGATATTTCCCTAAAATGCTTTTACAACTTTGATTCCATGCTTTATTTTTTACATCTTTCTGGATCCAGACAAAAGGTTCAACAATATAATGTCTTGGTCACAACTACCCTTACAGTCAAAAATTGTCTGTCTGCGGGCAAAAGATGGGGGCAAACCAAAACGGGTCACACCGTTTTTCTACTGGTATGCTGCAGGCGACAGCCTGTTATAAACACTTTAAGAACATATGATGGATCAACCTCGTTATAGGTGCATGCGGCTCACGCCAGATTTACATTGGACTGTCTGTTGTCTGTCTCTGTTGCGATGATACAAAAGAATTACGTGCAATAGTCAATTGGAATGTTTCCATCGCCTCTGTCATGTCTGCGACAGACGTCCATACCTTCACAACGCAGAGCAAGCTTTATGCAAAATTCTTTTTCAGTCTATGGCCTTTTTTCAACAAAAAGCCATAGAAACAGAAATAGGTCCAAATTTCAAAATTAAAACTTTTATGGTACTTTCAACATGTATACAATTTTTTTAATACATTTTTTATATTCAACCCTTGTGCTATCCTATGACCCCACCCTTACATTGACGTGTTATTCCTACCATGACAAAGGTGGATAAAGGTGAAGAGGATTTCATGTAATCCATGGACACCAGTAAAGATCATAAATCATTGAAGAAAAAAGGTTCAGAGCTCTGTCTAGTGGGTCTAGATGACCCAACTCCCAATGTTAAAGTGCCTAGAATAGCACAAGGGTTAAGGTGACATGCCATGTTAGTACTGTAAATAGCCATCCATTTTTGCCATGGACGGCAAAAGTTTAATTTTGGAAATACAAAAACATAACAAAATTTACAACACATAACATGCATCTTACAAAGCCTCTGTGAGGAAGGAGAGGCGTGTAGGAATGGCACATGTGTAAGCAATCAGCTTCATCCAGTGTGTGTCCTTGGCCAAGATGCTTCACACTACTGCACAAATATGTAGCCACAAGGGGGCCCAAGTCTGGTTCCCCCTGTGCCAGTTCCCAGCCGGGATAAAATACAGCTTTGTTTTAAGGAAGGATATCCAACGCAAAACACGCCAAAAAACCTGTGCGAGTCAGGGAAAGACGATTTACTATGGTGATCTTAGTAAGACAAAGATCTTCACCACGCCCTCAAGGGTCACCCAGTCACCCAGCCAACAACAGCTCATGGCCAAAATAATAAAAAATAAGAAAAACTATTAAAACTCTTGTCAGTTACAGTAGAAGCCGGTTTTATCGCTCACTGCATATTCAACTTTAAAGATATAATTTAAAGAAGGGTGGGCAATGGTTTCTTTTTGTCAGCAGATAATTCAGGTAGTTGAACCAAAGATTATCATCTCTAAAAACGTTCTAAATAGAAGCACTCGCCTGAGAAATTGCGTTTTGCTCAGTGAAAGCTATTATACTCACAGTTGGCTTGGTTGATTGTGAATGTGTTTTGTAGGAAGTGTGTGAGCATGAAAGTGAGTTCACGTGTGCTTCATTTTTGGGAAAATGATCACAGCAGATGTTGCCACACAGTGGTTTGTCAATCCTCAAAACCAGGAATATTGCCTGGAAAAATGGAGATGAAATGCTGCAGGAAACTGAGATTACTGCGGCTGCAAATTACAGGCAAGCCAGGGTCACGTTTGGTTTGCTCAGAAATTCTGCTAGTTAACCATGAGATCCTAAATGATCTACACAAACAAAACAGTGCGCACAGTATATACTTTATATAATACTAGCAGGCAGACTTTCAAAGACTCCCTCTCCTTTTTGCTTGGATTTATTGTTTTCTTCTTTAATCTCTTCTTTCCTTTTTTTCTGCTTTTGTTGGTGATGTAGAATAACAAAGGAAACATCTGGTTCTGATCTGACACCAAGTAAATCCATGGCCAGTATCCACAGAAAAAATCATTTTCACTAACAAAAGCATCAATTTGCATAGGTTAAGGACATTTTTTTGGATCATTCATTGGTTGACAAAGACGTTTTTTCTTCTTCTTTTCTTTATGAAAATCAAATAGGGCCATGGCTAAAGATAGGCTGGCACAGATACTGTAGATACTAAAAAGTACAGTACTTAAAAAAGAGGCTTGTGTTTGCATATCAACTGACGCAACCATTTAGGCAATAAGTTAAGGATACTTCTTCCAGTGTTACTAAATAGGCAAAATAATGTTTATACTTCAAAACAGTATTGCAATTACAAATACAACTGAAGGGAAAAAGCAGAAATGAGTGACGGAACATGTTTTTTCTTTTTTCCTCGTCAAAATGTTACTTTTTAACTTTGAAGTCTGCTTAATTCTCATCTGTAAATAATAAACTTTTTAGTTTAAAATGACATGAATCATCCTTGCAGCAGGCTTTAGTGTGCTGCTGTGCTGAGTCGTGGACTGAATGCTTGCACAGGTAAAGTTTACGAATTTTACAGTAGGTACCAGCAGGCAATGGTAAATTAATAGGGGGGCATGTGCAATTAGAATATTTTTGCCAAGCTTCCACGGCCACTGTTGGAGGTTTCTTCCTCTTCAGGTGGCAACAGATCATTGGAGCTCATTAAAGACCACCATTTTCATCCACTTAGGCTGCAGTTTCAGATGTGCTCCTGCCTGCTGGGATGTGATACACAAGGTATAATGACTGTATTTCCTTCCATTCCGATGACATAGCAACTCAAGACTTAGTTTTGCTGGCTTTAAATCTTGACTTTGCTAAAAAAGGAAAGAAAAAACCCTCTCCCCAGGCCTTCATTTTAAATGGATTTTTAATTAAATTGATGATGTGAGGCCAACACGCTTTTACTAATGGTCGGCTATGCTCCCTGCAGTCTTAATGTGCACACCCCATGTTTGCAATTTTCAAAATAATTACTCGCTGCGTGATTTAGGTTGCCGCCTTGAATTTGTGTTGAAGTCAGTTTAGTAGTTTTGAAAGGAAAAAAACCCGCTAACATTTGGTTTCTTTAAAGTTAAACCTGTAAAGAAACTGTGCTGAATAGCCTTTTCTCTGACAAAAATAATACATCAATGGAAATCAATGAGATTTATTTAAAAGCCTAAGAGACAAAAATTAGAACAGATAACTAAATATTATTTAGGATTTTCTATATTTATATTAAAGGCTTAGACACACTAGCATGTAGCACATGCACTAAGTGGTTTAATTGTCTGTAAGTCCCACTGGGCATAGTTCAGCATCACTGTAGGTTCATTTGGTAAAACTATCTATATTTTTTAGTCCCGTAATGCAACTTTTTTTTTATTGTGCCAAATCTAAGTATTTACATTTATGTTTTTCTTTCCAATTAAAAAAAATTCTATTAAAAAGAATCTTAAGTCAGTAGTTTAGACTGATATCTGAATTCAGATCTGAATCTGCATTGGTTAAAAACAACCAAAACAAACTAATGAAAGCTAGCTGAGGTGCCAGTGTAGTGTCTGACTTGTCAAAAAAGAACTTTTTAAATGAAAATTAATTTCTAATTTTATCTGAGATACATTTTTCTGAAGATAATCATCTGTTAGGTGTCAGCATCCAATCAACTGTAACACGGTACAAATAAATAACACCAACATAAAAGTGCTACGAGATGCTTTTGAACTGACTAATACCCCAACTGAAAGTGAGGACATGCAGTAAATATATGGGCCCCAAATGGTTTTACAAGGAGAACAGAACAGGTTCTAAAACCGAACCCTGTGGGACCCCAGATGACAGCCCATTTGTCTCTGACACAACCTGATTTATAGAAACACTGCCGCTCCTGTCAGAAAGGGAAGATATAGGATGAACTATTGTGTAAAAGCTCCAAAAATGTCACCTAAACCATGGAATCTATTTTTTTGTGTGTGTGTGTGATCATACAATCAAAAGCTAAAGTGCAACAACCGCTAGCCCTACTTCAACAAAGTTCTCTGTAGCTTGTGGCTAAAATGATTCAAATGGGACTTTTTGGGCATCACATCAAGTTTTACACACTTGTAACAGGTAGAAGAGGTTTTAAAACAGGTGTACACAACAAAACGTATAAAGTGACTTGGAACTTTAAGAAAACGAAGGACTTAGAGAAGTCCAGTAAAATGCTTAGAAGTCAAACTAATTGGACCATCGTGTAAAAAGGAAATCTCAAAGAATGACTGATCTTCGAATAAATTCTACTTTATTCATATAGCCCAATATTACAACATGGTTGTCTAAACGGACTTCAAACTGGTAATTGTATAAAAACATGAAATCAGTCATGAAATACAATATTTAATTGCTAAAACGGACTAAGCTAAACTGGGCACTGCTGCCCATTGAGTCTTTTTTCACAATCTATGGAGCTCAGTGTACAGCTCTTTGTGTCAGTATCTTTGTTTGGTGCAAAATGATCAATCTTGTTTCATTTGCCAATATATTAAAATGTCCTATAGAATCAGGTTGCTCTGAACCACAGAGTTCTAATTTTAGATGCCTTCAGATGGATCTATAACACAGCAGCAGTTTCCAAATGTTTACTTTAAAAACGAACAAATGTGGGTGAATAGTGAGTGCTGTCTGGCAGAAAACAGTTTTTAAAGAGACAAAACCACACTTTTAGAAATGTTAGGCTGTACAAATAGTATATTGTCATTGTTAAAAGCTTGTGTTGACATCAATGAGGAGAAACATACAATTATAAGGGGGTACTTTATTGAGCTCTTTGGCTGCCATGTTTCTAAGCAATAAATCAAGGATTTCTGTAAAAAAAAAAACAGAATAAGACTTTTGAACTTGAGCAAAACTGCCTCGTCTTTGAAATCACGCTTCTGTTCAGGGAAAATGGTGATTTTCAGGAGAATGACAAGCTTGTGAGAGCCCACATCTCCCCACTTCTTTTACAGTTACAGTTTTTACCAATGATGAGGTGAAAAGTTAAAACTTCTTCAGATTGGCCTGTTCTGATGTTTGTCTCATTGCTGGTCTATTAAGTTTGTGACTGCCCAGAGAAAACCCACGCATGATGCACGGGGTAACACTGAACTCCACACAGAAAGGTCCCAGCCTGGATCCAAACCGGAACTAACCAACCACAGCACCAGTGTGCAGCCCTCTTATGAAAAAATATTCATTATTATGGCCCGCAGCAGCAGTCACTGACTGCAAGGACCATATTGTTTTCGCAGTTGGAACGACGACTTCGCCGCCTTTCAGCGAGAATTTGACCCCCGCCGCATGCTCGAAAAGTCACCAAAATGTGCACACACCTGGGATAAATTGCAAATGAATTTTCCACAAAGTCAACGTCACCCCCCCGAAGACGATGACATCACGGCCAGCGATCCCGTCAAAAAAATGAATGGGCCAAAAATCGCGTATGGGGCCGAACAAAATGTACTTCAAAATACAGTCGCGAAACCAAGACACACGTGTCGGGGATATCCCAAAGATGTTTTGAAATCATTATGGGACGGCCGCACGACCTACGGCTTGGCGGCCATTTTGTGGCGAACTCTGAGAATTGGCGATTTTCGTGTTTTCCCACAATATGGGGAAAAGACACTTTTGTTTGAGCGATTTTCACGCAATTGCACAGACTTGCTGCCAGCTCCAGTCTACAAACACCCCAGAAGTGTCGTTGACCTTTGACCTTGGGAAAAGGCCGCCATCTGGAATTTTCTCAAAAAAGCACCATTAGCACCAGATACAAACGAAAACTCGTCGTTGGAATTTTCATCAATCGTCTCGTAACTTTTCGGGCACCAACGGCCAGCTACTCTGGACCAAATGTTTGAATTAGAAGTTGTAGATTTTGAACGGCGTGCGCGTGGCGAGCTAGCAAAGTGGCGCACTGTTATAACTCCTATGTTTTTCAAAGGACTACTGTGAAATTTGAATGCATGCATTAATGCCTGAAACAGAATACATTGAAAAACACTGGATATGGACATATAAGGAATGTGGGCTAGGTTAGCATAAAATCACTGTTGCTAAGGACAACAAAAAGTTTACTTTTACCGATTTGTCCGAAACTGACGTCAATCTGTTCGTCCTCCCGAGGGGACCAAAACATAAAATGGTTGCTATGGAGATAAAATCAACAGATAAGCTGCCATTTTGGAAAAAGTGGGATTTTTATCAACTTATGACATATGCCTCTCACCAATGGAGGAATGTGTTTTTCTGAGTCAGTTGATGATGCTGATCGCTATGCTAGCACTTTTAGCCACATTAGCATAGCTAGCATAGTTAGCATATTTAGCATTTTAGGTAATGTGTTTTTCTGAGTCAGTTGATGATGCTGATCGCTATGCTAGCACTTTTAGCTGTGTTAGCATAACTAGCATAGTTAGCATAATTAGCATTTTTAAAAATGTGTTTTCCTGAGTCAGTTGATGATGCTGATCGCTATGCTTGCACTTTTAGCCACATTAGGATAGTTAGCATAGTTAGCATAATTAGCAAATGCCGTTTTGATTAGCCTTTATCAAAAGTGGGCAGTGAGGGCGGTGAGGGAGGCGGTGGTGTGTATATTTGGGCATTGAGGCGGTGGTGCGTAGAGTTGGGCGTGGAAGACGGGTTGCGTCTGCGGGCCATACAACGCCGCTTGCGGCTTTAATTTGTTTTGTGCTTTACTCACATCATGGACCCCATGCACATTTATCTCAGAAGTATCGGCAGCAAAGCAGCGAGGAATAAGGGAATCCTCTTTTTGTACCAAGCATCCAAAAAAATCATCACATCAAACAAAGAAAAAAATTACAAAAATTACTGGTTGTTGGGAAAAATTGAAGACAGATTTAGGGCGGGAGAGGTGGCTAACAAAAGCTTTACAAGTGGAGATATTTGAGACATTTTGCGTCTTTGGAATTAGTGGGACAAGCAGGTGGAGCCTATGACACCGAAAGACAGTGTGTCCGTTTTCAAGACAGGGATTCCCCAGGGCAGGAAGGCTGATCTCAACCATGTGTCCATTGTCAAAGATGAAGACAAGAACTTGAAAAAAGGTAAACAAAAACATAAATGCAGGGCAAAATCAGGAAAAACTAAGCACAAAACCATTTCCATAGGATTCTATAAGTAGTTTCACACATAAGGGCTGATGCATTGCCTGCAATTTAGGATAAAAGTAGTGTTCAGCTTTGTAGTTGGCCAAACTTTTAACATGTTTGTGATGTAGTCACGTGTGTTCAGCAGAAAAAAGGGCCCCATAAGGGATTTGTGCCTTATTTGGGAACCTGACGTACAGGGAAAGCAGAAACACCTGAGACTCCATGTAATTTACCAGTAGGTAAAAAAGAAATGCTTTCTTACGTATTTTTAGGTCAGGTGAGTTAATAAAGTTTGGCAAAATGACAAACAAAAAATGGCAAAGTATCAAGTTTTTAAAGGTAAACTTTGGTTCAATATATTCAATAGACAAAAAGGCACAATTAAAGCCTCATTTAGAATAAGCTGTCAAAGAGATGAGATCTCATTTGGTAGTTACAACTATACTATACAACTATATTATTTTAATGTTGTAGTCTAAAAATGCATTTCATTGTGCAACGTTTGTGTTCATTTTAGTATCGCACCTGAAAAAAATATGGAAGAAAACAATCTTACCTGACAAGCAGCACATCATTTAACATTTTAATGAGGGACAATATGGTTTAATAATGACTGGTGATGATGTAGTTCACTTTTGTGAGATGGGGGCAGAATTGCATATACAGCAAATAAACAATATAGGCTGGTCACAGTATCTATGTAGATTAGTCAAGACTCTTATGTAAACTTAAAAATAACATGGCAAAATGTTTAATTTCCATTTATACCTGTTATTGTCATTTTATTCTCTTTGTTTTTAAAGGTCACACCACAGAACTGTTAAAAAAAATCAATGCTGTTGAGTGTGTTAACACTCCCACAAGTCTTCTTTCACACAGTAGAGCATCCTTCTGCATACACAGGAGCCTGATTTCTAAGAGTATGCAGACCGTTCTGCTGCAATGAAAGACTTCAGCTCAGGTGATTTTTGACATAATAAAATAACATCATGTAAAAACCATTCACCCAACAGAAAAACAAGGAAATGCAAAAAAGATTTTAACCCTATTAATTGAGAATTTGGCACAGTGCTGTAGCACACATTGATTTATTATGTTCAACCCCCTTTTGCTTGTATAACATGCATCTCTAAGAATGACAACTGATAACCTAATGGGCCTCTTTGTAAATGGATGATTACCTCTTAGAGAGGAGCAATTTGTCTTTCGTGGCTGTTTGATTTTAAACATATCTTCATTAGCTTATCTTAATTAACATGCAATGATACATTATCATCCTCCAATTACTGGAGCAACATCTTTAGAAGCTTCTGCCAGCTGCTCTTTGTGCAGGTAAGACTGCAAATCTGTGTTACAAAGTAGGTAGACTTCTTTTTACAAGGCGCCAGAGGATAAAGCCAGACAAAGTTAGGATGCGCAGCTAAATTCAAATTGTTCCACTTTATTTCTGGAGAAATGGTTTTATTTTTACTACAAAATATATGAAATATTAGTAGATTTTCTTTTTTTGTGCATCAGGTTATGTTGAAATGCTTCATTTTATGAATCTCTTCACATAAAAGTAAGACTTCAGTAACAATTTCAAATTCACTGTCATTTTCATGGTGTCTGCAGCAGATGGCGATCTAGAAGAATGCAGCGTTTAGTCCAACTCTACTTCAGTCAACTTCTGTTTTTTGCCAAATTCTGTTGTAACACTTGAGAGCGACAGCAGGGCTCGTAATCGGTGATGATGCAGTTGTAACGAGGAGTCCTGCGCCAGTTGGAAGACTGGGGGCGCTTTCATGTTATTTGATTTTGTCGACCAAAGTTTCCTCGAAACACACCAACACTGGGGTTAATGCAGAGGCAGCAGGGGTGAGACGAAAGATTTTTTTAAGATTAAGACAACAGATTGTAGAATTGCACAACTATTTTGAAAGATAGATCAGGATCAACGTTTCATTACATTCCTGTGATCTTTAAGTTCAGCTGCTCTTTGTGAAGGTAAGACTGAGTTCAAATCTGTGTAACAAAGTACGCAGCCTGACAAAGTAAACAGACTACACTTCTGTTTACTGTATGATCAAAAATTGACCTTCATTTAAATAGTCTGATCAATTTCCCTCAACTCGAAGTAAAAAAAAAAAAATTAAATCAGAAAACGTTAGAAGTTGTTCTTCTTGAAAATATCTGAGGAGACAGAGCAATGGAAACATAATCACGTGTACAGAAGGTATTTTTCAAAACTACATTTTGTCTTACATTCTGGTCCATAAATCACTCTGAAACATGGCGAGGCCGGTGCCGGCTGTGTATCTTGTTGTAACTGCCTTACAATTTTGCCTCTGCAACTGCTTCAATGTGTGAAGGAAAGAAAAAAAAACATGAGAAACAAGTCGCCACACAGGAATTATATGACCTGGAGGAGTTGTGTTGGTTTCAAACATCAAGCTGTCTCTTCAACCCCAGCTGTGGTTGACAAAATTAAACAGGAAATGGCTTTGTGTGAGGTAAGCTGCTAGTAGGAAATGTGTGTATTAAAATAAAAATAATATATATAGGGGATTTCAATCTTCAAAAAAAAAAGAAAAAAAGGCAAGTTTTAAATTATTTATACCAACGTTTGCTTTTTCAGGTGTAGTTGCTGGGACAAATTGGAGGCAGTGCAGGTTAAGCTTGAGATTAACAACTGTGTGGCACTGCAGTGATTTAGACTCAAAATGTTAAGTGTACAAATGCAGCTAATGGTTCTTCACTGGATTTCAGGTCATTTCCTTCATTAGACGGGTCATTTTCTGAAAATAAAACATATTTCACCTGCAAATGTTCCTTCATTTGGCACATATGTTAGCTTGAAATGACTTTTTTAATGTTTTTTTTGGCCATAAGGGGTGATAATACACATTTTGGATTCTGCAAGGCCACATGTAAAAGTGCACACAAGGACAGGAATGAGCTTCTTTGAATCGGTAGAAGGAAGTAGAGGGAGAATAAAGGTTGACCATAGGTGAGCTTAGATAAAGCAATGAAGAGCATTGTAAGACTCGAATAATGAAAACAGACTTTTTTCCAGTGAAGCAAAAAAGAAAAAGTAAAATAAACTGCAAAGAACAATTTTCCTCATAAGTAAACAAAGCAAATAGAAACCTGAATAAGAGAAAGGTAGAAGAAAGAAGCGTTATTGACAGGAAGCAGATTTTGTTGTAGATAGTCATATAACAGCTTTAGGAATTATTAGAGCAAGGATTATTGTCTCCTTTGTACTTTATTTTTTTAAGCAATGTCATGTATTAACAAAACTTATCCCCAATACAGTCTTTAGAGGAGTACAAACAAACTCTCCAGTTCTAAATCATCAGCAGGCATAACTCAAATAAAAGTCACAAATATTTTGGGGAAAAAATAAGCATAAAAAAGCTATTTATTGTCTTAAAAGTATTCAGATCACTTAACAAACGCCACATGATAAACTCTGTCTTAAGTCCTGGAGGCAGCTTTATTTTCCCCACAGTTACTCTTCATCAGCAAAAGTTTTTCTTTAAACCACAAAAGCAAACAAAAGCACATGCTTTCCCAACAGTTTGACTTCGATATCACATGAATCACACACAAAGACAAGCACACTTTAGTCTTTTATAGAATAAAAGCAAATGAAGCCACATTTGTGGCCACATTTGCCAACAATTTGCTAGATGAAACCCTCATAATGCAGACATTTTGTCTTTTTTTTCTTTTCTTATAATGTTACAAAAAATCCAAACATTAATGCCTCATGTTTTTAGGTTCCGGTTTTGTAAGTGGTCATTTTGACATGTTTGTCATCAAGGGAAATCATTTTGTGGTTTGACCTGCAATGTAAAATTCTGCAAAGTAGCCATGTTAACATAAGCAAAAAAAGAAAATCCCATTTTATGTCAAGCACTGGCTGTGGATTCATGGTGGAGTTATGAGAAGGCTTTATGCGGCTTTGCAGTGTGGACTGTAATCACAGGCAGAAGAAAACAAACACGACAGATTATTCTCTCAATATTAGATGCGACTAGACGATGGATTCGGAAGAGATCTACGCCTGGAAACACCTAAACCCGGAGTGATGTGCGGCATTATTTGACGCCTGTAATTCAGATCACATCAGACTCATCGATGCTTTTCAGTAAAAGACAACATTTTGAATATTTCATACTTCATAAAAATATGGGGTTTGGGTGGCTAAAATCCTTACATTTACAAAAAGGCACCTTCAGAATAGTGTGTCAAAGAATACTGTAAAAGAGAAGATGATCACAACACAAACTTCAGTACATGTGCGAGGTAAAATGATCTCAGGTTGTCAGAAAAATAATGAACGCTAAATAATCATTACTTATCTTATAAACACAAAAATCATTATAAACAGTAATTTCATTAAGATATTATTTTAAATACGTCTGTCAGAACAAAACAAAGGAAGCTTTGTCATAATAAAAAAAAAAGACATCTGTCAAACTCATATGGCAGTACTCCTTGAGTTGTGTGCAAATGATCCACAAAAAAGGCAGCCAGATCAAACACACAGCGGGAGGGAAGCACAGCAGAAAGGATTTAAACACTGCTCCTGCATGGGTCTCCATACTGTCGGGTGTAGCTTTTCAGTCAGTGATATAAACCCGTTTCTGTTTAAGAAGAAGGAAAAAAATCATAAAAATAAATAACACTGGACTACATAAACTACTTCCTGTAGGTACCACTAAAAAGCGTTTGTGGGCACTGAGGGAAAGGAGGGCATTTATGACTGGGGCCAGTGGGATGTCGTGTGCAGTGGGTGGGTGGGGGTTAAGAAGAGGCGCGTCTCTGGGGCTGGCCTGCTGCTTTGCCCCTCTGCTTGTCATACTTGACAGAGATGATCAGGAAGACCAGCAAGGTGACACCCTGGATCCCCGCCAGAAGGAAGAAGTAATAGTGCAGAGAGCAGTCATTTATATTGCCTACAAAAAAAGAAGAAGAGAAAAACAGAATATTTGTTTGGGGGGAAAAAACTATGACACAGCACAGTTACACACACACAGCCCAAAATGTGTAACAGCGCATTCAAACGGAGGCCAAAGAAGCATTCATGTGTTTTAAAGAAAAACTTTATATTAAAGATTGAAAAAGACAATAAAGGATCTAGACTTTTTCTGTGGAATTCATAAAAAGACACGGAAATGGCAGGAAACACAATTCTGTCAGGAATCAGCATTCAGCAGGGAACAAAGGGGGGGGGCTGTTACCTTTCATTTCAGCAGAGTGAAACCTTTTGAAAGTGAAGACAAATGACCCTACACTTCAGCGTTGATAAAAGAAGGCGGTATCGATGATTTGGGACTGAAGTATCAAAAATAACAAGAACAAAGTCGACCCTTAGCTGTGATTCGAGTCACGGAGTCTTTCATCAGCATTAAAGCGCGATTTGCTTCCCTGTGGGACTGCGACTTGATAAAAAGAAAAGAAAATATAACTGATGCTTCCACTGTGATTTGCTGTACTGAAGTACGACTTGTTTACAGGGATGGAGGCTAAGAAAAACTTGTGGGGGCTGACAGGAATATGAATACATAAGTTCAAAACATAAATGTTTACTATCACTTTGAACTTTTTCGACGCCAGGATTTAGAGATTTTAACCACAGCTGCTAAGTGTCTGGTTTTCTGATGGTTGTCGTCATTTAGCCACAAAGCTCAAGAGAAAAGCTCAGAATAAATCCCGTTTTTATCTCTCCAGGCGGTTTACATGAAGGGCAAAGCTGACAACAATACGATTGTCCTCGCTGGAGACAATTGGATTGGTATTAGAGCAGCTTTTGTCCTCTTGACCATGTAAGGCAGACCAATTGACTTTGTAGCCAACAGCATGGGATGACGCTCTGCCACTTTGCTGGCCATGAAAAGCACTGCATGTTGGGGTGATGAGTGAATGGAGATTACACTTTCTAACCATGGTGGAGAACATCTAAGTCTTTTCTTTTGCAAGTAAACCACAGCTGTGCAACTGGACTGACATAAAGATGGTTCATAGTCTTCATTATGAGTGAATGGATTAGTATGACGCTCTGACTGAATTCCAACTTCTTCTGAAGGGGTTTTCAAAGTGAATCCAAATCAAGAATAGAACATTGAAATAAATTTTTTAATGAGGTTAAATTCAAATTTCAAGTTTATTGAAATTTAGGTATAGTGAAGCAGCATTTGTGATCCTAATAAATCTAATAGAGCCATTAACTGTAGAAACAAAGTAGTACTTGATGCTTGTGAATTGGATCCATTTTTTAATGGTGATAAATGGTAAATATTGACCTTTTGTTTTTTGTTTTTAAGCCATAAGAATCCATGGCGACATTAGTGTAACAGAAAAAATATCAGAAATTCTGTGGTCAGCTTGGTTTGGGGTAAAATTCACATCATTTTATTTCAAGAAAAATGGTTCTTGGTTCTTATGGGTTAACAAAGAAAAAGGTAGGGTTGCAATATATTTGCACTTCTATGTGTATTTTAACATTAGCTACATGGAGTTTCGGATGCATACTAGTGATATTGGAGTAGTAAAACTACTTCTAGCCCAGAGTTTTACCCTGCCACCTTTCTATCTTGGGGGATTTGAGGGCTTACATGGTCAGTTATGCTGGAAGGTCACCTCACTGAGTAGGAAAGAGCCTTAGCTTGTGTGGGAGCCTAAGCAGTAACAACAGTAGTCAGGCTCACCTCTACTACTTGTTTGAGCTCTAAAACCCAACTTCTCCAGAGGCGTTGGACTCTGTTGTCCTCTGGATTTGCCCATGCTCAGACACGACAGGCTGATGTGTTCACAGCAATAAAACTAGTCCCGCCCTGCAACCGTTATTTAACTTACCTTTTACTGTTATTGGTGTTGAAGAACCAGGAGAATTGAAACTTACTAGACAGAGCAATCTCTTCTTTTCTAACAAAGAAACACAGTCTCAGGTTTGGAAGTTCAGTGCCTGGCTAAATGCCCAATATCTATTGAAAACTGCTCTACTACCAGGAGCAAACATAAACTCAACCAGAAAACACTGGCAAACAGCTAAACACAATCTATCAAAAGTAAAACATGCCTACCCCTGACACAAAAAGCTGTCTCAGATGGCTATGAATAGAATTTACTAACTTCAGCACTTACCAGACAAAACACAACTTACTATCAACAGATGAACTTGTCCTAACTCTACTTTAAACGTGACTAAAAGATACTAGAACTTGAAACAAATACCTTATACTTTTAAAGAACTATTGCATATTTAAAGACCCACTCTGATCTTCTTTTGATCTATTTTAAGAGCGTTCCCTGTAGTTTTTTGATTACCGGTATTATTAGGTCAGTTTAGTCAAAATCAAAAACCTGTGTTGTTTTCAAGGACATAGTTTCTGCAGAGCAGCAGTAGTTTATTAGAAGTTATGTAGAGGACTTTTGGCACAGAGAAACCTCCCCCCCTTCCCATCATCCAAAACAGAGCTTTGCATTTACACCATTGACTGTAGAAGAGAGCTGGACTGAGCAACCTCACCTTCCTCAAGAAGTCCCCGACATACAGTATATACAAGTCAAAATGTTCTTTCTGATCTTATTTTTTTTCCAAGATTTTTTTTGATGCCTTAATAAAAGCATGTGGTGTCTGCTGGCCCTGACCTTAAACATTCGAAACATTTGACAGATGCTCCCGAGCCTGCTTTCAGTGGATGGGGTGTGGACTTCAAACAAACTCACTCCTAATTGGTGAGAGGGGTTACCATAGAAACACTGACTCAAACTAATCAATGTCTACTGACGTCGCCTGGCTGGAGCCATCACCGCGGAAAAAAAAAGAAGAGTTAATTTACTGGTAGTTGGAGCCGGGAGTTAAGCCATTTTCTATGAGTGATATCACACTCAGACACTCCAGTCAATGCTTTACACTCTCTCCCGCTAGCTTACACCCCTCAACACTCCAACCTACCACTACAGGTGCAGCAAAAATGGCGAGCAATAGTAGACCTATCCAGCAGTACAGTTTTGAACAAGATACCAGCTCAGACGAGGAAAACAAAGACGTACATGGATCTAGTCATCTACAAGTGGATGGATCACAATGGAATGGGGCAGGGAGCCCAGCATGTTTTCTACAACACAAATTCAGGCTTTTTCAAACGCCCTTTTTTCATCAGCTCCTGAATCAGAGCGATTTGACTGAAGTAGTATTCAAAAATGCAATTTTGACCATGTACATTGACATATACATATGTCCTCTATTGTCAGAAACATGCCACAGGAACACGTTAAGAACACCAAAAACACATTTTTCATCAGCATCAGAGTGGGTCTTTAATCAAGCATTTGCAGGTAAATGACAGAGTGCATCAATGTCAACTTTCCTTTTTCTCCTAAAGCCTTGGTTATGGGAAGGTTTTATTGAGTAAAGGAAGTTATTTTTAAGCAATGCTACATGCACTGGGTCATGTCTATACTTTAATACTTTGATCATGGAACAGAGAGCTGACTCCAGTCTTACCAGTGCAATATTGAAATGAGCAGCAAGAAGAAAACCCTACATGCATTTTGAACCCTGCCACAGCTTTCACTTATTTTGTTGCCATCTTAATCTATCAAAGGTATAAATAATGAGAAAAAGATCAAAAGGCAAAGTAGCGTTTAATATTTCATTAGATACAAGACGACATGAACTTGCTGTGGAAGCAATAGTAGTTTCAGTTGATAATTTGTTTTGACAAAGAGGGGAAAAAAATCATGAAATTATAAAAAAATGTTGCTGCTCTTGTCTTTAGCAACGTATTGGGAATAATTATTAAGACATATTTAAGTTTTTTTCCAGGATTGATAACACATCTTTTTATTAACAAAACAATGACTGGATCCCACCTTTGTTTCAGTTAATAAAAAAAAAAAAAAAACTCAAACAAGTCTTGAAAGAAGAGGAAATGAGTCTTAAAAGTTTAATTATACATGAAATAGATTTCCCCACCTTCCCTCAGTCTTTGCCCCCCCAGGGCCCGTCCGTCTGCCAAGCACTTTTGAAAAATATTGAAGGCTAATTACTACAGCAAAAGACCAAACATGAATGTGGAGCAAAAGAAAAATAATGAAGCCAATAAATAATTGACGGCTGTTTTTAAAGCCAGTTTCTCAAGAATAGGAGGAAATGGAGTCTAGTAGTGTTTCCAGATGTGCTCAACCGTTCTGTAACACCGATTTCAATCTGGAAATTACAATTTGTGAATTGCCGGGAAAATCAGCGCTGGTGGTTAGATTCCTTCCATCACAGTAATATAAAGTCACAGGATGATTTATCTGACATTGGGTATACATTGCCCATCTAAGTTCAAATGAAACACATTCTGAGTTTCTTGGTTGAAAAATGGACCAATTGATCCAACCTTTGGTGCAGTGATCTGACATTTTGATGCTTCAGTGTCTTCACTGCAATCTTATGTCTTGGAATGAATTAGGAAGATCAAGGGAAAGTTTCTTTTGTCTTGTATAACAGCCTCCTTGGATTGGCTTTATGACTAATTATGAAGATTTAACAAAGTTTAAAAAAATTAAAAGGTTTATACGCAGCTTTTAATTTGGCATGCTTGATACAGAAGAGAGCAAAGCGTGATATTAAATTTGTCAGGTCTGACATTCGACTTCCATGAAAAGTCTGACATTTTGCTGAGTGTGACCCAATAGGATGTTCGAATGTCAGCTCGTGGTGGATTCTAGAACACTTCAAGACATTTGATAAAGCATCACTCAGGAGTTGAGTGCTGATCAATGAAAAGGCCACTTCCTGTCCTGTAACAATAGTGGCTCACAAAAAACAGTTGTGCTGTACTGTATAGCCGATACCTCCAGCAAAAGGAGAGCAGATTAAAATGCAGCAGCCCTTTCTGGAGATTCCCCTTTACCCTCCAATGTAAAGAGTAAAGGTCAAAATTCGAATGAAAAGATTAGTCACAGTGAAAACAGAAGCATGCTGATTGGAGAAAAAAAAAAAAAAGAAGTGAAGTCACACTGAAAACGTAGAGGTGTTAACTTTGAAGCTACTTCCACACCGCCCTCGGCAATAGACGATCGAGTGACCAGTTCTAATGATCGGTCTATGTGAATGCACAAGTTTCTTCAACTGTTTTTGGGCTCCACACACAAAACGCGCTATTGAACGCAAGTTGAAAGTAACTTTGACCAATCAGGGACTTAGCTTTGGTAGTGATGTATGGATGGCGTCCCTTTCAATTCTCGGAAGTGCCAACCGTTTCAAAATTGATCATGCAGTAGAAATCAATAATTGCGGTTTGTGCCCAGGCAGAATTATATGACACAAAGTCTTCCATAAATCAAAACAGAGCTGTGAAAGAAAACCTGGAGCGAGATTCACCAGATTTTCATCACATCGACATTTCACACCAAACCTCTTCCAGATGTAGATGACGGATATGCACTAGTATTGGATAGCAGCAGTCCAGTGTGAACATCATTTGCTAAACACGCGTTCAAGAACTCGCTTTTACATGCCTGGTGTGAACGTAGCATCTGTTTTTCTAATTGAATTTCATTGAACTGTACTGTACTGTAAATTTGCTCCACAGTGATTTTGGTCACCTCTGTGGTCGTCTGATTAGAGACTATTTATCCCAGCAAACACAGGGGTGGCAGAGACAAAACAGTGGAGTAGTTTAAAGGTTGCCCCAATTCATTCAAATTGATCAAATAAAAATAAAAACATTTTCTAAAAGGCTCCACAATCAGAAACATAAATTGAAGTTTAACAAAAAAAAAAGTTTTTTTTTTATGAAAAATGTCTTATTTTTGCAGCTCATTCTCCTACCCGGAAGTAAAACTACCGTAGGCAATATCTGAATCACCAGCTTTCACTCCGTGTGAGTGCCGCCCATTTCATGACATTAACCTAGAGCCGGTCTCAGCACCATGTCTGCGACTTCCTCACGAAAACAAACAATATTCAAACTTTTGCATAGATAGGTCTCAATATTGTGCATATACACTGACCAAAAATATAAACTCAACACTTTTGTTATTGCTCCAATTTTTTATGGTATGAACTCAAAGATGTGAAACAATTTCCACTTAGGGATGGGTACCGTGCCCCGGTATTGAAGCAGCCCCGGGGCAACATTCTTCAAGACCGCAGTATCGTTAAGATCTGACCTGAACGGTTCTGCTATCGGTACTGGAGAAGTTACTTTTTCTTTTTTTTTGTGTGTCCCACAAAATATAAGCGTTATCTGCCATATTTAACTAATTAATGATGATATTAATGACGGTATTCTCGTTGAAGCGAAGAACTCTGTCTGTCTATTTGTGTGCACGGGGGGCGGGGCTGTTGTTCAGACAGCACACGCCGCGCGCGCACACACACAAGACAAGGCAGCGCACACACAGTCAGTGGCGATCTTGTAGGGGACACGTGAGCGCCCTAGACTAAGAACTAACGTTTCTGCGTAAAAATGATTAAGTTTGCCGACCATGCTGTCACCTTGCTACTACGATGACCGTATGTTGCGCTGTTTGTGCAGAACAGGCTGGGGCAGCGGGAGGGGGGGGGGGGGGGGGCGTTGCACGCGGAGCATACAACAAACAGGTAGAGAGGCGGGGCTTAGACTCACCGCTTATGATTCCAGACCCGCCACAAACTATCAGCTGCTTCCTAATACTTAATAATAATTAATAACTAATGATAGTTGTCATCCGTAAAATTAAGATCATTTATTGGGTTTACTGGATTTAAAGAAAAATAAATGGAGTTGGCAAAATAGAAAGGAGTCTGCATTAACGTGAATTTGTTTCCATCATCTAACTTAACTTAACTCTGGTGTTGACAGACAGAAAAGTCTATTCAAGGTTCTGGAAAATGGACAAAAGATCAAAGGAAACATCACACTTATAAATAATAAAAAAAAATTAGATTAAATAATTAAATAAATATCCTGTCTGGAACATTCTCATGTATAAAGTAAAATGTTTTGTTAAAAAAAAACAATGTTGTTGCATAGTGAGGAAATAAAACACTTTAGGTTCTTAATTTGTAATTTATTTATTTATTTTTGTCCTCAAAAAGTATCGATAAGAGTACCGATAAGAGTACCGGATGGATAAGCAGTATCGATAAAAGTAGTAGTATCGTTAAAACCTTAACGATACCCACAAATCTGTGATAGTGAGCACTTCTCCTTTGCCAAGACAATCCATCCCACCTCACAGGTGTGCCATATCAAGATGCTGATTAGACAGAATGATTATTGCTCAGGTGTGCCTTAGACTGGCCACAAGAAAAGGCCACTCTGAAATCTTCAGTTGTATCACACAGCACAATGCCACAGATGTCGCAAGTTTTGAGGGAGCGTGCAATTGGCATGCTGATAGCAGGAATGTCCACCAGAGCTGTTGCTAGGGAATTGAATGTCCATTTCTCCACCATAAGCCATCTCAAAAGGCATTTCGGAGAATTTGGCAGCACATCCAACCGACCTCCACATCCAGCATGTCCACCCTCAAGATCTCAAGAGACCAGCCACTCGGACAGCTGCTAAAACAATCGGTTTGCATAACCACAGAATTTCTGCACAAACTGTCAGAAACCGTCTCAGGGAAGCTCATCTGCATGCTCGTCGTCCTCATCGAGGTGTCGACCTCACTCCAGTTCGTCGTCGTAACCGACTTGAGTGGGCAAACGCTCACATGCGATGGCATCTGGCACGTTGGAGAGGTGATCTCTTCACGGATGAATCCCGGTTTACACTGTTCAGGGCAGATGGCAGACAACGTGTGTGGCGTCGTGTAGGTGAGATGTTTTCTGACGTCAATGTTGTGGATCGAGTAGCCCATGGTGGTGGTGGGGTTATGGTATGGGCAGGCATATGTTATGGGCGACGAACACAGGTGCATTCCATTGATGGCATTTTGAATGCACAGAGATACCGTGACGAGATCCTGTATCGCTAGCTCAGCAGAGAAAAGTGGGCTGGTGCTCAGAGCACAGGTTTTTAGAGGAATACTCAGAACAGGTTGAAATATCGCTTTGGGTTTTTTTTTCGTGAGAAAGGAACTTTATAATACATTTAAAAGCTCAAAAAATGTATTTTCAATGGTATAAGCCCTTTAAATGAATGTATGACTAAAGTAAAGTGTAAAGTGTGATTGTGTCAACATCCAAAAAAGACAATAGATGTTTACCATAGTGACTGAAATAAATATTGAAGGTTAATTACAAGTACATGTCTATTTTACTAATGGAAACTGACTTAGGAAAACTGATCAAAAAATATACATTTAGATTAAGAAAATAAACTTTTTTAACAGTAAACAAATAGTTACTTTTCCATTCAACTAGTTACTTTATATATTTGATTTTCTTTTTTTATTTAATCTTTATTTACCCAGGAAATTTCCTATTGATATTAAGAATGTCTTTTTCAAGGGAGTCCTGTCCTGAGTAACTCAGTTACTAACTCGGTTGCTTTTAGGATCAAGTATAACTATGATTACTTTTTAAAGTCACGTTCCCAACAGGGATAGCAGGCCATCATGTGATTGGTTTGAGCCTGGACGTTACAGGTTTCTGTAGAAGAGAACCACATTAGTCTTAGTTTGTGTTTGTCTTTGTCTGTTTGTTGGTGCGCAAACCCCTAAGTTGTCTCAAAATTAGACTCAGCATAAAAGTGAGGTTCCTTCAAACATCCACAAATTCAATTCAATCAATTTTTGTGAATGAATAACTCAAATTCTGTCAAATTTGGACGTTCAAAATACTACAAATGACTTTTATGATGTATTTGACCTTGCTTTTTATCAAACACAGAGAGATGGGGCATGATGGAACTACAGCACGACAAGGAGAGATGAGCATCCACCAGTGCGATGTTGAACCGGCACTGCAGACGCCGTGTATTGCTCCAGGGACAGCTTTACTTAAGAGGGGCAGGCCTATGTAATCAGACCCCCAGCCTGTGATTAATGTTGCTGTCTGTCTTCAGGAACTGTGTGGCTCAGTAAAACTCAGCACAGCTCACCCAAGATGCTGTTTACTGCACACAATTTTGCCCACAGCTATAGGACTGAGCTGAATTCATTCCAACTTCCACCTACAGAGCCATGAGACGTGGACGACACTAGCATTCCGCAAACTGAAAAGGAAAAAAAAAAGAATAAACTATGATTCCTGGCTGTTTTTAATGGATGAGCACTGTGGTACATGTTTTTTTTTTAATCATTGGCCAGGAGGATGTTTTGTTCCATTTCTCCAACTCACCTTTTAAATTACTTGTTTTGGAAAGCAATAGGAGTCAAACAGTCAGCCTGGCTCAAGTTATTCTTCCCCTTAAGTGCTGTGAGGCTGAGCAGAGGATGGATTTATGGAGCTCTGCAAGCATTTTCCAGTGTTAACATCATTAAAACCCCCTCCCAATATGCCGGTATCACTTTATTAATAACCTATTTGCCGTTTGTGAATTAACAATTTACTGTGCTGGCCTATTTAGCACATACTCAGGGAAAAGTACAGCTGGGGTGGGAGCCTCCACTCGCCAGGGCTCCTATCCATCTGCTACCACATTTTATTCATTTCACCTCTTGTTTAGATTTACACAAATGTGACTTTTTTTTAATAAAAAAACTGGATGATTATCTTAATAGTATTTTCAGTGTAGGGAAAACTCCTATAACTGCATATGAATAATAGTTTCATCAACATTAAGGAGCACATGAACCAAATATACTGCATTTCTTTTTTTTTACCTTGGCAACCTAAAAATATGAGTTAAAATGTATTTTCTTTTACACAGTCTGCATTCTCACCTTAAAACATAACAGTTACAATTTTTTTGTCCAAATGTTTTGCATTTATATTGTTTTAACATTTTGTGAAGTTTTGTTGCAATACCTACAAAATGTAATTACTTCTGTTCATCAATAATGCCACCATGAACTTTGTCTAAGTAAATTATGCAAAAAAACAAAAAAACAAAAACAGGATAGAACCCAGAAATTTAGTTAAATGCAACCAGCGTGGATAATCCTGGATCCAAGCCCAGAGGATTTGGCACGACGTGTGGACTAGGATCACTTTAAAGGAACCCAGATTGTAACAGCTAACATTAACCATTAGGTTATAGCAGCTAATGAACATCACAGTCTCATCAGGAAGTCACAATAATGTGATGATTACAAAAATTCAATCTATCAAACATTTTGCTATTCATTGTAATTGCTAAAAATCTTCCACTTGTTTCATTTTCAATATTTACACTGTGTTATACAGTGGTCCCTCGCTATAATACAGTGCATCTTTTTCGGTCTCGCTGCAACGCAGATGTTTTTCTTAGCAAACTTATTTTTCAATAAAAGCTTTGAATTGTAAGAGTTGAAACAAGAGAAAGAAGTGTGAATGTTGGGAAAAGTATATTAAGTGTTTAGGGGGCATTTTTACATCCTTAAAACAGCTGTATTCATACTTTGTGGATTTCACCTATCATGGATTATTTATGGAATGTAAGCCCCTGGATAAACGAGGGAACACTGCATATTCTATAATATATACCAATAAAAAAATAAACTTGAGTCATCAGTTTTGCTGCAGTTTAAACCCCCATTCCAACTATATTTCTTTCTATTGTAAAATCGTTTCCAGAGATCTTTTAATTATGAATATGCAGTTTTTAGCAAAAATCAAAAAGCCTAAGTTTTTTTTTTAAGACATATTTCCAGCAGTGCGGCAGGAGTTCATCAGAAATGCTCATCTCGGTTGTGGGTGGGAAGGTAGCTCAGCTAATTTTCCCATCAGGCCTTTGTTTACACTCTCCTCTGTTAGCTCGTAGCACCTAAAAAGCCCAAGCTAACAGTAGCGTATTAAAAAAAAAAAAAAAAAGCGGCAGGAAATATCAGAGATATGCAGCAGAAAAGTTTTGAGTCAGATGCCAGCTCAGACAAGAAAAATGAAGACAAGAATGTGTATTTTTTTCTGCGAGTGGATGCTTCAGAATTAAAGTGGAGGAAGCCGGCTTTGTCCTCGTCAGAAGTCTGAGCTTTTTTAAACATCTGGTTTCATTTGCTCCCATTCCAACCCGATTTGAAAAAGGAAAAACATGATTTTTTATTAAATATCTTCCGATATGAGAAAAATGCAACAGGAACAGGTTAAAAACACCAACAACACAATTTTCATTGGAGTGAGTCTTTAAAGTTAAACTCATGAATCAGATAATACTAGAGAAAGGCCATTTGGCTAGCAGTCCTAAAAAACAGCTACTTCTGTCTAGTTGTCATTGTTATATCTCCCTCGTCCTTTTCACTTTGCTTTCAGGGCGGTCGTGGTGTGGCAGTAGGGCAGTCGACCCATGATCGTAAAATTGCAGATTTGATTCCCGCCTTGCACGCCCATGAGTCGAAGGGTCCTTGGGCAAGACACTGAACCCCACCTTGCTTCTGGTGGGAGGATGGCGCCAGTGTTTGACAGCGGAGCCGCCACCAGTGTGTGAATGTGTGTGTGTGTGACTGGGTGAATGGGTCTGTGACTGTAAAGCGCTTTGGGCCTTGAAGAAGGTAGAGAAGCGCTATAAAAGTATACGCCATTTACCATTTCTAACTCCAAGACATGCGTTTGGCTCCTTATTCTCTAAAATCTGTCATTATACCAATTTTATTCTTTAATGCTGTGTAATAGGGCTTTAAAGCTTTTAACAGATTCCTGCTGATGCCAAAAAAAGAGACTTTAACCAATGTCCATACAAATCAATACTTTAAATGCATAGCCATAAGAGCTATTCCCTGGGTTTTTAAATATCTTGGCAAGAATAGATGAGTAGGGTGACTGTTTTCTTTTGTCTATTTTGTCTTGTGCTGTGTCTGTTGGGTGTCTTACCAAAGTCTTTTTGTGATGACATCCAGCCAATGGCCTTTAGGGAGACAATAGCCAAAAGACCAGAGCCTACGAAGGAGCCCATCCCAGAGAAGAAAAAGAAGAGCCCCATGATGGCACTCTGCATGGACTTGGGGGCTGCAGAATATGCAAACTCTAGACCTGCAACAAAGAGCATTAACACATGTGAGTATGAAAAGTCCATTTTGGTTTTAAGATTCTGTCTTAATCTGATCCTTTGTTACAACTGCATTTATTTTGGAAGAATTACTTTAACAAAGATGAATGGAAGGGGCTGACCTCTTCTTCGAGGTCACTATAGATGTCTTTTTCTCATTCTCATTTGTGTTTTCGCCTTAGAAGAAAACTGGACCAATAATGTCTGGTGTTAATCGTGAGATCCTGAACAGCCAAAATAAAGCCTGGAGTTGAGCGGCCTTATTGACTGGACGTTTATGTGAAGAACAGTCCCTGTTCTGTGCTGCTGTGCCTGAAAATTGGCTTTGTCAAAATGAGCTATGCAATCTCTTATTGTAGAGTAAAAATGTAACAGATAAGATAGACTTTTATATGGCTTGGAAACATAATGGGTTTTGCTGAGTGTTCAATTCATAGAATTCTTAATGGTTTCTCCAGCAGCTTGCCTTGCTGTGGATTTTCTATGGCGATCTGTGGTGCCATTGTTTGCTACCCACTCTGCTTGGTTCACATCCCTTCATGCTTACTGTATCATGGCAGAGAAAGAAGAAGAAAATAGGCAGAAAGAAAAAAATCTTGAGATTCTGTCCTACTGTAAACTGTCACAGATGATTTCATGGCGTTTCAAAATTGAGCAGAAACTCACCTATACCAACATCTGTTTGTAGTGACAAAAAAAAAACATTTTGAAACCTTCTATAAAATGTTTGTATGAGTTTATTTTATAAAAACATGGAGTTGAGAGCGGTCACAACACTGCAATGATGAAGCACGGCTACCCAATGGAGAATGCTGACCTTTAGATACATATTGCATTTGTTCATATTCTAAGCTAACCTTTGGATAGCAACAAAACGCGGTCGATAGCTATGGAATGCACATTACAGAAGACTGCAATATGTAGCTACATTAGGTAGTGAGGGTTACATAAAACATCCCTGCATTGCAGAAGGAACAGCACAGACTGGAATGTTGAGCTAAATCTGTTATATGCCCATGACATGAAAGTCATGCTTAAATACATTTACCCTTATACCAGAAGAAAAACCTGAACTTTCTAGATCAAAAACAGTTTTGAAGGGAAATGTATAAATTAAATGGGTATTGTGCATGTATTATTTATTTTTTCTTTTTCTTTTTTTGTCTATGATTTGTTAATTTCAAAGCACAGCACAGTCTTTACAAAAAGGTAGGTTGCATAATGAGAGTATTGTAAGAAATCCTTATGTTTCAGAATATGACAAGGTTATTTATTGAAGTTTGACTTCATAAAATGACTGTCCCAAACTTATTTTAATAGAATGGGAATATCACCTTTCACTAAAGAATTATATATATATATATTTTCTTCTATATTCCTTTAAAGACTGTGAAGTAAACTGGATTTTCTAGAAAGGACTGTATTAAATTTAAGGTTCGTACCCCGTCAGTTTCTTGCACACAGAAATAAATGAATAAGACTCAGAGACAGTTACTTATCTTTTGTGGAGGTTTTACTTCGCACAAACACGAAGGGGACAGACAGATGAACATGGTACATTCAAAGTCCGAACCAACGAGCTCAGGGATGGGTTTCGGTATAAAAACCCTGCATTTGCATATTCAGAAGATCGTCTGATGGACCTCGTGTGAAAATCACGCCCACAGGTTACTGCTGGAGAGGAGCTCCAAGGCTAAAGTGAAGATAAGTCTGAGGCCTGCTCAGCAGAAAACACATGCACAGAAAAAAGGGAGGATGAGAATAAACTGTGAAAACAATAGCTTGGCTGTGCTGTCTTCAAATGTAATATAATTTTGAGATGACAATACATGCTCAGTGAATTAAGTTTAAACCATTAGTGTAATAAAAGTTAAAGGCAGTTTCTAACTATTCTTCACAAAGACCCAATCCAATGAGAACTGTGTTTTAAGTGTTATAAAGAAATTTATCTCAGGTTGCATTTCTGAGTATTTCTTTATTTAAATCTTTGGAAGCAGATGACAACAATGGGCTAGGAAGAAGCCTGTAGCAGAGAGGGAGGTGTTAGAGTCAGCCAGCCACAAGCTCCCAGATCCACCCCATTCTGATGCATCCACTTGCAGACAAATAGATCCATGTATGTCTTTGTTTTTCATTTCCGATCTGACCCAGGATTGTACGGCTGGATAGCTCCAACATTGCTTGCCATTGTTGTTGCACTACTACTGTTAGGTTTAGGTTGTGAGGCGATGTAAACTAGCGGGGGAGAGTTTACAAAGGGATGATGGGAAATGAGGCTGGCTTGCTCTGAGCTGACAGTCCCGCCAACATATATATATATTTTTTCTTTTTTTTTTTGACAGTCCCGCCAACAACTCAGAGGCGATTTTTAATAAACTATTACCGCTCTGCAGAAACTACGTCCTAGAAAATAACTCCAGTTTTTGACTTCACTTAAAAACGTCTTAATCATACTTAAAAGACAACTGGGAACCCTTTGAAAAAGATCAAAAGATGACTGGAGTGGGACTTTAGAGAAATTAGAAAACAACAAAACAATTTACAAATGCTTAAATTCTCTTTTTCCTTAAAAAGAAAATAAGAAAAGGAATCAAACTAGCATTGTAAGAGTCATTACATCATCATCTACTGCAAAAGCATAAGATCACAGCCAAGAACTGGAAACATGTCTGAACAAACTTGCAGCACACTAATAAGGTCTCAGGCTATGATCAATAAAGTAGACAATAATAGACAAAAAATATAGATTGAGAGACTGAATACAAGGCAATTTATTAGTTGAGGAAGGGGCTGTATTTCAGAAAGGAATGACTCATTGCTACGCTAAAATATTTACCACAATGCCTCAGTCTAAAAACTCCAACCAAGAATTTTCCCATGTTTTCTAAAGGATATTGTTGCTGTCGTTTTTCTCTTGTGCTGCAACAATCTCATAAAGTAAGAGCAATTTCTCATTCTGTTGCATCACACTGTTACAGGGAGAATTTCCTTGACACTTTTAACAGATGTTATGGTGTAAAAATGACGATTAATCTTTTAGCCTAAGTGCAAAGTGGCAGTTTACTGTAGAATTTTTACATAATAATCCACAAAATAAGCTAAAACCTGCCACTTACGACACAAACTATTTCTAAATGATTTATTGGGATTATTACCTAATAAAATGTTTGCCATCTATTCTGCTTAAGTTCTAATAAAATATTATAAATAGACATAAGCAGGAAGATATTTTGAAATAAACCAAAAATGTTAAGCTGAACATAAAGTTAAATTACACCTGACCAGGAATTTTACTAGCATTTGTGACAGGACCATATTAATGAGGATTTACACATTTACAAAGCCAATAATAGATAAATACATTTGTTTTTGTAACTTTAACAATCGGATGCATTGAATGCTGAAACGTTTGATTGTTTATTTGTATTATTTAAAAAAAGTTTGTGATAAATATCTACATTTGTAAGATTGAAATTTAATTTTTCATATTGAATTGCCAATTGCAAAATGTTTTTATAAATTGTATGATAAAATTGCAAATTGAATTGTCAATTCAGAATTGTGAAATTCTTTGAATTATGGGTGAAAAACACTCCATACAAACCCAAAACATGTGGATATGCAAGCTTGGACTACCAGCAACCCTTCAGGTTGTACTTCCAAGTTTATAGCTTCCATGTTTTTTTTGTTCTTGTTTTTTTAATGAATTAAGATTTTTTTTTCTTCAGTCAGACCATAGAGCTCTTAATTTGACCCCATTACAGTCAAACTGGCTGGAGGGCTCAGAGAAAAGCAGTGCTGTTTAGGAGCATTGTTCTTTATTGTTCCCAGATTGTACAAGTTGAGATGCAGAAATGAACTGCATCCCACTGACAGTGATTTTTCAAAGTATTCCACAGGGGATTTTGTGTGTCCCAATTTTATAGTTTCAGTATCAAATCTACTTTATGTTGCGATTTGGCAATAATTGTGCACTGCTCAATTAAACTAAATGTTGGGTTCTGGAGTAACATTGTTCTCAAGATGCCTTCCTGGTAAAAAGTGAGAAAGAATTGGGTAAAAGTGAGATTTTAACAGAATAATTTATTAGTTGTTGTAGTTTTTATGACCTGCTGTACTGTATATTTGCATTTTAGTTTGTTATCGTTAATGTATAAGAGCGTGTTACAAATATAGATGTTTTGGAACTAGTGGCCTTCTCACTTTTAACACGTACCTATTTCTAACACCAGTGTTGGCATGCAACATATGTTAAAAAAATGTTTTAATAAGAGCATAGAAATAATTGTCATGCAAGAATTGTAGCAAGTGCATTTCATTCAAATGAAGATTTTCAGACTGGCCCCCAGTAGATTCCAATGGATTCCATTTTTCATCTTTGAAAAAGACTGTGTGCTGTAGATTGTAAAGTCCCCAGCTTTGAAGGATTTGAAAACCGTTGCATTCTGTTTTACCCTCGTTTTGCACTGCTTTGAAGTTTTTGAGAAACGATCAACAGTCCAGTTTGTTTGAATTCACTAAGCCAGGGAGGCTCACTAATGCCCTAGTCACAACTGCCCTTACGGGTGGACCAGCAGACTGAAAGACAGTTTTCTCCACCTGGCTGTCAGGAAGCTGAACTCTCTCCCGGCCCTGCCCCCCCTCCCCTCTTGTTGCCCCATTGCCCCCCTGCTCTGCTAAACTCTGACACGCACACCTCATTCCACCTCATCAGCAATGAACTGCACCTTCCACCAGTGAGTTCCACCAAATGAAGAACTATACTACAGTCACTTTTTTCTCTCTCTTTTTATAGTCACTTTATTTTTTCTCACTCTTACAGTCACTTTTTTCTCTCTCTTTTTATAGTCACTTTATTTTTTTCCATCTTATTCTATTTTATTTAGTATTTTTTAAGTTAGATTCCCTATTTAGACTGGAGTTTGAAGAGAAACAGAGTTTCAATTTCCACGTATGTGAAAACATCATAGAGATTGACAATAAAGTTTACTTTGAGACTTTGAAAGGGGCTGAATGTGGGTGAAAAATTTGGAAAATTGGTACGGGGCACGCAGGTGGCCTGGACAAGATATCTAAGTCCTAGTCTTAGTTCACCCACCTGTTTTTTCTACTGGCATTCCTTTACTCTTACGTGTAAACAACACGTAAGAGTAAAGGAATGCTGCATTCACACCGGGTTTGGAAATGCGTGTTCGACTAACCGCTTCCAATGAAAGGTCTACAGTGAGGCAAATAAGTATTTGAACACCCTGGGATTTTGCAAGTTTTCTTGCTACTGTACCAAATATTAAAACCGATTTTCTCAGGTGTTCAAATACTTATTTGCAGCAATAGAATACATACAAATTATTTAAAAAAAATCATGCATTGTGATTTCCAGATTTTGTTTTAGATTGTCTATCACAGTGGACACGCACCTAAGATAAAAAATGTCCGACCCCTCTATGATTTCTAAGTGGGAGAACTCGCAAAATCATAGTGTTCACATAGCCTACTTATTTCCTTACTTTATGTAAACACACATGTGCACGTATTGGACTTCCGCATTTCAAAACTCTTCCATTTAAAATCTATTTTTGGGCTCTAAATATAAACTCTCTGGCAATTAAACACGCGCTGAAAAGTTACACCAGTTGAACCAATAAGGGACGCTGATTTCAAAGTTAATGTTCAAAACACGAAGGTGCCAACGGGTTGAAAATTGTTCGTGAAGAAGAAAATAATAATTGAGGTTTGAGCTGGAATTATATGACAGCAAGTCTTTCATTTGTCAGAATAGAGCTGTGAAAGAAAAAGCCTGAAGCAAGACTCACAAGGTTTTTCCACCGCTTCCACATTTCACATCAAGGCTCAACCAACTGTGAGAACACGCGCTGGTATCAGGTAGCGAAAGACCTGTGTGAACACATGCTGGAGGCGCATTCAAGAATGACATTTACCATGTTCTTGAACACATGTACGTAGCATAAGGGGAAAGTAGGTGAGACGCAGGCATCTTCATTTTTTTCAACCTCCCCAAACCCTGCGCACACACTGCATTCCCCATACAGGTATGCCCATTTTTCGCCCGCGTAAGAGCAGCTGTGACTAAGGCACAAGCGAGGAAAGCTCACTAAACTGCATAAGTCCAGCTTAAAGCTGTGGTATTTTAAATCAATGAGATCTGGTGTAGTTTATCTTGGTTAGGGATGGGGTCGTTTTTTATACTTAAGACGGAGCGGAGACATTTTTCTATATGTCACTTTACTATATATTATATTTATTATCATAACTAGAATCACTTTGGCCAGAGTCAACATCCTGGCCAAAAGTTGATATCATAAAGCTTTTGTGTTTATTTTTAGTTAACCACAGAAACATAGTGTTAGTCACATGGAGTAAATCCAATGCCATTAAAATTTCAAATGTTAAAAGGTACATTTATCTAAAGCCTAATTTTAAAATGATTCATCACTGAACAATGACTGGCGATGCCAAAAAAACAATTATCGATTGATGTCTTGGGCCGTTTACGCTGGACAGCAACCCACCAACACATTAAGACAGAGTACCCTCATTATGAATCACAAAAGGGTTCAGACGTCAGTCCTCACAGCATTTTATCAACCAGAAGGAGTCCTGGGGGTTTTAGCCCACACTTTATATGTAGAACAATATAGTTTGGAGGAAAATCAGCCTGGCCCAAAGCAACCTAATCCCGTTACTCAAGAGTGTTTCATTGTTAGTCAAGCTCACAATTTCTGCCTCACCACAAAATTAATGAGAGTTTGTGAGACACAAATTCCACAGAGGAAGTCTAACAACTGTACCTGCAATGCTGGCAAAGATTTCGCTGATTCCTATCAGCACATATTGAGGCACTTGCCACCATATGGGTAAATCTGCGACGTAGTAGATAACGTTGCCAAGCACCTGGTTAATGGTACCATTTGATTTGACAATCTCCAGGCGCTTGGTCTCCAGAATACCTGATTGGAAAGACACACACAAACACACACAGAAAAAGCCCAAGAAAACATTAGTAGGAGAGACAAGAAAAATATTGTTTAAACATCAACATATATATTTAGACACAACATACTAAATGCAAACACTCTGACAATATTTTTGGGATGGGAAAACTACTTTTGGAGAAGATCCCTGTTAAGGATTGAGCTATTTTGAAGGGTTTACTAGCACTTAATTAGGAGAATATCCGCTTGGCTGCATATTACTGCTCTTAGTAATGGGACAGCGCAGACAGTTCAATAATAACAAGCGAGCAGTAGTCATCTATCGCAGCCGCCTCTTTATTCGATAGCTTTTATCATGTAACCAGAGGCTATTTCCAGATAACTCCCAGAGACAGCTTACTATCATAACACAACTTAATACTTCATTTGAGATGAGTGATACTTAGCAACTCTGCTTCTGCTCTGGTGTTAAAAAAAAATAAGTATAACAACATTAAAAAAAAGAGCTTTAGCAAATAAATGCAGACACTTTATTTTAGGGAAAACAACAAATCTCATATCTAATGTCAGACCAATACTTGAAAACTGGGCTCTTTGTCCTTTGAATTCTAGGAGTAAACAATCAGAGGAAGATTGCTGTTTGTTTGACAGCATGTCATCAGCTGTCCCGCAACAAATGGGAGGGTCATTTGTCGCATCATGACACATCATAACAAACAGTGTGTCCATAAAGGTTTGTGGGTTGTTGTATTTTTTTCAAACAGAAGCCGACAAACGTGGTTCCGACACTGTGGCACGGTTCTTGCTGAGGACAGATCAGGAGAAGGACATTTCCATACAGGAAATTGTTAGGACACAATGTATCACACTAGGCTGCTCATCTGTTGGTCTCTAGACAAAACCATTTGAAGGAGGAAAGGGAGGAGGGTAAGAAAGAAAAAGAGTTCAACATGTAACTCCAATGTGAGGCAGCTCCCAAGAGTCAGTGTGTAACAGATCAAATGTGGATGAGGGAACTGCTGAAAAAAAGCCCACAAGGACGTACTTCTGACTGTATGATTACTAAAAAATAATGATAATCTGTAGGTGTAAAACTAAATGGTTAGTCTCTAAGGCCTTCCTATAAATGTGCTTCCATTTAATCACATATGATTTCACTCCAAATATCCAGGACAGAACTCTTCCGCACTCTAGTTGTGTATTCAGCATCTATTCTGTGACCAATGGCCACACCACAGCACCATCTTAAACCCTTTTTCTCCACTCGCAGAAGTCAGAATTGCTTTTAGCCATACGCTGAAATTATTTTGCCTGAATTTAAATGGTAGGATTGATTTTTTTCCCCCCACACATGGAAAAATACATACCTGTACCCTTTAAGAGGAAATATCAAAATATCAATGTTGTCAGGAATTATATGTTCGAAAAATTTACTATTGCTAAACATGATTTCTTTATACAAAGCTTAAACTATTGTCTTAGCACATTGCTAAATGGTTTTTACTATCAGACCAGAATAAGATAAAAACTCTGGCAAAATAGTTTCCTGTTGAATCCATAAAATATTCATTCAGCATGAATAATGTTTCTTGATTATTAAATGTAAAAATACAAGAAACAGCTTTCAAAAGGAAGTGAATTTAGATTTGAGACTACAAATTATATTAATATTATATAAGTGAGCATATGGAAAAACATATGGTTTGAACGTTTACATTCAGATATTTAGGATTTGTTTTCAAATTTAAGCAACATAAAATTCAAATTTAGTCCATGTTTCATTTGAAAGGTGGGGGCTCATACATTTAAAAATATATTTTAAGAGCTAATTGAGTGTAATTTTTCTATTATAGCAGTCACACTTATAACAGCTAATAACTGTTGTCACATTTTATTTAGTGCATGTTTAACAGTTGGAAACTGGAGAAAGTGCAGCAGTCAATTTGAAAGGTCAATGTGAGGGATGTATTGTTCCCAAGGATAAAAGAAAGGATAAAGGAGCAGTTGTTGAAAAATATAATGAAAATTGATTTTTCAGAGGCCTGTACGGTGTGGGGGTTAGCACTCTCGCCTCACAGTGAGAAGGTTTGTTTCCTGGTTGGGTCCTTTTGGTGTGGAATTTGCCTGCGTGGGTTCTCTCTGGACCTACTGGGTTTCTCCCACGGTCCAAACACAAGGCTCATCAGTTGATTGGTTATTCTAAATTGTTCCTTCAGTGGGAATGAGTCTGCGATGGACTGCGATGGACTGTCCAGGGTGTGCCCCGCCTTTGCCCTGAAATAACTGCGACAGCCTCCCGTAACCCCTGAGACCCTGTAGAGGACTAAGCAGAGAATGAATGGAGGATTTCTTAGAAGTGTTTCTGGTTTGCTTTCATTCTGCCTTTTTTTTCAAAGCACATTAGTGAGTATCAGTACATTACAGCCCACTGATGAGTCTTTCTTTAAATAATCAATAGAAGGTAAATAGGTCTCAGATGTGTTACTGAATTGATGTGCAGAAATAACAGACCTGTGGGCAGCTGCACTCGGAATAGAAAGTGATGCTGGATTGATTTGGGAACTGAAAGTTCAACTGCGACTGGGAATGCACATGATTTCGTTAGAACTACTAGGCTACAGAAATAAACGGACTAATTCTCAAAAACAAACATTTAAATCAACGTCTGGAGGAAAAAAGAGTAGGGGAGGAGCTGTTTTTTAAGCTGACTGTTCAAAATTAGTTTAAGGAGAACATTGCTTCTTGTTTACACTAATTTACAAAAATTGGAAAAAAAAATAAAAATTAAATAAGAGGTAGAAGCATCCTCTTTATCAGAGGTGCAACGGATCACAGAAGTCACGGTTCGGATCGTGTCACAGTTTTAGAGTCACAGTTTGGATCCTTTTTTAGATCAGTAAAATGGTAGAAAAAACAGGACAAAAACAACAAAATAAAGGTCTACAATTTTTTTTTTTAAAGCTTCATAACATAGATTCAATAAAGCATATATAATGCTTGATGGCAGATGGAGCAGCACCTTTCTGCCACAGTGCGGCACGGCTGCTGCTCCTCACTGGGAGAGAATCGAACTGATTTCTGAAGGATTTTATAGAGACGTGCACAGCTCTTCAAAATAAATAAACCGGATCCATCATCATCTGCGGAAAGCTTTGGACGGAAGCTCCTCCCACACGCGGCGGGAACTGCAGGTTATCACACTTCTGGACAAACGTCAAGCAGTTACTTTGACGCATGTACATGAATTTGACACGTGAATTGCGTTCGGTGTGAACGGACAATTGGTTTTAACGATGCAAGCGTGAGGTCCGCACGAGAATGTGGGGGATGGGGGTCCCGCGGTACGCGTGTGCCGAACCGTGGCTCGATATCCGTACAGATCACGGATCATCCGTGGACCATTGCACCCCTAATCTTTATAGAAAAAACTGTAACGGTGCAGTGATTTTTTTCTTTATAGTTCTTGCTTTTGAATCAAAATGATCAAAATTTCTATTAAATCATAATTGAGAAGTAGCAAACAAGATGAGTCATATTGCATCAACCAGGCACATTATATATAATTAGAGGTTTTAGTCTGCATTAGATGAGGTCTGGGGATCAGATGGACAATGAAATTATGTTGATATTTTGATTAAGGACTTAATCCTAATCCAAATCCCAATATTAGCCAGGTTGACTCTTTTGCTAACTTCCCTATTGTACAAATAAAGGATTAGGCAAATGACTGTAAATCCTACAATATTGGAAATTGTCACCCTGCTAATTGTCAGGCCACATGTTTATTGTTCTCGTATTACTTCTGAAGAGCAGATACTTCTTTGCCTCGTGACTCCATGAAGCTACAATGCAGAGCATGAACTCACCTGCTGCCACTGCTGAACACATGACAAAGAACATCCCCACTGCAATCCTCTTTAGAGAAGAGGGCAGCAGGCCGCGGCGTTTCAGGACAGGGTCCACCACTTTGTCTTTCAGAGGAATCAGCATGAGGATGAGCACTGCATCAAACATAGTGAGCCACGCAGCCGGGAACTGGAACGTCATCTGGGGGATTCGGAGAAAACGAGATCGCATCAAAATCTGCAGGAGAATGAAAAGCAGGCACAAAGTAATTGCACTCCAACAAAAGTTGGCAGCTGTGTCCTCATATGTGGGTGCTAAGGCGCATGGATCTGTCTGGATATTGCTTTGGCACCCCCAGGTGGCCAAATGCTAACACAGTTCAGTGAAAGAATATTCACCTAATTCACAATCAGACAAAAAGGGACCAAATAAATATCAATGTAAAGATATTTACAATCAGAGTTGCAGTAGAAACAGAACTTAGTGCAGTGTTACTCTATAGAGTTCTTTAATTAGTAAGAATATTCACAAATGGAAAGCCCTAAACAGCTGTCTTTCAAAGAGAGGACTTCCCAGCTAATTTAACCCAAGGTCAGGCAGCGTGCTGCACAGAAAAATGCAATAAAGCCAGGAGCTTCCAATGCGTCATGGTGCAAGGGAAAAGTTAACGTCCATGACAGCACAATTACAACAAGTGTGGTGGGTTCAGAGAGCTTGCAGAAGGAAGTGTCATGTGTCTAAAAACAACAGAAGAAAAAAGCTCAAAGAAACATGGATTCCAACACACCTACATCAGAATGGTTGAAAAATACAAAGAGTTGAGGTCCAGACATCCACACAACCTCAACAAACTGAAGTGATGAGATAAAGAAAAGTGGACCAGCATTCCTTTAAAAAAAGGTTAGAGAAAGATAACACAAATAATTCTATTTTATGTTTTTTCTGATAAAGGTTTTTCAAACCACTGCTTTCTTTTAGCTAGTTTAAGGATCTATGAAATAATAAGTACATATTTCCTAACGTGTAACAAAATGAAGAATGATTTTCTTTTAAAAGATCTGTGAGGTTGGCTCAAATCAGAATGCATTTCTACATGATCTAATCTAAGAAAGGAACAAGTGGAATGGGAAAACAGACTTTGTGATATTGAAACTAGAAAAAGCCAGCAACTACTTACAATTACATGCATTACTTTACCAAGTGAACAATCAAACTGTACCAAATTGCAGGAGCCCTTTTAGTCATTTAAATTCAGAGTGCCATCTAAATGCCTGATGTCTCTCTGGTTTAGCAAAACTGATAGAATCATTTATTTTCAAATTGAATTTCCACTTCTTGAAGTAACTGCAAGCGATCTGTACATAGTTCCTCAGAGAGCGTTTTGCTCTTGTTTGCACTTCAGAATACTCAGAATGACGGGATGTTCTACGTGAGAAGACTTCTTTGTAAGAACAAAAGCCTGACAGGAATTATGAATGCTCAGATCTTTATTCATGGCTGTATGAGTTTTGTTACACAGCAGAATGTTTTCTTTTAAAGGACTTCAACGCACAGAACAGATACTGACTCATAACAGCCTGAATAAACAGGGAAATGATTGCTTGGTAGTGTTTAAACTGAAACAACTTTACTCTAAAAGTGTTCTATCATTTAATATTTTATTTTGAAATGTAGGTTTATGTAAACGTCCAGAACTTTTGTTTTTGAAAATCTAAAGGTGTTTAGTTTTTTAATGTAAATGAATTTCTAAAAAAAATAAAAAAAACAGATTTCCCATCCTTATAAAATAAATGTGTAATTTTAAAAAGAAATGTACAGGAGTGATGTGGGGAAACCTGTTGGTAGAGATGTGTTAATGTGAGAAAAACAAAACAATGATCATTAAAACAAATGTAAAACTGAAAAATGAGAATGATTGTATTTTAAATAGGTTAATGAAAAGCATATATTGCTTTTGAGTTGTTGCTGAACATAAAAAAAAATGAAACAGGCAAAAATCAAAAAATGGCTGCATCCTTAACTATTTTGTTTCTCCACCTTTTATGATCGTCTCAGTAAATGTCCTATCTTCTGCCGTGTATATTGGCCTTCCCCTGATGAGCAATCTGCTCTCATCCTCTCAGGTTTGAAGAGTGCTTTTTCTAGGCAGAAAGTTTCAGCTTTTTGCACAATGGGATTTAGATTAGGGCTCCAGAAAGGCAATTTAGAAACAGTCCAAAGTTTTGCTTTTGACTCTTCAAAAACCAGATGCTGCTTGCAGATCATTTTAACCTTAACATGTCTGTCTGGAATTGTTTTCTAACTTCCTGATAAACTCTGACTATCACTTCCTGAGCTCCACAGCACGGTGTGTACTGTCACCATTTAAAGCGGGCAGACTGGGGTTAGAGTTAGCTGCTTTCACATCTTTCTACAGTCTGAATTATTTTCGCTCTCTTTTGTTCAGACCCGTTTCATTAATTTAAAACGATTCTGTTAAGCCATCATTTCCAAAGTTTCTGCTTTTTGCGTTTGTAGATTATACTGTAAGTATGAATTTGACTTTCCTAAACAGACTGCATTTATTTGTTTCCAAATGGTGTGCCTTTAGCTAAATGCGTCAGGCGATTTGACAGTTTAAATCACAGAGGCATCTAATCTCACTTCCCTTTTGAGGTTGAGACATGGGGGGGTTGGCAGTTGAGATGCCTCAGCTCCCTCTTTATTACATAATGCAATCTTTAAAAGAATTAAGGAGAATCCTACTTTAGTTATTTGACATGATTTAAAAAGACAGCTAAAAGTTGGGTGTTGAAAACAAAACAAAAAACTTGTACAGCGATAATGTGGAGTAGCTGAGTATGCAAAAAATAATATGAGTTTTTTGTGAAATGCAATCCTGTGTGGGACTCTGTCGCGTTTCACTTCACATTTTCTATTAAACTAGTTCACTTCACACCTTAAGCTTGAAAAGCTTCCTTTAATATTTATTCTGCACTTTGAAGTCTGTTCAATTTGATCTCTTCGAAGGCTGAGCATTTTGAGGAGTCGTATATCATGTGGAGCGGCTAGGGGGGGATATCAAAGCCCTCCAGAACTCAACATACAGCACAATATGTGGGGGCGAGTTACATCAGCAACAATCACCAGGAAGCATCAGGTGGAGGCGCTGCTGTGGAGAGATACAGCATCCAGGTTGTTAATCTGAGAGGTATTAGTCTGCTCTGACCTAATCCTCAAGGCATTACAAGCCTATGCTGTTGCCTCCAGCTGTTTCCTGCCATTGTGTGTCAGTGACCAAATGACTCCTTCACTAATAAAAAATAAAAAAAAGCGTGTTTCTAATTATTAACTGAAATGCTGGTCAGAGCTTGCTGTCATCATTATTTTGCTTCTTATGCTCAGAGACCATACTAAATCTCAGCAACTGACCACATTATTTTTAATACTGGTAGGAAGAAAAGAAAAATGCAGACACCTGGACAAATAACTATTCTGCATTGGTTACCTTATGGGACTCAGTAGTAATGTTTGAGGATGTACCAGGAATCCTTAGATGGAGGCCCTGCAGAACATATGTTGTCTGCATCTGCAACCCAACACAAACAAAAAATGATGATGCTCCATTACACAACCAAAAGTGTCTCTGGTGTAGAGCTACATCACTGCAATTTCGAAAAGGGAAAATGATTTTACCTGGAAGTACACAGTCCAGTATGGGATGAGCGCAAAGAAAACTGGAAGAGTTTTCAACAGTGCTTTAACTTCCTCCACTTTTTCCTCTGGAAATTTCCCCCCGTAGGTCACTTTTGCACTGTCGAGCAGTGTTGGTTTGTCACTTCACAGGAAAATGAGGAGAAAAAAGAAAATATTAAGGGTGCAAAGGAATTCTCTGCAAATATTGTCAATAAAAAATCTGGAACAGTGTTTGAATTTGTTTAATCTTTATGTGAGAAGCTTAATTAGCCTTCTAATGTTACCCTTTTTCATGTATTTTTAGAGACAGGGGGAAAAAATCCTTCACACTTCAGTCTATTAATACTAGATCTGCAGATTCAAAAATTACAAAATCCTTAGAAGGCTGCAACATTTTCCAGTTTATACTATTGATGTCAGGTTTTTCAGTCCCCAGTGCTACTTTGGTTCAAAGACAATATAGATCTCATTACAATAAGTTGTAGCCTCCAGGAATAAAGATGAATCCATTCAGAAAAATGTGTTATGGAGTGGGATCAGAGCAGGATTTAAGATAAAGGTCTATCAAAACATACTGAAGCTGCTGTCAGCTAGCATTAGAAAAAAACAATGAAAAAAACCTAACAAGAAAAGGTTTTTATATACATTTCCATCCCTTTTTCCTTGCATCTGAGGGATGCACTGGAAATCAAAGAATGACCACCCTTTACACATTTCTTTGATTTTAAACTGTTGTTACCGAAGCAAGTGGGGCTCCTTTGGTTTCTTTGAACAGCAGGCATAGCCAAGGATCTTGAACATGTCTGAGAAGGCACTTCCGTCAGCAGGCTTGGTGATGAAAACAGTACGCCCCAAAAAAAAGACAAGGAAGGACACCCCGAGGCACACAGTGGGGATGATGTAGCCGAGCTCAAAGCTGAAATTTTGCTGGATGTAGGCCACAAATCCCAGAGACAGTATGGCTCCAAGGTTGATGGACCAGTAGAACCAGTTGAAAAATCGCCGTGTGGCCTCGGGTCCTCTGTCTTTAACCTTTGATTAAACACAGAAAAGGATCAAATTGACCACATGTCACACATGCGGTTGTTCATGCATAAAGGAAAGGATAGGTCAACTTCTAAAAAGTTGGCAGTTACCTTTAAGCCAATTTAGACGGCATCTATTAGGGCCTATCATAACCCTGACTGAGCTGCCTTAGGGCCCTTGATTCATGTTTATGACAGATGACAGGCAGAGACATGTGGAAGGCCTTGTCTGCATGGAAATTAGTCCATTATAAAAGTCATCCCTCACTTGATGAGTCCAATACGTTTGACAGCACTGCACCAACGCGTATCATTCATCATTTCCTGTCGTGACACTGCACCCGAGGAACTACGAGATGAAGGTTTGGTCAGCCGTTGTAACATAAAGTCACTGATGCATTTCAAAGGACAAAAAAGTGAGGAACCCATTTAAAGGTGAGGCTGATTCCACTGGATTTGTATGCTTCTAGGAAAGTTGTAAACAAATGTCTTGTGGGTAGAGATATCAGAATTCCATTGCTTTAAAAAAAGTGCACTAGAGAAAAAGATTAATAAAAGCCTCTCTACTTTATCTTAATCAATTCCAAAGATCTGTTGTTACTACGCTATGAACTGGCATCAGATTGCTGCAATATAGTAAAAAAGTACATTCTGATAAGATAAAAGTACTTTAAAGCAAGTGGAACGACTTTTTATTATCCCTTATTGACCACTAAAAAAAGTTTGACATCTTCTATATTTTTCCAACCACTTAAAATTTTCTATTTCTGGTCTGATGTTAAGATATACACACAAACACTGAAAGACCATTATCAGTTAAGGAACCAAAGACCGCTGCGTGGTTCCAAGAAAACAAAAAGTTGTATATTGAAAGTTATGTCAGGAAGACCTAGTGACAAAAATATATATATATGAATCCAGATAGGAACAATTCAAGTTCTTTAGCCTTTCTGAAGCGAATGACTGCATAGCAACCACAACCCTAAACACCTACGTTTGTTTGGCATCTATCCTTGAAGAAGACAGGCGATTATCAAAAAAGGAAAGATACTAATTAAATGTATATGTTTAAATGTACAGTAGTAGGAGTTTGATAAATTGCCACAAAAAAAACTTTCCCTATTCAATGTTGGTACCAGGTCTTCCTTCTGTATTCTTGAATCCAGCACTACCTAGGTTATAGAGCTGCAGTCCTAGTATAAATCCAATCAAGGAATTTGCAGGGAATTTGAAAAATTATATAACTTATTAGTACCCTACAGTTAATCAGATTTAAAAACATTTAGGAAAAAAGCACAGATCAAAACATTGTCATCTCCTTTAAAGGTTTGATGTATTTTCTTTTAAAAGATGGAAGGGTTTCTTTAGTTGCACTTTGACTTGCTGCATACTTCCCCATGATGAACTACATCCAGGCATTGAAAGACCATTAAAAACAATACCAAATGAGACAAATGACCCATGGCCCAACAAACATTTCCAACACTAGGAACGAACTTTCCTGCTCTGAAAAGGGTAAAACAAACGTCTTCTAACCCAGATCGTAATGGAAACCAAGGTGCACATAGTAATGTTTTCGTAATATAGTGAGCCAGCCAGCCAGGACTGCCAGATGCTTGTTTGCAGAAACAACCTTCTCATGTGACTGCAATTTAACTATAAGGAGTCTCTATAAACACAATTTCCTACTTAACCACACATCAACTTCTGCAAAGAGTACTGACAATTTGAGTGCATTTATGCACATGCCTTTTGTGTGCAGGTCTGTTTGGGTAAGGGTTTCTGAGGAAATGCCAAGAATTTTCTTGTCCCCTCAGAAAGAAAGGTTCTTGGAGCCTGATATCTTGCATGGTTGCACACAGACAAAAATGTACCATGTATTTTAACTTCACTGTCAAAGTTCAAAACAATTAAATCTTTAGACTGTAAAACTTTCATTTTGTTTGATACCAGAGGAGACCTCACCATAGCTCATGCATTAGAACAGATGCCATACTTTTGGTAAAATAAATAACATGTTTTTATGGTTAAATAGAACTTAGCACACATGTTTTTATTTAAAAAAAAGAAAAAATTTTTTTGAACAAATCAAAAATTTTGAACAAGTATTAATTCAAATGTTCTCTGTCAGGCATTAAATTATAGGGGGAAAATCCAACCTCTTGTTGCTAAGTGAGCTAACATCATGTGAACTAAAAAATATATTTTCAAGTTGATGTAAAGTTTTAAAAGCACCATAAAGAATATCCAGATAAACTATAGCATGTTTCTTTGAGCTGATTATAAAAAGACAAGAATTCAAATTATGACAAAAACTGCTAATGAATTTCTATGGTGACAAAATTAAACTGAGGGATACTAAACACCATCTTATTCAGCCAGAGTTTTTTTAGAATAAAGTATTCTGCACTGCAACATTGAAGAAATTATACAGTGAGGCAAAACTATTTGTCAGTCACTTTCTGCAAGTTGTCCCACTTTAAATGTGAGAGTCTCTTATGTGAGAGAAATCGGTAATGTTTATCAGATACAACTGTTCATCAGATTCAACTGTGAGAGAATGTTAAACACTACAGCATTTTTTTAAACACAATCCCTTCATTTCATGGGCTTGTAAGTAATTGGACAAATAAAATAACTGAAAACAAAATGGTCATTTCTAATATTTGGTTGAAAACCCTTTGTTGGCAATGACAGCCTGAAGTCTTAAACTCATGGACATCACCAGATGCTGGGTTTTCTCCTTCTGAATGCTCTGCCAGGCCTTTACTGCAGCAGCTTTCAGTTGCTGTTTGTTTGTGGGCTTTTCTGTCTGAGGTTTAGTCTCCAACAAGTGAAATGCATGCTCACTTGGGTTAAGATCAGGTGACTGACTTGGCCATTCAAGAATATTCCACTTCTTTGCTTTAATAAACTCCTGATTTGCTTTGGCTGTATGTTTTGGGTCGTTGTCCATCTGTATTATGAAACGGCGCCCAATCAGTTTGGCTGCATTCACCTGGATCTGCACAGACAGCATGTCTCTGAAAACCTCAGAATTCATTGGGCTGCTTTTGTCCTGTTACATCATCAATAAACACTAGTGTCCCAGTGCCACTAACAGCCATGCACGCAGACCATCACACTGCCTCCACCGTGTTTTACTGATGATGTAGTGTGCTTTGGATCATGAGCTTCTCCACGCCTTCTCCATACTTTTCTCTTGTCATCATTCTGGTAGAGGTTGGTTTTGGTTTCATCTGTCCAAAGAATGTTTTTCCAGAACTGTGCTGCTGGCTTTTTTTGAGGCTTTTTAGCAAAGTCCAATCTAGCCTTCTTATTCTTGAGGCTTATGAGTAGCTTGCATCTTGCAGTGTTCCCTCTGGATCTACTTTCATGCAGTCTTCTTTTTATGGTAGACTTGGATATTGATACACCTACTTCCTGGAGAGTGTTGTTCACTTGGTTGGCTGTTGAGAACGGGTTCTTCTTCACCATGGAAATGATTCTGCGATCATCACTGTTGTCTTCCGTGGACGTCCAGGTCTTTTTGCGCTGCTGAGTTCACCAGTGCTTTCTTTCATTCTTTCTCAGGATGTACCACACTGTTGATTTTGCCACTCAGCTTAATGATGGCTCCTTTCACCTGCATGGAGAGCTCCTTTGACCATGTTGTATGTTCACATCAAAATCTTCAAAATGCAAGCACGAGTCCTCTAATCAACTCCAGGCCTTATATCTGCTCCACTCATGATGACATAACAAGGGAATTGCCCACACCTGCCCATGCAATAGCATGAAAGTCAAATGTCCAATTACTTACAAGCCCATGAAATGAAGGCATTGTGTTTATAAAATGCTTTAGTTCTTCACATTTTTATGAAATTTTTTGTTCAACCCATGGAATAAAAGCTGAAAGTCTGCACTTCAATGGCATCTGGTTTTATTTAAAATTCACTGTGGTAATTTACAGAAATTAAATTAGAAAGAATGTGTCTCTGTCCAAATACTTATGGTCTTGACTGTATGTTGGTCCATTCTTGCATGCAGATCTTCTCAAGAGTTGTGATGTTTTGGAGCTGTTGACAGGCAACAAGAACTTCCAACTTCTCCCAGATTCTCTATTAGATTGAGGTCCAGAGACTTGCTAGACCACTCCAGACCCTTGAAATGCTTTTTACATAGCTGCTTCATTGTTGCTGGGTGATGTGTCTGGAATCAATGCCATGCTGGAACATCCAACCATGTTTCCTTCTCAATGCTCTCACTGATGGAATTAGGTTTTAGCTCAAAATCTCACCATTCAAGGCCCCATTCATCTTGTCCTTCATACACATCAGTAATCATGTACCCTTTGCAGAAAAGCAGCCCCAAAGCATGATGTTTCCACCTCCATGCTTTACAGGGAAAATGGCGTGCTGCAGCTCTGCAGCTCAGCATTCTTCTCCCTCTGAACACGGTATGTGGCGTTTATGCCAAAGAGTTTCATTTTGCTCTCATCTGACCACATGACCTTCTCCCAATCCTCTTCTGGATCATCCAGATTGTCTCTGGTAACCTCTAGAGAGACCTAGACATGTGCTGGCTTAAGCAGGAGGACCTTTGGAGCGCTGGAGGATTTGAATCCTGGGTAATGTTGTGTGTCCCTCTTGTAACCTTTGTAATTGTGGTCCCAGCTCTCTTCAGGTTCCATCCAGTTCTGGGCTGTTTGTACCTCACAACATAAGAACTTGCACGGTGCCCCGGGTCAAGGCAACTGTCAGTGATCTTGCTTTTATCAATTTTCTGGAGATAAATTCTTACCAAAAATTAATAGTAAAAATCATACAATACAATACGATTCCCTTGTGTCTATTTTTCTCCCAGTTGAAATGTACTATGATGAACATTGCAGCCTTCTTAAGTGCTTGCATTGTTGGGTTACTGGCAAAATACTTTTTGCCCCACTGTATGTAGGAGCATTAAAGTGGCATAAACAATAACTATATGCATGTGCACATAGCTTTTTACAGAAGAACTATGTCACTACTAATAATCCCTCCATAAAGCTGCATGTGCACATCAAAATGTACTTTGCACAAAAGGTGGGGAAATGTTTATCAGGTGAATTATTTTTTGCTGTAACAATGTTTTTTGTCAAGACTTTTTGTGTATTGTTAACTTGTTTGTTTCCCTTTTAAATAGGACCTCAATATTAAAGAATATATATTTGTGGGATGAGTTAAGTATAGGGGTTGTGCTAATAAAAAATGTGCTAAATCTTCACTGTCTGCACTATACACTCTAAAATGCCATTTGCTCTTGTTTGGTGGATGACTGAAGTTTGAAGAAAAAAGATAAACAGACAATTAAAAAATGTATTCATCTAACAATTAGGAGCCTTAATAGCAGGGGGAAAACCAAAATACAACCACAACAGTCGTACACCTCCTTGTGCTGGTCTCTTAATGCTGTGGAAAGGTAACCCACTCTCACAAAGCACCCTGGTCACTCTGGTAGGAACAACAGGCTCAGGCTGAGCACACAAGTGTTTAATATCATCCTGCAAACCTTGACTGAACATCCGTGAAAGCTAACCAAGTGCTTGAAGGGTTAGAGAAAAGTCGTTTTCTTGGGAGTCCATTTTGCAGCCTGTCACTGACATCCCTGTTATATGGAACTTGGCATACAGTTTGGAGATGCTACTAGTGTTTCACTCCACACAGTTAAAGCTTAAAGTCACTTTATTACACAGGCCCTGAATGAAGGATAGTGCCAGTTGCTAATCAGGCGTCTGATGGAAAGCCCCTGTGGGTACCGAGGCTCAGAGAACGAGTCCAAAGCAACAATGATAGAAGTTGTTTAGTATTGGCAGGGAAGATTTGGCAAACTTTTCATGAGCATGACTCCTATACTCAACTCTGCTGCTAATTCCACTAATGCATGCACCTAAGGAGCATGAAAAAATAAAGGAGAACAGGCTTTGCAAGCTTTTAGGAATTGTTGCCAAGGACTACTTCTGCAATTAAAAAAATATTTAGCTAAACACCAATGTTGTACTTTTTGTGCTAAGTTTATATTAGTGTGTTCGTTATTTTTCAGATTGAGACAAAGCTGTAAGTTCACAACAATATTTATAGGTCCAACTGTTCTACACACTATTACCAAAGTGCCACATCTTACTTTTCCAAGCAATTGCATTTTTCTCCTCTGCAGTTTCAAAGCAACACGAGAAAAGCAGCACTATATATTTTAAGTGTTTTTCATTCTTTATGAAGATTTCCCTAAATGATGCTGCTAGTTAACTCCCTAATCTGCTCAACTTGCTACAAAGTTTTAGATACTAATAATGTTTGAAGGGAAGCATTGACATAATAGTAAAACCCTTGTAACAAGCATTAGGCTCAAATACTTAACACTGTCCCAGATGAAAGGTTTTATGGACTCATTGTTAACATTTATTTGAGAAACAATTGCTTATTTGATATAGAATTACCTTTTTTCACAATAATAATTCAAGGTTAGAGGGGTTTTTTTTCTAAAAAATGTCTTCTAAATGGGACTTTTTTGTTCTACGCAAAGACATGCATTTTCTATGCCAGAGCAGCTGCAGTGTAACTGAAAGCACTTGTTCTGAGTGCTTGTCTGATCACATGACTGTGAATTCAAGAAAAACACATTTGTTTTTAAAATCTGATCTGGACCTAATCTACTTAATGATGGACATAAAGTCATGCAGAATGACTTCACTTTGAGCCGTTTACTTTACCACACCATGTGAGCAGGCAAGATTGTGTTATAACAATACGGCTATTCTCACACAAATACCTAATCAAAAAGATTTGAAATGCATGAAACTGATGGATCATATGGGTCAAATCAATGGTGCTCTTACTTTCTTCTATTTTTTTAGATCATGAGCTAGACTCTTGATGGTGTAACAATTTAATTAAGCCTTAAAGAGGCATCGAGGCATCTGACATAAAGGTTGTATCCATTTTTCCTTGGAACTTTGTGCCGTCATATTTTTTAATGTATAAAATTATTGTTTTTTTCATAACTTTTTTAAATGCTGCTTTGTTTTTTATGACCCTTTTGGTCACAATATCAGTTAATTGTTATCATGCAGATAAAGTTTTTGCATAGACATTATGTGATGCTTTTAAATATGACCAACATTTGTTTACCTTCAGTTGTTGCTCATGCAACAAACAAACAAAAACATTTGTTTCTATTCAGTAATGTTAATAAGACATGGCAACAGTATATGTGCAAACAAATGCCTGTAAAAAGCCATGACAATCAATCCGATACTCGTGAAAAAAATGTCACACAACAGATTTCCAATCACATGCCTGACCTTCACGATAACACACTCCATAGCCAATCTGCCACAGGTCCAACAACAATTCAGACATTATATTCCTCAAGAGATTCCATGTTTGCATAAAACACGTGAGAATTCCTGAAGTAATGATGATTAGACGTTACCTGATCTGCCCCAAATGGAGTGATGTTGGACTTCAGTGTTCCCACACCCAGTGCAATCAGAAGAAGTCCAGTGTAGATTAGTGGGCCACAGTATGGGTCACGGTAAAGACAGGTTACATTTTTTGGTGGGGTGCTGTTTGAGCACTCAGCGGGTTGCACGGGGAAGGCACTCTCCTCCCCACACAGGTGTATCCTGGTGTCTTCGTTTGCAATAAATGGGAAAAAAATCATACCAATAAAATACAGAACCAAACTTGAGGCAATTGTCACAAATTTCCCGAGGTATGCGTCTGCCAGCCAGCCTCCAAAGGGGGAAATCAGGTAGGTTATTCCCATGAACATCAGGGGAGCCTGGCTGGCCTTGGTACCCTCCCAATAAAAAGGACTGCCATTGAGAAAGAGCACTAAATTAGACGTGATGCCGTAAAATGCTATTCTTTCCAGCGATTCAGCCAGCAGGACGGCTGCACATGCGAGTCTCCTTCCCTGGAAGACTGAGGGGACAGGCGGTCTGGTGTCCGAATCCAAAAGCGGGGTGTTTTCATGAGCATCCCTGCTGCCTGCCATGATTCTCTTGACAGAAACAGAACTCTTGCCAAAAACTTCGACAAGACCTGTAAAGACAAATACACACACCGGGTTATTACCGCTATTTATATAAGAATCACCTGTTCTTGAGAATCGTATACACATAATTAATAATATACATTATAATAAATAATACACATCATTTTGTCTAGTACTTTCTACTTTGCTATGAAAACAATAGCGCACTTTTGTCAAACTCTTCTTGTCTCGCGCGGTGAAGAAAGCTACGAGCTCGGGTTTACGTCGTTACCTTTTTAGAAACAGGGACGCATCGCAGAGCTCTTCGCGGTCTCAATTTCCCGGTGTGTCCCAAATGTTAACTTGGTCCTCGTCTTCGATTGGTACTTTCAGAAAAGAGAACTGGAAGTCAACAAAAAAGTGTCACAGTACTATCGCGTGACACACGACTCACTACCAACTAAAATATATGCGTCACTTTTCAGGCGATTTACAAGCAAACGCGGGTAGTTCATCCCAACCCAGAAACAATGCGACTGTTATCCATATGACTTGTAAATTTGCTGTCTTTGCGCATGCGGTGTAGTATCGGGATGAGGAAGTGAATATTCCGCGGCTTTTAAAAAAAATTTACTGTTGAAAGCAATGTTATAAAATCGTAGGAAAACCGTACCGTTGTCTTAGTGGTTTTTAACAATGTCTTAGACACGAGACGTGTCAAGAGAGACTGAGACGAGTACAACAGTCACATGAAGCTAAGCGTGTGTTTCCGGGGGGTAATTTAAAAGACGGACTAGTAAACAATGCAAGCGTGGCGCTAACAGCCAACCAACACGAGCCGATATGTAGCCTGGCTAATAGCTTTACCTTTGGTGTAAACTTCTGGGCACGAGTCCAGGAAATGTAACACGGTCACGTCGAGCAGCAGCTGACGCTTCCAGGTCCCGGTTTCTTTAGTTGAGTTGTTCCAATTGAATTTTGTAGCTAGGTTGACAGAACAGCCAGTTAGTTGACATGAAAATACTCTTTCTTGCCTGCCTTAAACCCAAAACTGGAAACCACACTACAGCCGAGAGAATAAGGTAATTAGAGCAGTGAGTGTGAACTGCAGCATGATCCGGCGTCTGCGTGGCTAGTACAGTATTTTTCATTTAACTTCAAATACTGCTGTGCACTATTATTATTATTATTATTATTATTATTATTATTGAGTCAATAAGGTTCTGTCGTAGTGTTTAAAGTTTCCTTTTATTTCGGTGTGTAACTTTACTTAGCCATACTGTAATTCTGTAGTCATCATTGAAGTGGGATAGTCACACCCTTGCGTTTGTGTGACTACATCATAAACTGCTTTGTTTGCACGTACACTTAGGGTTGATCAGTGGCGTCTGTACACACAAAATGTGAATAAAATATAAAAAAAAAATGCAGTGGGAAAAAAAATACCTTTAATTTATTTCATTATCAATTAAAAAACTGACATTTATTCAATTTTAATCTTTTTTTATCAACTGATCATTCAACTTTCATTGTTTGGGTTTCTTAAAATAGACATTTAAAAATATAAATGTCAAGTTCCTCAATCTCAAGATCTAAAAAGCACAAAATCCAAGTATTATCAGTTATCAAATCTCATGTTACAACATGTAAAAACAGCTTATGTAGTAAATCTGTACTGAATAAACATTTATTAAAACATTTGCTTCTTGTTTTTTATGTCAAAAATATTACTTCATGCTAATATCAGATATGTATTTTGAACATTTGAGCATTTATATGCATGACATAAAAATGTCAGTTTCGATATTTATAAAAAATGAAGTTAGAAAAAAGTCCAAATTTTAAAAGCCATTATTTTCTCTCCAAAAATTGAATGTTTGTTCTCTGTTCTGCGGCTCTACCAGTTCCCACATGCAGTTTCTCTTTCTTTTCACTACTTTAGTGCATGGGGGCATTTGGGAAGTCTTATGTGTAGAAGATCAAATTACTTTTTTAGGATTTTGTAAATATGACAAAACCATGTAATTAGTGTGTTAGTGAAGGCCCCCCTCAGCTCAGCGGGTCGAATATCTAAACAGACTCAGTATGTGAAGCTGCTGGTGTGAGGCCAAAGGCAACACACTCCCAGAAGAATACATAATGATACGCCAGGATTTGTAAATAGTGCAACTTCTGAATGATATGAGAAAGAAAAATACTTTAGAAAATGAAATGAAAGTTTCTGAAGTTGTCATTTCTACTCATAAAGCTCACATTTGGTCTACATTTCAGGACCCACATTGAATCAGCAGGACACATTTGTGAGCTCAGACATGCAGGAGAATTTCAGTCTTCTGCTGACGTGAACAGTCTGCTGTCTCAGGATCCTCCTTTCCAAGGTGCACTGGCCATTCATCTGTACAGAGCTGGCAGACTTCTCCTGGGTAAATGTGTTTGTCAAATGTTTGCACTCTTCAGGTTCCCGGAGTTTATCTGAGCTACAGTTGATCTGTAAATATCCGCTTCCTGTGTCTCGCAAAACACACATCTCATTTCTGCTGTATTTCTGCTCTTTACGACAGACGTGCAGCTACCCTTTGGTGTCATTTTTGGCGGAACAGACATAAATGAAGATGTGAAAGTTGAACAGAAGCGAGCGGTTATGGAGCAGGTGTTGCGGAAAGCCAGGTGATGTCTCATCAAGCTGCTAGTTTGGAGTCCCGAATGTCACCAAAGAGCAACATGAGGGCTTAATATTTCGATTTTCAATTAGCCCACATTTTTCAATATTTCTATTTAATTGGAATTACCCTTCTGTTGACTGCATGCGTGTCAGCTAGTCTTTAGGAATATATTTTTGTAAAGTAGTGCATTTGATATATGTTAGCCACTCATCAGTGATCTTTGGACATGTTTTATGTAGAGGGTCTTTAACATGACTTGATTTGCAAACTTTCTCTCATAGCAGTTTGGTGCAGCTGTGGCCAACTTTGAACTGCAACCAGGAAGTAAATGTCACCACTTATACATCCTGTATATACGCGATTGCTCACATGAAATCAAAACATAATCTTAGTTTCGCCCCCTTTTGGCATACTAACATGTATTTAATCCACTGACTGCATAAGAAAACGTGACTGAGTGTGACGTCCCCCATAGAAAATGACTTACATCCAGCTCCAACCAAATGAAGTCGATTGAATGTGTTTGCCATTTTGTCACATTACGGACGTCGCCATGTTGTAGCTAGGCGTTTCTATGGCAACCACTCTCACCAGTCAGGAGGGGGCTTGTTGGATTTCTACACCCCTTCCACTTGAAAGCAGATTAGGAGAATTGTTCAATTAAACATTTCAACGTTGACATGAAACCACATGCTTTTATTGAGGCATCTGATTGGTCAGTTTATAACTTGAATAACTTGCACCACAAAAATATAATTAAAGAAATTAGGATTAGCAAGAACATGTAAAAAAAAAAAGGTAACAGAGTAAAAGTGGTTATTCTGACAGATAGAATGACTAATAGCTGTTTATCATTTAATAGAAGTCTATGTGATTTTGGCCTCTTGGAGTTGGCAGGTACTTCCTAGTTGGAACACCAGGCAGGAGGGGTCACTCAGTCCAGTCCTCATATACAGTCAATGATTTAACCTCAGTGGTTTATTTCTTGATTGAAACGAAGCACACATCTGCCATTACTGCTTCTAATGATTTAAATCAGATTGACTGTAGTTACAGTTATGTATATGTAAAAAAAAAATACAGAAAAGAAGAACTCAAGCCAAGCATGTGACAGCTTCCTGTAGCAGACTGTTGCTTAAAAGGACTAGGAAATAGAAAGTCTAATTCCAGCTCTGAAGGTTGTGTGTTTTCCACAATTTCCCCCAATTGACCAATGAACGCTCATCAGTATCCTGTGACCCCATGCCCCACAATCTTCCTTCATTATGTCAAAGGAAGAATGCAGGAAATTTATTTAGTGAAGCTCCGGGTATAATCGCCTTCTGGGAGAACAGAGATCAAGCTGCTGCAACTTCAAACAATCCTCGCCCCTCCTGCTGTTATTGCCTCCTCACTCAAATTTTGATCTTGAAATTCAATCACCACACAGAACCTGTTGGCCCACTTTACAATGCGCTCCTATTCACGTACATTTATTTCCCCCCTGTAACCCCCCACTGCTTTCTGCTCTACTTTTTTTGTTGCATTCTTCGTTTGTTCCTCCTGAAAGTCTTTTGCCTCCTGAGGAGCTTGCAGTTTGCAGCCAATATACTATTTTTTATTCTACTGTCTTTTATTTGCTGCCTTTTCAGCTGCTGTTGTCATCGATTGCAAAATGATTTCATTTTTGCGTCTCTTATGAAAATTCATATGATAAAATGCCTGGACCAGCAGTGATATTTATAGCAGTTTTTGCTTTCTTTTTCTTCCCAATTAGGTTTGCAGTTGCATTTACGACCAAACTGAAAGAAGAGGCAGAAATACACTTGGTATGATTACACAATTTAAAAAAAATAATACTAGATTGTGTTCATATTTTTTCATCTTTTCATAGCATTAATACACTGGGTTGAAAGTAGGAAACGTGAAGAGGTTAAAACTCAAACTAGAAACAAGATGATGGCGTCTTGCCACCTCTGGCTAGTAAAAACCGTAGATGTCAAGCTAGCAACTAAAAATAATGATAACATGGTGCACCTCCTTCCCCTCAGATGATAAAACATAACAATATCAATAAAAGGATTTAAAAAAGGGAAACCGTTACATCTGAAACTTCAAGGACCAATCACCTCATTACACGATTATGCTGTTATAACCTAATAACAACACGGACACTTGTTGCCAAACTCTTACGTGTTTGTAAGAGTTTGCATTCAAAGAAAATAAACTCCTTTCACTTTTCATTTAACAGTTAACTTGTTTTGATGCTGCAGACCTGTGTCTGGAGATTCAACAATTATTTAATGGCTCCAATTTGTCTTGACTTTAATGAATCCTCTGACAATCTGACTGCAGTCCTCTGTGACTGGCAGTTTTCCAGCAGAAAAACCACCACCTGCCAGAAGCTTTTCTAAAACATAAAGATCTGTTTGCACACTCCACACATGCATTAGTATTGATAGCAATTCCATTTTCCTGTCATTTCCGTTAAAACAAACCTTGTCTGCGTGCACTGAAGAGGGTTTTGTTTTAGAAAATAGCTCAAAATAGCTATAAAAAGCTCAAATGTCCCAGTTTTGTATTGATGCCTAAATCCACACAGCAGTTGTGGATTTGCACAGAGATAGAAACTCTCTCAGGTTTGCAGAACCGGATGCATGATGCACAGATGCCAGATCCTCTTTATTTTTCGTGTGTTTGAGCGCCTCTTACATTCTTGTTGTGAAACACTTGACTATCTGACTTCACACTAAAGAGACTTGATCTGCTGCTGAATGGCTTTAAAGACCCGCTCAGATGACAACGGTGTTGTTGATGTTTTTAACGTGTTCTTGTGACATATTTCTGGTGATAAAGGACACATATAAAAAAATTTAAGATTATAATAGCATTTCTGAGAATGTCTTTATTCCAATCGTTGTGAATCAGAAGCAGACGGAAAAAAATGCCGCTGGGAAAAGGTTGCATGTGTGACACAGAAGCATCGGGGGCCACAAGCTCCCTGCTCTGCCCCATTCTCATGCATCCACTTGTAGAGGACTAGATCCTTGTACATCTTTGTATTTCTTGTCTGAACTGGAATTGGGCCCTAAACTGTACAGCTGGGTAGCTCCAATGTTGCCCGCCATTATGTTCCACCACGAGGTTGCTCTGTCCCTACAGTCCCAGGCATAACTCAGAGGGGAGTTTTTAAAGAACTCCTGCCGCTTGTTTAAAGATGATCCAAGTGGGACTTATTATTGTTTGAAAATGGCTTTTATATCAGCAAACTATTCCAGTTTATAATGTTTTGGTTTTGTTTTTTTCAAAATTTTCAATCCATTTGCAATGTCTCTCGTTCAAGCCAAATAATTCAAACTTACTGTAAAATAACTCAAATAGATTTTTTGGGTATCATTGATTAAAGGATCCTTTGTTTACCATATTATGGCACGAGGTGATCTGACCTATTATGATGTTGCTCCATGTTTGGATTTACAGGAAGTGGCAGGTGCTTCAGCACCTCAGTGTTCAAATCCGTAAATGACGTTTTTTGTTTTTTATTCAGAATAAAGGCTGAATTGTGATTATGTGGTAACTAGGTATTTCTCAAAATATTTGTCAGAAAAATACACATCTTGGATTCTTCAGCAGTAAATCAACAAAGCACGTCATTTTGTTTGGTTATTTTTGAAGTTGGTATTTGGCTTAACAAGTGCAGCAGGAAGCTCTATACTTAGACAGATGTATATCCCAACATTGGCAGGGCTAGTCGTTCTGTCACATCCTCACATCCTCTGGCTGTGAATTACGGTACAGACCAAAAGTTTGGACACACCTTCCCATTCATTTGAATGGGAAGGTGTGTCCAAACTTTTGGTCTGTACTGAACATCTGGGTGCTTCTGCTGGTACAAAGTCAAGCTTTTTGGTAAGAAAACATTCCGACTCTTTCATGCTTCACACAATAGTCACAAACGAGTGGGTCCTCAATGGATTAACATTAAATATAAAGATATCAATATTTCTTTCACATTTGCACTTTTTACTTGAAAATTCTGCTCGTTGCAACTTGTTACCTCCTCATTATGACCCCTTTCCTTTTCTCCAGTGACATAATCTACTCCACAAGGTGCTCATGAGGAAAGTTGTGAAACCAGGCTTTTATTTTCCGTTCCCAAATTGGTGCAAACTAGGAAGTAACAAAGGGTGCAGTTCCTGAAAAAAAGAAAAAGAAAATCTCACAGAAACCTGATCTCAGAGAGGGGAGCAATTTCTATTTGACTTTTATGTAAAAAATAAAAAAGTCAGATTGTACACCAAAACTAAAATAATGTGTATATAGTGTGTGTTTCTTTTTTTATTTTAACATAAATATGCGACGCCTTTAGAGAGGTGATTTTGGTTTTTACCCAGATGTGCAGATTTGGTAAAGTTGTAGCTCAAATATCAGCATTATATTGGGCGTTTATGGATTGACAAGTCAGTGGAACCAAAAGAGTTTTAAAGTTCACTCCGCCCTCACATTTGACCTTTTTGAAAATGTTGTTAAAAAGGGGCTTTACAGTAAACATGCCCATCCCACCTCAAGGGCTATTTTTCACCACGCAGAAACCAAAGGAAGACATCAGATTGTGGATCTGGTGTTTTTATGTCTCTATGGGAAACTGAGTATTAAATCTTTACTTCCATGTTTTTTTAATTTTTTTTATTGTGCCTCTTTGACAAATCAAGTCATAAAGCCAAAACGTCTTAGTTGTAATTTTACAGCACTTCAAAACGCGGTTTGCATCAATAAAAACCACACACTCAATTCTTTTCCTTTGCCTTTAATAGTGTAGCATTAAAGCAGCATTTTTTGTTGCTTTATTTTCAGAGTAGAATCCACCGGTAGGCTGCAGATTGAATCAAGTGACATTCTTTATTTCTTCCATTAAGTTGCAGACAACAGGCGGAGAGGACAGCCACTTAGAGGCCTGGCTGTGAATTTAGCTGTGACACAAAACACACACACACACACACACACACACACACACTGAATAAATTGGACATGAATTCTTGATTTATTTGTTTTTCTCTTGTATGATGAGTATCGTAGTACCCTCTTTATCACAGCAGCCCTTCTCTACTTAAAGTTAGTCTTTATGATACATGCTTTGAGTACAAAGTGCATTTAAGTCAGTTTTCTGTCATTACTAAAAAAAAAAAAAAAAGAGCAACACAAATCTTAACAAATGTGTGTAAAAATAAAAAAAAATACAAAATGATCTGAACTAATCATTTTTCTTTTTTTTTGAAGATGTCACAGAGCAGTAAAATCTACCTGCAGCCTCAAGGTAAGGATGTGAGTTGATGATCCACAGGTGTGGATTATATGATGTCTTTACTTGACAAGCCATTTAAATCCTATCAGAATTTGCTTTGACATTTTTGTGTTTTATTATAAATACTTTCAGAAGTACAAAGTTGCCACTGGCCAACAATTAGGTCAGCCCGAAAACGCTCTTATCCGCTGTTTTTGCCAACAGCCTTGTTTGGCAAGTGGTGTCCCTTTACAGATTAGGCAGCGCTCCAGTCAACCGCCTGGCAGAGCATCCTGGTCATATAAGCATATTTTCTCTGCTTGTTAGTATATTTTAATCATAACAAACTCTTTTTTCTTAAATAGAAGTGTACAAATGATTTTTATGGTTCCCTGTTAATCTAATAATATTTATTTACGTTGGTTTTTGTTTGGTGCTTTAGACTTCCTGTGTTTTGTTTTTTCTTTTGTTTGTTTTAAAGGTATCCAAACAGAAGTGGCTGACAATTTCTGCTGGACTGAATTCATGAGAAGCTCAGGTACTGCAAGGCTGCTTGGATCAGCTCTACTGCTCAGCACAAAATATTATCATCTCTGTCCTCTGTCATCCAAACAATGACTTCTATAATGGTGAGATGTCTAAATTTAGTGGGAGGATGTGTGTGTGCTCTCAAAAAACCTTTGGAGAGCTGATGCTTGTGTAAGTAATGACAAAAATGGAGATATAACTTGACAAGAAATGTTATTTTTTGGTTCCTATTAATCGCTGGTGTGTTCAGTATTGCTCATGTGACATCATTTTTCGTTTTTAACTGCCAATGGGTAAAAACTTGGATCAAAAACATTGGAGAGCGCTTCGAAATCTCAACTGACTTGCAAGCCAAACAGATTTTTCATCCCTGCTCAATTAACCAGCATCCTTATGTGAAACATATGGCAGTATTGCAAGTTCACATTGCTAAAACATCTTGGCCATATGCGTCCCAGAGTAAATTTGTTTCCATCTGAGGGATTCGATACTCAGGACTTAAGCTGCCCGCTTGTCTTTAAACCAGCAAACATGCATGTTCATCCAGAGTGTGGCGTGCACTGGAGCTGCTGCGGCGGGAAAGCACCTTCCACCGCCTTATCTCCACCGCTCTCCCGTCTTCCATTCGAATAACTCCGTACGTGTTCACCTGCGCCTCTTAGAAACAGCTCGGGATTTAAATTTGACATTGCAAGATAATGTCCGTCCCAAGTACATTACTGCTCATCGAGAGCTCCGCTGAGCAGCAAGTAACATGTGATTTATGGCTCCCGAGCTCAGCCATTTATCACCGCGGTTTCACAGTGGCTGCAAGTAATACAAATTTTACGCGCTCATTTCGCCATTTGTTATACCTGAAGTAAAAGTCCCCGTTTTTGTTTGGTTGCTCAGACATGATGAAAGCTCTGCGGTCTGTTTCAGAGTTGTTTTCAGAGCTCCAAGCGCTGTCCCAGTTTCTGCACACACAAGTCCACTTCTATCGGGCAGATGGAAGCCATGGCCGAGACATTTTGTTTGCTGCAGCTGTGGAGCCGCAGCACGTGCTCTGGATTCTCACTTTATATTAAAAAGATTAGTGGATGTCGTTTCGAGGCAAAAGCTTTCATTCAGAGAAATTGATTCTAGAGTACAGAGAACTGCAGTTGTTATGAAAACTGGAAATATCTTAAAGAAGGTTCAGTGGCTGCTGGCCCGTCTTCAGTCTAAAATCGCTCCTCCTGCTGCATTTTCACCCACTTTGACAGCTCCAATAGTCTCAGCATCTTTGCCCACATTGCAGTTAACATCTGACGTAACATGTCATGTATCTGTGTGTGTTTCTTCCCTACTTTTATTGTCACATGTACTCGTAGCACAGCAGGGGGCACCATCCTGCTCCTACTTTCTTTCCCCCCCCAAGATCTTTTTGGATTTCCAGTTCTTTTATTATCTCTCCATCTGGTTTTTAAGGAATCTTTTCTAAAATGCAAAATTTATATTGTGTCCCTAACAGGCATGTGGTGCAGATTTATCTTTAAACATTTATGAATAATTACCATTTTGTGTGCCGCCCTTATTCTGCTGCAGCAACATCAAATGAAGATCTATGACTTTCTTGAATACACATTTTTGTGGTATTCTAAAGATGTTGCAGCTTTTTAAAGACCTGTTTAAAAAACACATTTTGCTCTTATGTTTTCCTTCAGCATAATTTTTGCATGTATGCTTTTTTTGTGTGTCAATGCTTTAATATAAACGGGATCAGAAACATCCTTCCACTCACAAACAAACAAAGACGCTCACACACACAAACTGATTAATCGTTTTGTTGCCCATAATGCCCCTCTGAACTCAGAAACAAGCGTTTACATAGGAACCTAGACCTACAGAGAGAAAAAAACAATATAGCTGCTGGCACAACTGATGATTTGCACAATATGTTTTTCCCTGCAGAGGAAAGATGAATTGGGTCTCAGATCCGAAGGCAGGTTCTCATTTGTTTGGAATGTCTTTCACATTCTGGCAGTTCTGTGCTTTCAGGTATCAGATATTATTTCTGCACATTGTAGTCATGTTCGTGTAAGATCTCAGACATTTCTTTCAATACATGCGAGACCGATGGAACGCAGATGAAATATAGAGGCTGTTTGGAAATTCAGCTTCTGGATCAGGGTCAAGGCCCTGACTCAAAGCTGGCATTTTAAGAAGCTCCTAATAGCATTAAAAGAGCCGCTTGAGCTCCTGATCTGGACTTATCTGGCTGCCAGGGATTTTACTTGACTCACAGAATCTGACCATGTACTGTCTATAACATGTCTGTCTATAACATTGTTTTCAAAAAGTACTTAGCTTTAATTTGTGCAATACTCCCTGGTTTCCATTTCTTCAGTTAAAAGCTTCATTCCTCAAACATTATCTGTTTATAGGCTGGCTGATTTTTTTTTTTTTTTCATTGTTAGCTAAATGCTCTTGAACATGCGCACTAAAAGTTAAATTAATGCCCTTTTTTAGAAAAATTTCATTGAAAATATGCTTTCATAGTGTCTACTAACTTCCACTTTTATACAAACTTCAAAAGTCAATATATACATACAATGGCAATGATGTACGGTGTTTTATCTTTAGAAGCTAACTTTTAATCTTGTTTAAAGACCCACTCTGATAAAAAAAAGTGTTTTTGATGGAGAACAGATATTTAAAAAAATTAAGCATAGCATTTCTGAGTACGGTATTTCCTTATTCAAATCACTGTGAATCGGGAGCAGATGAAAAAAGGCTGTTTGAAAATTGATTGTATTTGTTATGTAGAAAATATAATGGATGGCTAAAAGTTCCCTGCTCTGCTTCATTCTGATTTAACTACTTGTAGATGACTAGATTCGTGTACATCCTTGTTTTCCTCGTCTGAGCTGGCATCTGGCTCATAACTTTACGGCTGGATAACTCCAATATTGCTTATCATTTTTGTTGCACCATTATACTGTAGTTTGGTTGGGGGACTGTAAGCTAGCGGGAAAGCATGTAAACAAAGGCTTGATGGGAAGTCAGAGCAGGCTCAGTTATGGGGTAAGGGGTGGGGGGGGGGTGCCAATGATCCCACCCTAGACACAGAGGCAAACTTTTGATGAACTACTCCTGCTCTGAAGAAACTGTCATAAAAAAACAGGATTTTTGATTATGGCTACAAACTAAATAATCATAATTAAAAGACCATTGGGAACACTCATCTTTTGAGCTTAGAATAGCTCGAAAGGTGATCGGAGTGGAACTTCCATCACTGTGTCTGTGATCTGTATATTTACATTATTTGCTTTAGATTTGTAGAAAAATAACTTGAATAGTGTTTGTCTAAGTCCCTCCATCCATTGGTCTGGTGATCCATATTTATACATCCTTCTTTTTATTCAGCCAACCAGCCAATCATCTCTCAGTCTGTCTATCCATCCATCATAAATGTTGCCAGTCCATCTTATGGTCACATTAAGACACACTATACTAACAGTAAATTCAAATTTACTGAATAGGCTAAATGTCCTTTCTACTTCTGTGAGGCTTTTGTTTAAAATGATTTGGTCCTTTCACTGATAAGTTATTAATCAATTATGTTTTTTTAGTCTGATGATGAGTTAAGTAAAGAATGATCAAGAGTTTATTGAGTTAATTGTGGGACATGCTCAACCATTGGGGATGATGCTACTCTTTCTAGATTCTAGAATGTTCAACCCTTCCAGTGGGCTCTTTCTGCCTTCTGCTGGCATATTAGTCACTGCTGTCTTATTTTTCTCTTGACCTTGGGTGATGTATGGCTTTCATTATCTGCTGATGTACTTGGGATGTTCATTATGCAGGTTTTGATGTTGTGCTGTTTCTGGCTCTTTTCCAGGTGTAGAGAGTGAACATGTGGATGAGCTCCGCGTCTTCTTGTTAGTGTGTGGTCTGAGAACTGTCAAGGACCCTCTCTATTTGGTGGAGGCGTTTTCAGGTATACTCAGAAATGAACTCTTATACATAAATAAATATTTTTTTCTTTTCTCTATACCTTTCAATACACATACAGGTTGTCTATATTACTTTTTTGTTTTCTTTTCTTGTTTTTTTTTTCATAAATCAATATGCAAATGGGCTATTTGTCAGTTATTACCCTAAATATGCCCCATTTTATTCCTATAATATTACAGTCTGTGAAACAATTAGTTTGCTTTTAGGGAAATACATCAGGTCTGACTCACAACTGCCCCTATGGGTGGATACGGGGCATCTGCAGGTGAAAAATGAGCAAACTTGTGCTGGGAAAGCCTGCAGCCTGCAGGAAATATCAAATGAACAAGCCCACAGAGTGAACTTGTTAATGCACCATTTTTCTATGGGTATGCTGTGAGCAATAGGTCAATTCAATTCAATTATACTTTATTAATCCCACAAGGGGAAATTCAAGAAAGGTCATAGCTAAGACTTAAAAAACACACAAAGGTAAGCAAATCAGATGCATTGGTGTTGGATGGATTTTTCCTTCTGCACAATCTGACTGTTTGAAATAATGGAATTAGACATTCAGAGTGTAGTCTGCATGGGTATTCTACAGGCACTTCCGAATCACCTGCACACCTCATACATGCAGCACTCGCGTCCGGTCAGTAAGGAGCCGTTACTCACACCTTACTAAAGATTAGAGTCCACCATAAGGACACCGGATGACAACATCACCTACTTGTCATAAGTTTGTGCAATTTACATGACCCTTATGAATGCTTCATTATACCGTTTCTACATGCATGAAAATGGTACGTTCCATACTCAGCTGTGCTCCCTTTAAGATGCAACCCCTCCTGTCTACGACCCTCCACTGACCAGGGCAACCCAAAAACCTGCAGATAACCTTGGTTGTGAATTGGTTCTGTATGACTAAAGTAAATTTAAGTAAATAAAAAAAATCCTTTTAATACATTTTGACTAGAAAATCTTACAGGGATTTCAGTACAGACCATTTCACACTGAGTCAAACAAGTTAACAAGGTAAAAAAAAGTCTAATAGAAATTGAAGTTTTTGCTGATGGCTGTGCCATCTTAAAAGTAATTAAAATGGAGAGTCAATAATTGAACTACCAAGACATTTTGAAATCTGTCTCTTTAATTTAATAAAAACAAATAAAAGGAGGGTCTTTTGTTAAAACATGCTAAGAAATAGCTTTTGTCCTTGGTTCACTAAACATAGATTATCCTAAACAACATGATGCATGAACTAACCTAAACCGTTTTCTGCCTCCATCCTGTATGTTGTAGTCATTGTAGAGGAAAGGACTCATGTCTGTCTTCAACCTCAGAAGAAGAGGCAGATTGTCTGCTTGTTTGCATTTAATGAAGTCTAAGCCTCCTGCTAAGTGGCACAAACTGAACTTAGTGCATTTTACACAATAGATGCATAAAAAGAGAATATACATAAGTGATTGTTTACTTTTAGATGTTGCTTTTTGTAGTTTTTGTTTTGCAAAGCATAAGCAGAGTTGCACATTTCCAAACAGGCTCTTGCTAGTTAACGAGAAGGATCTTCATGTGAATCTGTGGTTTACAAATGTTTTGTAATTAGCAGCACACAACAAGTATGTCTGCTACTTTACGTGTCTGCCGCTGTGTAATGCAGTTTGTATTAAATTGTACTCAATGTGATGAGAAGCAAAGGGTTTGTTTTTCTTTTCTTTTGCAAATCCCAAGACTCAAAGTTGCAGTTCAAGTCAGGTTTCAGTGAATATGAAAATGTATGATCACAGAAAGCCACCAGGAAAAGAGCAAAGAGTAGTTCATGATGATACAACCTGTGTGCAATATGTTTGCACTGCCAAGAAAAAGAAAACAGACTCCATTTTCTAGACTGCCATGTCTTCAGCTTTACATAATATTTGAATGAGCATTATTTAAGTCCCAAACTTTAAACTCAAATTAAGTTTCAAGTTCCCGCTATATTTGTTTAGTTTTTCATTAAAGGTCTGTTCTCAACAGAGTTCATCTCAAAGCACTGCACCAACAATCCAAGAAAACATCAAATGACAAAATATTTGATGATTTTATATTCCAATTTGATTAAAATTCAAGTTTACATCTTCATTAAATAAATCAAACATACCAAGTGCTGCTTTTCTCAAGCATGGAAACAGGGCACTTAATTATATGAGAATAAAAGCACAAGACATTCAGGTCTCATTTCTCTTAAAGGAAATTTAAATTCTAAATCAAATATTCCAAAACTGTGACAATGAATTTGTATCATTTTATTTGCATGGATTAAAGATTGTTGTCTCTTTTTTATTTTTGCATTAGCAAACAAGAATCTTTGGAGTCAATCAGTACTTTTTTTAAGACTATTTGACCCTGTATCTGACTCAGTTTGCCTGCCCCGGCTCTCGCCTGGATCCTGACCCCTCTGTCACTGTCCTCTGATGATCTTATGCCTGTAATCGACACCTGCCTGCCTGTGATTTACAGTGGTGGTCAAAATTGTTGGTACCCCTTGGTTAAAAAATAAAAGTCCACGAGGCTCACTGAAAGGACTTGAAACGTTTAAAAGTAAACAATAAATTAAAATTTATTAAAAATTAAATAATCAAAATCAGCCATTACTGTTGAGTCATTGATTAACAGAATTATAAAAAAAAAAACTAATGAAATAGGGCTGGACAAAAATAATGGTACCCATAACTTAATATTTTGTTGCACAACCTTTTGAGGCAATCACTGCAATGAAACGGTTTCTGTATTTGTCAGTGAGCCTTTTGCACCTGTCGACAGGTATTTTGGTATTTTGTCCCACTCCTCATCAGCAAACTGCTCCTGTTGTCTCAGGTTTGACGGGTGTCTTCTCCTAATGGCGTGTTTCAGCTCCTTCCACAGATGTTCAATGGGATTCAGATCTGGGCTCATAGAAGGCCACTTTAGAATAGTCCAACACTTTTCTCTTAGCCATTCTTGGGTGTTTTTGTCTGTGTGATTTGGATCGTTTTCCTGTTGGAAGACCCATGAGCTGCGACTGAGACTAAGCTTTCTGACACTAGGCAGCACATTTCTATCCAGAATGCCTTGATAATCTTGATATTTCATTTGACCTTGCACAACTTCAAGACACCCTGTGCCAGATGCAGCAAAGCAGCCCCAAAACAGAACTGAGCCTCCTCCGTGTTTGACAGTAGGGACAGTGTTCTTTTTGTTGTATGCTTCATTTTAGAGTCTACGAACATAGAGCTGATGTGCCTTACCAAAAAGCTCCAGTTATGTCTCATCTGTCCCTTCTTTCCCAAAAGCTTTGTGGCTTGTCAACATGCATTTTTGCAAATTCCGGTCTCAGTTTTTTCTGATTTCCTTTCAACAGTGGTGTCCTCCTTGGTCGTCTCCCATGAAGTCCACTCTGGCTCAAACAAGGACGAATGGTGCAATCTGACACTGATGTACCTTGATCTAGGAGTTCACCTTTAATGTCTTTGGAGGTTGTTCTGGGCTCTTTGGATACTAGCCCTGCACAATATACCGCAAATTTATCGTTATTGCAATATCCAGCTCTGCAATATGCATATCGCAAAAGAGGCGAATATCGCAATAAATCGTAAAACCAAAATGTGTTAAAACAATCTTATGGCAGCTTGAAGCCTTTAACAAATCAAATAAATCCCTTTATGCATTTGATTAATCAGATGGACGCCTTCCCATTGTTTACCAATCAGATGGAGGCCTATTATGTTAAATGTTTGTCACCTATGTCGATGAGGGTCCTTTGGAGTATACATTTTAAACTGTTGAAATGAAATGAGAATAATGTTTTTGGTTATTTTTCTATTTGTTTATATACCGCAAATTATATCGTTATCGCAATATTAATCTCTAATATCGCATATCGAGAGTTTTCCTCATATCGTGCAGCCCTATTGGATACAGTTCCAACTATCCGTCTCCTCAATTTGTCATCAATTGTCCTCTTCCAGCCACGTTCAGGGAGGTTGGCTATTGCCCCTTGGGTCTTAAACTTCTGAATAATATGTGCCACTGTCATCACAGGAACTTCAAGCTGCTTAGAGATGGTTTTATAGTCTTTACTTTCACGATGTTTGTCTATAACTTTGTTTCTAATGTCCTGGGACAATTCTCTCCTTGACTTTCTGTTGTCCATGTTCAGTGTGGTTCACACCTTTTCACCAAACAGCATCGTGACTATTTGTCTCCCTTTAAATAGGCAGACTGACTGATTATGGGTTTGAAAACAGCTGTGATGTCAATTAAAGGACATCCCTGAGTTCATAATGACACCCAGGGCAAATATTTCTCAGTCTTTTATGGAGGTACCATCATTTTTGTCCAGCCATATTTCATTAGTTTGTTTTTTAAAATGATTCTGTTAATCAACAACTAAAAACCAATGGCTGATTTTGATTATTTAATTTTCAATACATTTTAATTTATTGTTACTTTTGAACGTTTCAAGTCATTTCAGTGTGCATTGTGGACTTTCTTTCTTTAACTGAGGGGTACCAACAGTTTTGTCCACTGCTGTAGCTTTGTGGACGTTTTGCTGAGCTAATAAACCTGATGCATTTGGATCCGCTGTCTGCCTGTTCTTGATACAGAGACGTATCTTTTGGTCACCCAGTAAAACAAGAGACCCAAGTACAGCAGAGCTGATAAAAGAAGAGACAACCTGAGAAAAGTTTTCGAAAATAATTATTTAAAAAAGGGCTAAAATGCTTTCAGCAACATTTAGATTTACCAAAAGTAATACCGTTTAAACACGGTTGGATCCTTTTCTTTTTTTATTATTTTATTTTTATTATTTGATTTTTAACTGTGTCTTACTGTATGTCTAGCAATTAGGGCAGAGGGCAGCTAACGGGAGGAAATGATGTTAAGAGAGCCACCGTTCATATTACAGGAGGGATAACATAACAATGGGTGAGTGGGGAAAAAACAGGTTACACCAAGTTGACTCTTAATCAAAGTATAATTTTTGCACCTACTTGTACTCCCTGAAATACATAAACATAGTTTTTCATCATTGGTTTTTAGCTTTGCAATTATTTAACAATATTTTTAAGGGATTGTGTGGATGGAGCAGGCATTAAAACATGATTTTAGATGAAAAAAATCAATAGGAAGATAAATTTACAGATTTTGAACTATATTTTGAATTGCAAACTTTGTCCGTGTATCCCCATTATGATTATGATTGCTATCTTCAAAAGATTTTTTTTTTTTTGAAGCGAGAACTGTAATAGATTAAGAAGATGGGCTTTTTATATATAATCCTTTTTTAATCTGACTCTCAAAGCAGAGTTTTGGTTACGAGGCAGCACTAGAGGGAGTCAATTTGTATATTAATGTCTACATGAGCTTTTTCTTGGAATTAGATTTTACAGTTCACTTGCAAAAATTCTTTGAAAAGGCTGCTGTATTAATCTTTGGAATTGTATTGCTTTCTACATCCCTTCCTACAGTCTAATTAAAAAGTTTTGTTTTGACAACACTTTCTATTTGTGTCTTTCAGCGTGGCATTACAAAAATGTTCCAAATATACTCGTAATTCTTGGACCAAATGTAAGTAATTGTTTTAATTTCTTTAATCATTGTTTTTTTTTACTGTTTTTTCCACTTTTAGAGAGGCTTTCTTTACAGTTTAGTGTGTATGAAAACGTCATCTGAGAGTTCAGAGAGCCTCTAATTTGAAGCAACAGCGATCCAGTCTTTAGCTGGAAATAAGAAAAGACGTGGAAGGGTTTTAGTGTTAGCAATGGCAGTGACACCATATCTTGGTCTAAATATATCAGTTTTCATTTCACTGATCCATTTGACTAATGACCTATATTGAACTCTCTTGTTTTAACTGGTAAATGTTGCCATTTGCAGATGTAAATCACAGCTATAATTTGATTCCCAGTCACACACTGTAATCCAGTTTTTCCATGAGAACTCCTATGAGCTTCAGTAGTAAAAAAGTTGCAGTCATCTGGTTGAGAAAAAAAAAGGAAAAACTTATATTTTAAACTGATATATTTAAAGTGTTTTTGTTTTGCAGAATTGAAATCTTAATTTCATGAAAAAGTTTAGTGTCTGAAAAAAAAACTTCTTAGTTTTCAGAAAAACCACAAGCTTGTTTTGAAGACCCAATCCAATAGAAATGTTGTTTTTGGTGTTTTTAACAAGTTCTTTTGGATTATTTCTGATGATGGAGGACACAATTATAGAAAATGAGATTAAAATTGCATTTCTATATATTAAAATTGTGGTTTACTAGGAGCAGATGAAAAAATGATGTTTGAAAGAGAGCTTTGTCATGAAAAATAAGACAATAGGCAGGTCTCGAGCCCCCTCCTTTGAGCTCTCAGTACCGGGGAGAGGAAGGGGGGGCGGGGTCTGCATCAACACTCCCGCCCAAGTACTGCCGCTCTGCAGAAACTATGTTCTAGATACGATCCAGGTTTTTTATTTTGACTAAAAACGGCATAATCCTAATTCAAGACCACTGGGAATGCTTTCAAATAGATCAAAGGAAGATCCGAGTGGGACTTGGATCTTGGCCAAATTTATGAATGAGTTTTATTTTGATGCTCTCAATTCTGTTATCATTTGTGTTTGGGTTTTTACCTTATTTCACTTTTCCATTATTGTGCTGTAACACATCACCAGCTTCTTAGCATTGACCGTTTCTATGTTACCTGTCCTGTGCAGGGGTCACTGACTGTCCACCCATCAACCATTTACAGTCCCTGCAGTTTCTTTAGTTTTTTTTTTTTTTTTAGCTCAATGTAATTAAAGAAAACTTTGTTTAGAGGGACATTGATATTTCTATTTGAATTTACTGTATTTGGCTTTTTTATAATTAAATTTAAGCTATAATAATTACAATTGAAGAATCAAACACTGAATATTCTTCAGTCTGTGTATCGAGGACTTGTGTATGAATGCCACATTAGTGAATAAATCACCTGTTTGATTTAAATTTAGCTTATTTGAAATCAAAGCTGATGGAGTAGCACATATGAATCACTAAAATGTAAAATAAATTATAAAAAAAGAAGTCACATGACCACAGAAGTTAGAATATTCCTAAACGATAGAAACAACTTCTATTAAAAGGGATCTTTTTTAAACATTCACTTTGTTTTGAAGAGATTTCAAGCATTGTGATTCTTGCCTTTACGCCTGGCAGATAGAAATGACATTAAAGTAAATGCCAGAAGCCTCACTGAACCGTTTTGTGTGTATGTTTGTGTGTCTTCTTCAGTATTGTTGTTTTTTTTTCTCATTTCATTCCCAATCTCCTCCTCATTGATTTCTCTGTTTGTTGTCCTCCTCTTCTCTTCCTCTTGACTTGCTTTGATCTGGCATCAGTGTGCAGTACTTTAGCACTTATTGCTTCTTTCAAACAGTGGTATCGAGCAAAAGGTATGTTCTTTTGCAGTTTTAGTCAAAAACAACTCAATTAGCCGCCGCCGCCATGTGCCCATATGTCCTATTACTGCTTTCTTGCTCTGCTGTGCTTTTAATGAAATGCTTGGGTGGAAGCAGAGATGTGCAATTCATCTTGTTCCCTTCAGATCACAGTACATGTTTTGTTTAAGATATACATTTTGAGATAAGCAATATAGGAAGTTAGCTTTATAAGATCAACAAGGTCATTATTTTGTGGTTAAACAGAAACAAAAAGGAAAACAGAAGGAGTCAAATCAAACCCAAAATAGGGACGGTAAGCAGAATGAGACATGTCTTGCTCAGATTATAAAGATGTTCTATAAATTCCCCCTCATAACAAGCACTCTGGCTGAGCAACATCTGTCATTAAGAGGAAAATTCAGGTCAGCGATGTTTGTCAGCTCTGACACATCTCGCTCTCTTATAACTGTTTTTTTTATTAAGCGCTTCAGTGTTACAGCGCATTGTAAAACAATCATAATAAAAACAATTCTACGGATATAATGTATATTAATGTCATCTGTCTTATATGAAAGGATCCATTTAGCTGCTTTTGTGATCACCCTTAAGGAAATCTTCTCCCAGCTGCAGCTCAGTAACAAAAAAGTAAAGCAATAAAGTTTCTTCTTTTTTATGATCATAAAAATGTATTTGATGCAGAATTTTTGGGGCATATCATTTTGGTACAAAAAAGTAGCAGTTTGCTTTGCAGCATCTTTGACCCAATTTGCTCTGCTTTGACATTTCCGTGGACAGGCTAATGCATGCAAATCCCACATTGAAATTAATCAGATTGAACACCCACCCTGCCCTGACCCCAATCTCTAAAAAAACAGGATTTAAACCGAATCCTTTTTTTTTATGATATAAATTGTTGTGTCATTGTTAAGTTCATCTCTGGACCGTGTGGACACGTGGAGGTTAAACAGAGCCCCAGGCTGACAGACAGATTGGAGCAGCATCTGCACTGGTGCCGATACTCCCAGCAATCTGTTTTGGTGAAGATCAAGCTTTCACAAAAAAACAAAGCTGATGATTAACTGGTCAATCCAAGTTCTAAGCTTCGCCAGGTGAAGCTTGGAACTTGGTAAGCTTGGTTAATCTAAGTACAATCTAAGTACCAGTTAATCTAAGACCAAGTATCTGAAATGAGCTTCGTGGGATGTGTGGTTGTTTGGTTCACTCTTGAGGATGAGGGACTCAACCCCCCCACAGGTGATGAAGGACAGGAACTGCTCCGTTTGGTTTGAGCATCTTACAGAAGTGCTGCAATTGGTCAAAACGTTTCTGCTCCTGTTAAATCCCCAAAAGATCACAACACACGTCCCATTTATTCCATTTTAGTAATTTCCTAAACTGATTGTGAGGGTGTCAAGCTGTTCTTTAAAAAAACAATTATTTGTCATGACAGACACTTTATTTCTCCCTCCAGATTGATCCAGTTCTTACAGCTGAAGTCAAATCTGCTGTTAAAAGGTAAAGTAAATCCTCAAGAGTAAGAGTATAGCTTCCTTTGAATTTCAGAGTTTGAGGTTTTTAAATGAATGAAACCTCCCCTTCTGAATAAAGCACAGACGTCTGACAATTTAAATGAAAATCCAAAAGTGCAAAGTGAAACATCTGAGCACCCTCAGCCACAGAACTCAGAGGTGAATTTCTGATGAACTAATGCTGCTCTGCAGAAACCATGTCCTAGAAAGCTACTGTTTTTGGATTTGGTCAAACAAATGTCGTGATCATGATGAAAAGACCACTGGGAACACTTTGAAAATGGATCCAAAGATGATCGGAGTGGGACTTTAACAACAAGTCCCTATTGTACCCGAAGAAAAGGCAAGGTTGGAGAGCAGGCCTAATGTGGCCTGATTTATAAAAAACTGACCAAAATTCATGTTTTCTTTTTACCCTAACTTTACATTACAACTACACAGATTTCATGAGACCTGAAAGACCTTAAGAAATATAAATCTTGAATGGATTGTCAGCGTTTTGCCTTCAAGAGAGTAAAGACAGATTGAGACCTTACCTGATGCTCCGTGGGTGACTCATTTAGTGCAGAAGAATGTTTTTCTTGAACTTGTCTTTGCACATCACTCATACTTATGTGGACCCCGAGTCATGCTTTGTCACTCTGCCTGCAGAACAACAGGGGTCTTCTTAGCCCACGAAAGGAGCCAACAGGAGGTGCACGCTGCTATGAAAAGGAGCTTTGCTGTTGTCAACAGCTCTGTTTCAGAGGGGATGTCAGCAGCCATTTTAGAGGTAAACATGTTTTAGCCTCTGGGGATATTAATCAAAATAAATGTGTGGATAGCAGTGAAAAAAAATATTATATATATATATTTCAGCCAATTAGCCAGTTTCTAAAAGGAAAATATTTAAGTAAAACTAAAATATTTAAGTAAAACTGATATTTATAAAAAAGAAAATCCCCAGATCCCCTAATTATTCTTTTATGAGACATTTAGGTTGGTTTGCGGAGGAATTTAAATCTGTGAATAATATTGAGTTTCTTGATGAGACACTTATTAAAGGAGACCTGTTTTTTCTCTGAATTACTTATTATTCTAGATTTTTTATTTTATTTTATTCTCTCTAATTAGTATATATATATATATCTATAGATAGAGCACTTTTATATAGCAGTTGTTTTTCTTTTTTTTTTATCTCTTCCCATCAGGCCATGCACCTCAGGGTGCCCGTGTTGGCGAGGAACATCCCCGGAAATGCAGCTGTGGTGCAGCATGAGGTCACTGGCTTGCTGTACTCTTCACCTCAGGTATATGGCGTCTGACCTGGTTACCACATCTGCTAAGTCCCAATAAGCCCTTTAGCCCATAAACCTATTGACTCCAAACAATAAAGTGAATAAACTCTAGCTGCCACTACTAGCCCTTATTGTTTTGCCTGTAGTTTGTCCGGTTTCTTTCTTTCTTTTACATGCGTGTCGCTCTGCACAGTGACTATGCAGTAAGCAATCCACTAACCAGAAACAAATATTACTACTAATTATAGTACTAACCAGGACAGTTTGCCTTTTAAATAAAGACTGTTTTAGATTATTAAATGTCCAATGGTGCTTAAAATGAAATTAAAGAATGCTGTCCTTCAATACACTGATGTGTATTAAGGCAACCTGTAGTGCTGCTGTAAAATGAGAAGTGCAATATTACAACTTTTAAAACTTTTCAGTTTTTTGTTTGTTTTGTTTTTAACAAGGCTGATTGATTGAAGGTCAGATAAAAAGGAAAAGGCAGTTGACAGGTGGCTTAAGTGTGATGCAGTCAAGGCAGTATGCTGCAGCTTGATGTGCTGGTGGCGTTAAGTCCTCCCTGCACGTGTGCTGCGCTGAGCTGCTGCTAGGCAGATCGCACAGATGGTTTCAGCAACTTGGGTCGGATAAACCATGACCTCAGTCAGAGCTGAGGAGCACCAAGTGCTCGTCTGTGTGTCATCCTTTCTCTCATGGTCTTTTTTTCCTGCGCCTTTAGCTGTTTTTGGACTTCTAAGAACATACTTTGCTAAAAAAAAAAAAGGAAACGGCAAAAGTTATTTAAACATGTCAATGAAAAAAACGTACGCCCTATGGTTGGGCCTATAATTTTGACATAATTTATAAGCGCCTCGCTCATAAATGGAGGTTTAATCCTGTTGTTGAGGATTGATAGTTTTCATATGGCCGCTTCCCATCAAGAACCTCTTCACACATCACTTCAAATGAAGAGTTAAGTGTCCTGCTGGCTGGTCATAGTGGAAACCTTGTGCTCTTATTGGCTCCCTGCAGCAAAGATGTTCACTGCCATGTTGCAGCCTGAGGGCCACTTGACTTGATTTTTATGGGAGATTTTTCTCAGCCCACCGTGATTTTGGTGTCCCCACATCTGAATTAAAGCTTATTCGACTTTTAATGAACTGTCAGCATTTCAGTTGACTTTTTTTCATAAATTTGTTAAATACAGCAGCAGCTTGGTTTTGTTGAATATGAATAAATATGAAAGAGCTTCTTGTGTCTTTGTATTCTTTTCCAACTTTAAAATGTGCTTTGTTTATTATTGAGTTTTACTTAAAAAAGTCTCACTTTTTTCTTTCTCTTGCCAGGATTTTCTACATCAGTCTCAGAGGCTGCTGACGGATCAGGAGCTAAGGGAAAGAGTGGTTAGGAATGGAAAACTCTACGTGGAAGAACATCACAGCTTGGAAAAAGAAAGAGAAACTTATCAGCGGCTGGTGGACTCCCTGCACTCAGTGTAGGTCACGCCATTCAGCCCTGCAATTCAGGACTTCAGTAGGAAAGAATGGAAATTATTTTATATTGTTATTTTTAATTTGCACCATGTGGTCATATTTGTTTTAAATGGGGTGATGCAATATGTGAGCGCAGTTATTTATATATTTATGCTTGTATAATTGATGCCAAATTGGAAATAAGTAAAAGCGCAATCCCTTTTTAAATATTTATTTTACAAACAAAAAGGATGCAGACATCTGTTGCCTGGTTTTGATTTATCTGCAGTTATCTGGAAATTATGTTTGGTTGTGAGATTTTGCACAACGAAAATAAATGTATTTAAACTAGAATAAATAAAATTCAACCACACTGAAGTGTCTACCATTTGCTGAGCTAAAATAAGAAAGTTGCAAATATGAACATAGAAGAAGCTTTTTTTTTTTTTTTTAAAGACGGATTTACGTAAAATGCAAAACTGTTGCTTCAAACTTCAAAGCAATATTTTGGCTACATAGACCTTTCTATTCTTATTAATGAATGAACACATGACTTGGTGTTTTGGTGTTGTTTGGAAGAAACCCAAGAGGATCTGGCTGCAGTTATAAACGCCCAGAACCAGAATGCCTCAACCATAACCAGACGTCCACCAATATCGTTCGACATAAACTTGATCTTAACTGGTGACCCTGGCGGTTAAAGTTTTTCCATTTTAAGCTTTACTAAACGTATTTTCAGAAATTGTCAACAGTTTAGGGTTAGGGGAAGCTGAATAGTTTCTACTTTTGGCTGATGTCAGACACCATCTTGTCTGCAACCAGGTACCTCTCTGGAAATCTTCATTTTGAGCTTCAAAGGATCTAAAGCAGCTTTCAGACTGTTAGTAAAAGAGTGTTTTTGTGGTGGAACCCAACACTTATGTGATTATTTAATAGAGAAAAAATCTGGAGTAGACTGACCTGCCTTACAGCTTCTTGCAGCAGCAAAACTAAAACAAACAAATCATTAGGTTTATCTTGGATCACATTTAATTCCATCCTGCGAACCGTGCATGTTACCCTTAACTAAATTTGCAAAGTCCTGATGTCCCAGTTAAAAAAAATCAAATCACGCAGTCTTGTTTTAAAAAAAAACCAAACACCCATTTTAATTGGTCATCAGTCATCATGTCAGCTAAATTCTGTGTAAATTTGTTATTTCTTAGATCAAGTTCTGTCTTTTAGCTAATAATTGATTTAAAACTCGTGTTTTTAACATCTTTGGACTTTATAGACACATTAGCTTCTGAGTGCAAAAATGTAGAGATGGAAATATCCACATGCAGCATTTTACATTTTGTGGCTTGAAGTATTGTGTGATTAAGAATACAACTGGTCAGCAATATGAAAACATCACACAAATTCACTCTCTGACAGGAGATATGTACAATATACAGTACATGTACATGTAAAAGGCTGTAATAGGCAATGAGTTGTGGAGTGGGCATTTTTACAAAAACATATGTTCTTGGCAAAGGCATTGAGGTGATCAAAGCCACATCTACTGTACATGTGAGGTCTGATCTGGTTCATTATAACTGATCCCCAGGCTCTGTGATGGGCACTTGAGGTTCCTCCCAATAGCTCTCTTCCTTCCCAACCCAGTGTATACCATGGCCGTTCTCCTTGGATGAAAGATGGGGCGAATGCTGGCGTTCCAGCGTGGAGAAAGTTGTGAACTGGACTCTCTTTCTTTTGCTGGTGGGCGAATGAAGGGAGTCAGTGTGCATGGGTTTGCTCCTCTGCGAGACTGCACAGCTGAGGGGAGAGTCTGTCATAGAGGCCAGGCAGCTGGGCCTTCGAGAAAGAGTGGCAGTCTTGTCAGGCCCAATGTCTATCACAGTGGTGGTGGTCTGGGAGTCCTGCTGGACAGGGCTGCCAGGCACAGTCATCACCAGCTCAGCGTCTGTGCCGAGCCATACCCAGTCGTGTCTGTGCCCAGTGGGTTCCTGGCCCTGAGAGGGAGGCTTTTTATGCTTGAATTTAACAACATATGAAATACAGTTCACTAGAAACACTAAAATCGCCAGACAAAAAACTCCCAAGAGAGCGTACATGCCGATCTCTAAGTCTGTTAGGGGCCTGTTAGCCAGTGCTTCCTCACCACCAATGTCTACCTCCACGGCTTCTTGTTCTGGTGTCTCCCCCTTGGTAGGAAAGTTGTAGTTTACCAGATTCCCAGGAGCTTTCATGGTGCTCGTGAAGTTAAGAGTATTCAAATCCTCCAGTATCAAATTATCCGAATTATATCCCTTTCTGTTATCTTCCGGGCTTTTCATGAGGGTAAAGTCCACCACACTGGCAGTACTGCCAGTGATTCCTGAATTCCTAGCTTTGCCAACTCCTCCAAGGCTGCCGCTGGTCATCACAGATCTTTCTGTAGACTTCATAGTTGTTGTGATCTTCTGATTGGCACTCTCTTCTTTGTTGGAGATCGAGGTCTGTGCTGGAAGATCTTGCGAGGGCTTTCTTTGCGTCCTCTCACTGTTTACGTCTACCACATCACTGCTATAGTCACTGCTATTGTCTTTGTTGCCAAATGCGCCCCGATCAAGGCTGCGGGTATTGCCAGCTGGCCGTCGGGTGTTCACCTGGAACTTGACCTTGAGGCTGCCGTTGCCTACTGCCACAGTACTTTTGCGTTTTGACTTCTGGCAGTCCTCACAGATGGACATCTCCACTCTAACCAGGACTCCTTCACCCTCTCCTTCTGCCACCACGACTGGAGGTTTGCCCTGCACTGAAACCACCCCTTGATCTAAGGACGCTACTGTCACACGGAAGAAAGCCGGATCATAAATGTCAAGGGGTGTCTGGTTGCCATCGCTGAACTGCAGCCAGGCACTGACCAAAGCTTCCTGTGAGGAAAAAAAACATGATACAAGTTTAAAATAGGATTTAAAACGTTTTTTTCTTCTTCTGATATGTAAAAAATTAAATGAAACTCACCTCTTTGGGATTTTGTAGAACTTCTTGTGTTGTGATTGTAGCCAAGATCGCCCTGTTACTTCCTGGGCTGCGTTGCAAAGTCAGTGAAAGGTCTGTGACCAGTTGTACCCCTAACTCTGTGATGCTAACTTTTTCGTCCACAACACTGACAGTTGTCTTGGCCAAGACAGCGTTGGAGAATGGGGAAAATACCTGTCAGAGATTTGTGAAAGACAACGTAAAGGGGGTATTGATATTGGGTTATTCAATTAGCTATAAAGACAAGTATTACACTTTGAATTTAGACATGTATACAAAAGAAAATGACTCTTTCACAACCCAGAGGGTATAAGACAAATAAACATGTAAAGGTTGATATAAACCATTGTTTTATACATTACCTGGATGGTTGTGGTCCCAAAATCTCGGCCTGACAGTATCCGTCCTTCATAAAGTCGTGCAACGCGTGTGTCCTCCACTTTCATGAAGTATCGGACCAACCTTGTTACATCCACCTGCCAGTCAGAGCCGAGGAAATAGGCTACAGGATCTCTTATGTCTTCTTGCTCTGCCACGAAAAAAGTCAGCACTCGCACAAGTGTATGCTGAAGCTGCAGCATGCAGCCTTTTCCCTTCTGCTGGGCTTCATCACTGTTCCAGCCAGATCTAGAGTAAAGGCACACAGATGTAACTCTTACCTTTCCATACTTCAAAAACTAAACCATGTTTCTGACTCTGACGCATAGATATTCCCATAAGAGAGAAAGACCCACAAATCCTGGAGGAGATATTGTACTTTTTTCAAACTGAATTATTCCAAAACAAAAAGAAAGAGGGGTGTGCTAAAGAAATGTATCCCACCTTTTTGAAGTCAGTATGGGCACTCTCCAGCTTTTGATCTGGCTCAGCTCTGAGTCTGACAACTCAATCTGGAGAGGGAGCTGAGGTATCCACACGTTTAGTTCCAGCTGAGCGCTGAGGTAGCTGTAGGTAAAGTTTACCGCCATCTTCACCTTGCCTTTGATTTCCTTCCCATTTACAAAAACATAATCACACCTGTCTGACACCTGAGAGATTAAAAAAAAATCAATTAGAACAAAAATAGAAAGAGAAGTTGTGTCAAAAACATTTAGTTTTAAAGTCAGAGTGAGACGGCTGTCCCTGAAAGAAAATTGTTGTCTCCTAACCAATGACAAAAAATAATAAAATATTCCCATAAAAGTCACAGTTGTAACAAATAGACCTTTCTTACCACAACAAATGGCCTTGCAGCAGTTATGCACTGCATGTTACCACAGTAATGTCAGATGAATGTAATAAACTACTGTGATGATCACCCGTCCGAAGCATTAGGAAGAGGCAGCATCGCAGTTTTATGGTAATCCAAATATCATGTGGTGCAGTGCTGACATCAGTCCTCTTCCCAAGTGCATTCATTACAGCTTAATTTCAAAAGTGACTTTTGGAAGTTTTTCCACAGCCACTCCAAGATCTCATGAACATTTCAGGCTACATGCCAGGAAGTCTTCTTTGGTTCTGGAAGCAGCCTCTCAGATACGCTGGATACATGACATTGAAATTCAATCACGAGCTGACAGAGATGCATAAACAAGATGTCAGAGGATTTTCCTGTTGATGTGCCATATCCATGGATTTTGATCATGTGCCCATATCACTACACCCCCCCAGCATTGACCCTTGAAAACTGTCTGACAAAATGTAAAAAAGTAACAAGTTGCAGCAAACAAACTGTTTACTGTCTGTAGCTGTTTTAGATCGGCTGTGTCCTTAGTTTGCAGTAAGCAAAAAAAAAAAAAAATCCATTGACATGGTTGCCAATATTCCAATCTTAATTAGCTCATACCCAGAATAGGGCACTGCCATGTTGAAATGGATTTTCTGATTAGCTTAGCTGTAATAAGGTAATATTTGAAATAAAATGTTATGTATTTATTTGAAATAATAATTTTGCAGAGATTATCTGCATTATGGATGTGCTTAAAAAGAGTGTGGGATTAAGTCACATGGTTTTTTGATAGATTTTTCTGATGGATTCAAACATCTCTTCATGAGCTAACAGAGTTTATCAAACAAACTTAAATAAAAGCATTCTGTGAACTTCTATCAGGATCTCCATGACGATCCAGACATAAATAGGATGCTGAGATCCCTTTTTTTTTTAGAGTGTGAAATGCTTCATTGACATGTATTTTAACTAAAAAATTGTGTTAAAAATATACAAAAATTTAAAATAAATATACATACAAAATATGGTAAACTCAACAAAATAAATCAGTGAGCAGTAAAACATTAATATTTAACAAAAAATATATATAAGGACTCAGACAATTTTTAGTTACAGCTAAACCTGTAAGTTCTTCAGACTCACATATGTCATTTGTTCTGGATATAAATTCAAACATTAAAGGGTTAAAAGGGATTTTTTTTTAAAAAGGAATACATTTTTAGTAAATTATTGTGACTAAATGACACTCACCAGTTGAGTACACTTTTGTTTTTGAAAACAAGAACATAAGCATTCCTTTTTTGATAAAACTCTCAGATATCTACCATTCTTTCTCCATTTGCACAAAAGTAATACTTGCAGGTGAAGCAGTGGCTAAAAACAAATCCTGTTCCAGTGAGTGATCTGTTCGCTCACCCCCATCAAAATCTCATTATGTTTGGAAGAAAATCTCTCCTTGATTTTATTGTTAAAAAAGGCCTTTGATTGTGACACAATTTGGATTTCATTTTGTTGAAGTTCGACTTAGACCAGAGTACTAACTGCACTGGTCTAACTTTAATATGTAAAGATTTTAAGACATTTTCTCTTGCAATCAAACTATTCAAATTCGTTTTTCTTGAGGAAAATATTCAAAATGTATGTTTTAATTCTCAAGGAGGGAATCGGGTTCTTGTCACATTAAGTTCAGAATTGATACAAATGTTTTCAATCTATGAAAAACTGAAATGGGATCTGCTTTACCAGCTGAGAACTTAAGCAAAGTGTGCATTTGCATTTTTTAGTGTTTTATTACTTTAGGACTTTTTAAAAAACCCTCTTCCCCTCAGTGTCTACTTGTGTGATGTCAGATCAGTTCTTTATTCTCAGTAGATCTTTCAACAACGACATCAGTAACAGAAGAGATGAAAAACTGAGGTGAGATTTTACATTAAAAAGATTAAATATTATATAAATTAATTTGATTATATTAGTTGTTCCTCTGACAAAAACCATGATCTTATAACAAAAACAAAGCGATCACAACAGGTAAAAAAAGAACATCTTTGACATCCTTTCATCATTGTTTTTTTTGTCCTTTTTGCTAACCAACAACTGCTTCCAATATCCTCAACTGTCAAACCTGTCATGTGGCAGCGGGAAAATCACATTTGCTTATGGCCAAGATGTCTCAATCTAGTTAATCCCACTTTAGATTAACCTAGAGTCACTATGAGCTTGTGTCCCTATGCTTTTCTATGTTAAATGCTCAATCTGTTAAACAAGAAGACCTTTGACCTCTAGGTGTAGAAGCCTGTTTTTCAATTTCATCAGTAAACACAGCTGGCTTCTGTTAGTCAGCCTTTCTCAGTCCTGCAGCAGAAAAAGCATGCGTTTCAGGATCTAAAGACCCTGGGGTCAGTTTTGATGAGCAGATTTGTAATTAAACCTTTCACAGTTTTAAAAGCCTAAGTGCAATAATGTTGGAGTTCATTTCACCGTAAAAGAAAAAACACAGGCAGGTGAGTTTCTGGTAAAACCTTTGACTTAGCAGCTAAACTTTCAAACTTCAAAACTTGACTTCAAAAAATTAAATTGGCAAAATAAAAATGCATTAAACGGACATAAACAGTGGGAAACAAATGTGTTTGTAAAGTTAATACATGAAAGTGTTTTATCTTCAAAACCTTTTTAAGACCCACTCCAATTAAAATGGTGTTTTTAGTGTTTTTTTTAACATGTTTTTGTAGCATTTTTCCTCATGATGGAGGACATACATAAAGAAAATTAAGATTAAAATTGCATTCCTGATTATCTTTTATTTAAAAAAAAAACGTTTAAAAAAGTGCTGATGTAGGTGTTACAGTCGGTAAGCATTATGCATCCTTTGTGGCTCTTTTTTGCCATTTATGTCCTGACACAATATTTCAATCATTTTAAGGAAGGTGGTCAATAGTAGCAATCGTCTAACACACCCTTCCCATACTGAAGAGCATCCTTTTTTCGCCTTTTAAATTAAGAAAAGACATCCATGGTGATTCAGTACACGTACATTATGTGCCAAAACTATATTTACTGCAAAAACGGAATCTTAAGAGAGTAAAAAAAAAATTCTTTTAGGTAATTGTTCTATTCTTCTGTTTTGAGAAAGCTTCACAAGAAAGTGTTTCCGACCGCAAAATCTTAGTTTGAGAATAAATGCCTTAGTGACTGAAATGTATTCCTCAAAATAAGAAATAAAAACCCCAGTGGCCGTTTTCTTTTGCTTACCGTATTTAAAGAAATGGTGCCAAAGTGTCCATGTTTTTGTGTTGTTGCATTTTCACACATTTTCCATATTTTTATGTTTTTTTTCTTTAACTGAATAGAGGTTTTAATGGTTTGTTATTTTGATTGAATTGTTTCCCTTTAGCCACACACCATTCTAATAGGAGAATAGAACCTTCTACCTTGAGGACATCTTCATCAGTAGAGCTGCAGTCTGTGTAGTCTGATACATCTGTGACTGCTCCATCTTCTTCCACTGCTACCGTCCTCACGGGCATCACAACCTTTTTTCCCGTCAGCACTGCTGTGTTCACGATCTCTGTGTCCTGCAGGGTCAGACAAAGACAGTCATTTATAAATACAACAAAAATGTATCTAAACTGTCAAGCGCTTTTGTTTTTTCATCCCGTTTTTTTCTTTCTTACTTCATTTTGGGACATTATCAAGTTCATGTAAGTAAAGGATAAATATAGGTGGGTTTTTTAAGCCGGCAGACCTGAAGGGATGAAAAGGCTATTTCCCCACTGAGAAGTAGGAAGGAGGGCAGAGTAGAGGCAAAGTGAAAGCTGGGTCAACCCACAGAGGAGGTTAGTCTAATTTGGGATTTCTCTGCTCAGGCATTTTCCTTTAAGGGATGCTGTGTCAGTTCAAACAGGGCCAAACAAGCAAGGTTTCTAACCAAGAATGAACTCTACATATATGCAGGGTGGAGCCTTCTGTAAGCGGAGCTGACAGATGTCCCCTCATGCAGAAATGATGATTTGATCAAAAAAATCTGTTTAAACATTTAAGTTAGAGGCAAGTTCTAAAGTTTCTTGCACACATTTTGCTGTAGGAATCAGATGAGCTAAATGTAAAAATGTGTCATGTCAAAAGTGAATCACTGGAGGAAGAAGAGCACCTCCCATCCTGCTAACATGATTAAAAAGATCTCACTTTTTGTTTACACTGATTTGTGTGTGTGTGTGAGTGTGTGTGTGTGTGTGTGTGTGTGTGTGTGTGTGTGTGTGTGTGTGTGTGAGAGCATCGTGACTCCTTCTATAGGCTGGAGTCTTTCTCTGTGTGTTTGTAAAGCGCTGGGTTTCCAAATGATCCAGTCAGAATAAGCAAACAGAAATTTGTTATCTATTTGAAGCAGAATTAAATTAAGCTAAAAAAATACAAAAGGTTTAATTTATGTGGATTATCACTTAAACAAAATGTAATTCTTTTGATTGGGCAGAAAGACTGCAGTGAACAAAGCTCCATAAGCTTCACAGAAAATACATTTCTCTACAACAATAAAACAGATTTAAATGTTTGTTAACTACACTGACTAAAGATTAAATCTCAATTTGATTCCCTTTTAATTTAAACAAGTCGCTTGTTTTATTTTTAATGTGCAATCAAATAAATGCAAAGTTCCTGTCATCATTTCACACTGTAAGGTCAGTCAGGTGTCAACTCATTCATTCAGCATTGATATTCAATAAACTGTAATGCTCGGTGTTTAGTGAGGGGGCGTGGATTATGTCATGGATTAATTATAGAGGTACTGTAGCATCATAAAGAGGCCTGCAGCACCAGAATAGCAGCACATGAAGCAGCTGTTCAGAGCAGAGGATGACCACACATTACACAACAGGAATGTGCAGAGCAACACAAACGACAGGCTTCAGCTTGTTGACAGTTTGCAGCACAAGGCCACACTTGGCTCAAAATAGAACCCAATTACCAAACAATCCAAAGCAAATATAAAAAACGGGACAAGAACGGAGCGCAGAGAGAATTTTGAGATATTTTTATGCTCTGATCCTTAGCAGGTAATGTTAGTGCTGGATTTGACCAAGATCAGGTGGGACGTTTGATGTGAAACTCACCATTACGAGAGGAGCCAGACCGACAAAGTCTCTCTGAGTTGTGTAGATTCTCATGGCCCCTTCAGTTTTGGCCAGGTTTTTGGGTGCAGACGGCAGCTCCAGCTTCCATATGATCACCTGACTGTCCAGAAGACTGCTCAGTTCCTCGACCTCGAAGTCCATCTGAAGCACCTCAAACAGGCTGCTGTCAAGCCTGGATTGGAAGCAAAGAGATGAATATTCACAAATAGTATGGTATAACCTTTTATGGAATTTTCAAGATACTTTATTTAGAAACTTAAAGTTTAAGATGATAACCTGGTTTGACTCTGTTTCAGTGGCTACGTATATTAAAACAGCTGTTTTTTAGAGCAGAAATTGCTTATTTATTAGTGCAGTGCATGCCTCAAAGGATTTAAGTGGTTATTAAAAATCCATCAATGTGTGATAAATGATCAATTTTGTCTTAATTCCATAAATTCTCTCTGATGAACTGGAAAAAAGACTGATTTACCTACAATATTTCTTCATGAATATTATTAACTATTTTTATCAGGAGTTGTTATTCGAACCCATCAAAGTGGTTCTAGTTTGACCCAAAATTGTCGATCCATTAATCAACAAAATTTCAGAAAACTTTACATTTTATTGTGAAAAATATGTGCTCAGGCTCATATTTAGAAACTAACGATTACACGTTTAGAATATTTCATGTGAAATTTTTTGATAATTTTTCTCAAACCTTTTTTCCCTTCTCTATTCTCTCAGAGAGAAATCTGTTTTTGGGGGAGTTAATTAAAATTCCTATATGCGTTAAAGTCTCCTATATGCTGGTTGTTTTAGAGAAACATTTTTCTTAGTAACGTACAGGGGTCTGCAACCTTAGACACTTAAAGAGCCATTCGGGTCAAATTCTCCCTGACCCCAAAGTCTCACTTCTGCCTTTAGAAAAATAAGGTGCTGCTTCGGATTTATGTAATTGTGACTAATATGATAAGTATAAATAAACTATTGTTTTTTTCCTGCATTAATAGAACAGGCAGAATAAGAAAATGTGTTATTTTCCAAATATGAAATAGTTTATAACTACTGACATAGGTAGACATGTCTTCCTTTCAAAATAAAAGACACCTCACATCACATGGACCATCTCAAATGCAGCAAATGTAGCAGTAGGTAGTGTAATGTGAATAGTGATTAAAGAAACGCACGTAATTTATTTTACTGTTTGTGGTGCATCTCAGGCAGGAATTTGTAAATCTAATGAACTAAAATAACTCAGAGCAGTACTTTTTGAACCATACGTCACACTTAAAATCCTTGGATTTGTTCAGAAATTGAAAATCTACCTTAGAAATTGACAAGTATGACTTCTGGTTGTGCTTACTAAACTATAATGGATTTTCTGTGGGAAATGTTGCTCAAAAGTCTGTCAAAATGTTTTAGTTTGACTCTTTTAAACTACGAAGCCGAACCCCTTGTTGTATTGTTTCTTGGTATTAGTATTATGGCTGCTATGGTCAGGAGCCTTGCAGAGGGATCCGTAACTTTACTTTTTTTTTACTTTTCAGTTACTTTTTAAAATTTAGAAACTATTTTTCTTAAACCGGAAAGCCATGATGGAGGGCTCAAAGAACCAAACTGGGCTCTGGAGCCTCAGGTTCCAAACCCTAGTAATGTGTAATAATTTTCGAATCCCTATATCCAACATATCCATTATTTAGTTTGTCTAATCTAAAAGATAGCAAATAAATTCGAATACAACAGAAATAAAATAAATCTAAAACATTACTCCTGAATTCTTTTGCTGCACTTCTTGCTCTCGAGTGTCAAAGTCTATTAAACGAGTGTGGAATCTGTCCTAGAATAGACAATCCTGCTAACTACACTAAAATAGGAGCTGCTCCAACTTTTAACTGCCCCTCAGTGTTGTTAGCTAAAAAAGAACCCTGATTCAATTTTCTGGCATGCCCCATGTTTGTATTCTGGATTTTATTTCTTGGCACGGAACTATAGAAAAGATGAATCGGTGCACCGAAACACAATAAGCATGCACATAACCACATGGACATTATCAGACTCACTGCAATGTGTGTGTATAAATCATTGTCAGGGTTGTGCCGACACTCAGTAAGCCCTTTTTACTGCATGAGCATGACCTGCATACTACTCACTTCTCTGCACAAGATAAACAACAATGTGGATTTGGAAATCATATTTACTAATCCTTTATTAAGTTTTAAGCCAAACAACACAGTAAACAAATGCTTTTTATTAAGGTCAAGACAGAGATTTGTTGTAATTTAATCATTGTAGCATATTGCTCTGAGACCTGAGATTTAAAGATAGTAATCGCATTCTGGTCAAGTATTAAAAGAAGATAGCTTGAACGGTACATCCCCTTAATTCTGCATTAACACAGATATCCATAAGATAATGGCTTCAGTCAGGCTCCTCCCTTCTGTCATACATAAGGCTTGCAGGGTTGATATCAACAATATCACAAGCCAATGATTTGTCTAAGGGAACGTCAAGTTCCAAGCCAAGCTGCTTCAACAAAGAATAAAACAACATTTTTATGCATTGACAAAAAATATTCTCAAAGCTGGCAAGATAACTAACAGGAAATTAAATCACTTGAGTTTTATCATATGTTGGAGAATAAATACCAAAAAATATGTGACACTGTTCATAGCAGGTCAATACAATTGCTGATTCTAAGGCAAGTATCTTGCATAAAATATCTCACACATTTTTAGTAAACTGACCTTTGCCTCACAAGAAAACCTGTATTATGGTAATACCTATAAAGACTTAGAAAAGCTAGTCAACTTTTGATGAAAGCGTTTGTCTTTTAGAAAAATGCTTTGTGCAAATATCCAGCACTGCCAAGAAATGCACAGGTGAATTAGAGCTTAAGGTTTTCAGAGGTGAAAGCATATATTTAGACTTAAACTCAATTTTATATTTGTTTACCATCATGATATTCTGGTCCTTTTTAATTTGGAGAAAGAGGTCAGATAGGTGACAAAAAATACATATAACAAACGAAGAATGAATTTGTATTTGATTTGTTTTTTATCCATATACATGTATGAGAAATACAATACATACATAATCTATAATATATTATATTCAATATACATTTTCAAACATTTTTGGGAAGTGTCCCCAAATCAGTAACAATCCTAAAAGGTTAGCAAAAAACTTCATTGTCAAATCCTATTTATTGATCAGTAAGCAAATTAAAGACCTTCATTAGCTTTTAACGTCACAGTTCCTGCACTGAAACTTAACTCAATGAAGTTTATATAGATTGTTGTGGTCTCCTATTCGTAGAACCTGGCTTCTGCTTATGTCTGTAAAATTTAGGTAATTAAATAGATCATTTCTTAGCTTGGAAAAATGCAACACCTTTGAGTTTCACTTTTCTTTTTTTTTTTATTTAACACAGTTTGCCCTGTGTTTGCTGACATCATTGGCCTAAGCTGACCTACTTTAGTGTTAATCAGATAATGTTATCTCTTTGGAACACCAAACAAAAATGTGCAGCTTGGCAGACTGAATGATGGTTGCAAGGTTGATGATAGCTGTAAATGTTTTCAGGGTGAAAAAGACATCACAAAAGTGAACCCCTAAAAGCATTTTGGTATTTCAAGTATAAAACATGTTGCTAACTAATAGATGACATGGCTAGCTTGTCAGTCTGGTGTATTAAAGACTGCTGCATTGATTAGTCATTTTTGTGGTTAAACAAACTAAACTTTTAACTGTAGTTTTAATGTTTCTTGTCCTGACAACGATAAATATTTAGAACGGTTGCTGTCCGTGGTGCTGAAGAAGCATAAACAAAAACTGCTTCTAAAAATTATTCTACACAAATTTTAACTTGCTTGAAATATTCTTGATATTAATTATGAATACAAATATAAACGACAGAATCACAAAATGATTCTCACCTTTATATTTATTAAAACATAATTTTAAATAGAGAATTAGAAAAGCTGTAAAATGCACAAAGTTAACAAAGCATTTCTGAGTTTATATTAACATTGACTTGTTGTACGTGAGTAAAAAAACACATCTTGACTCTAGCATTTAAATAAAATCTAACTTCTTAAACCTTAATTGACCTCAGACTGTCTTAGGTCAGTGAAGTGAAACAGCTGAACTTGAAAAGACAGTGAGAGGATATTCAAGCCCTGTTTAATGAGATTTAGTCGTTCTTAGAAGCATCAAGAGTTTTGTTTGAGCAAACAAAAAATCAGCAGATGTTTTTCTAAAGGTTTTTGCCATGCTGTCTTGCACTTCTTGCGTCTCCTGTTAGGCATGTTTTACTCCTACCCAGGACTGTATGGGTAGGTATTTCTGGTAAATGTGCAACTGCAGCCAACCAGTGCTTAGGTAGCATAATGGATGTCCTTACAAGACGAGGATTTTGTGCAGTGAAGGTGGAGTCCTTTAAGTACATATGTCTTTCTCCATTGAGAAAGAGATACTTTATTGTACCTCAACACTACTTTAGCAACAACATTTCTTGTTAACTTTTTGGGACAAATATTTTACAGGAATAATACTCTTATAGTATGGCAAAAAAAAAGAACTGCCAGTACTTTAGATGACCAGAGCCAAAGTTTGATCATTGTCAAGAGTTCTTACACTTACTTTTTTCCAGGTATTGGAGCCTTTCTCTTGCAAAGAACTGCAATGGCTCCATCTGCATCCATGTCCAAAGTGATATCCCACAGCAAAGAGTTACTGGGTGTTGCAGTTCGAAAGGTCACACCTTTCTTCACTAAAGCTCTGTAAAGAAGTACCAAGGTCAAAAACAAAGTGCATTCTGCTTTAAAAATATTTATGCACATCCACTTTGAGATCTATAGTTCCCGGTTTATGCACACATCATTTAAGGTTTTTGTGAAGAAAAGCACAGTTGCGGAAAATATAGTGAAACCTAAACCAAACAATTAAGCAATTAAAAAAAATTAGATACATTGTCTGTATGCCGTCAGTGGCCCTGATCATTATCTTCCATTCAATTGGGATAATAAAGAAAACGTTTTTTTTTTTGTTCTCATTTGCTCCCGTCCCTGTCCTATAAAATGCTCTAGCGGATTGTATGGGTCTCTAATATGCAAATGGTTTGCTCTGTGCAGGCAAACAGACATTTTCAGTAGGCTTTTCCTTGTATAAGCAGCTTGCAGTGGGTCAAATTTTTAATGAGATACTCCTCTGTAACAATTGCAGAAAGCAGAGAAAAGCACACAAGTGAAATTGCAAAATAAATCCAGTTGACTGTTGCGGTGATGGAAATCAATATATATTTTGCTTCTTAAGTTATTATCACAAAGCTTGTCTAAGTCTCCCTCACTGCAAAACAAACAAGTTGGGTCAGATCATTCCCGCAAGTCTTCACATGTAAATCTTTGGGTTTTCATCTGCATGTAAAGCTGTGCGGTTTATCTCTCAATCTTTAAGATAAGAACAAGTGTTGAGCGCATTATGAGTCTCAGAGGAAATAATCTATGATAAGAACAAGAGCAATTCAAGCACTTGATGTTGACCAGTGGCAGAAGCTAAAGCAGCTGCCCAGATCACCAAAGCAAGATAAAATTCATACCAGTTCCTGATTGAAACAATGGTTGTTTCTGGGTTTAACCAATTCATCTTTAGATCTCAGAGGAAGGGACCCCTTATTTGTACACATACAGTCCTGTCGCGAAATACATTATTAGTTATTAACTGGGTAAACAAATGTAGCTGCTTCAAGCTCCCATAGATAAAGAGCTCACTAGTTATAAAAAAATGTAACTGAGTAGGATGAGTGTGCCGTCATTACCATGGAGACTGCCTGATTCCAACTGCTCTCCGCAGAAGCTCATTCCTTTGATTAACACAAGTTCACTAAGAGCACACACATGAAAAAAAGCACCCGCTACAATGACTTTGCTTGTTAAAACCCTTTTGGTGTCCAATGCAGAAGGATAGATGCCACATTTATCATCAAAGGACACTTAATAAACTCTTGCAGGTCATTTAGTGAAAGTCTAAGGTTTGACCTTTCACTCTTTACTGACTCAGGTACAGAGTTAGCTACCCTTTGAAGGCCTCTAACTATGAACAGCAAATAAAACAGGGAGGGAGTGCCTTATTGTTGCCAAGGTGCTCCCTGTAATTTCAGTAATTGAAAGGTGCTTCTATGTGAAAGGCAGTGTCTAACAGAGGAAAGCAGGAAAGGGTAATTGTTATCAGTCAAAGGGTTCTCAGGAGGCAGCAGAGGCAACAACAGAAAAAGGAAAGCACACAGTCTGCTTCAAATAAGCAAAAACACAGGGCTTAGATGTGAGGGGCTGCAGATTAGCTTGGGCAAATAGCAAAATGAAAGCTGCCTGCAATTCCTGTTAAAGGTAACAAAAGGCCCAAAACATTGTCCAATTACAGCTGGCATTTTGATCAAATGTTTTCTAAAGCTATTTGTACGGTGGCTCAGCATCTCCCTCAACGCAAATCACATATTGAAGATTGTAACAATAATTACAAAAAGAAGAAAAACAAAAAATTTAAAAAACAATGCATGTGGAAATCAAAATAAAATTCCAGAAGCCAAAACACAATTCCAAAAGGTTGATGTGAAATAAAACTGAAACGCTTTGGAAAAAAAGTAATTTCCAGAAATCAAAATGAAAACTTAAAAAAAAAAAAAATAAATAACAAATTGGAAAAAGAAGGCAGCTATGATATTATTGGATGATACCTTTTTCCAAATCTGCCTTCAATGTTTGCATACTTCTAAAAGTTGTATTATTAATACGGAGTAAATCCAGTATAACCCCAAATAACCTTCAGTTGAAATGAAGGTCAAATGTCATTGTCCAATCAGCGTTGTCCCAAAATACCTATTTTTCTGTTTTCTGTAAAAAAGTAAAACATTTCAGAAAAAAAAAAAAAGGATTTCAAGAAATCAAAATAAAGTTAAAAAATTGAAACCGGAAGAGGAATTTTATAGAATTTTGGTTTAATTCCTAAAACGCAATGTTTTTTAATTATTTGAATAGGAATTCGAACATCCATTGAGTGATTTTCTGATGTGATTTGCACTTCAGGGCCACCGTACATTTGTCATTGAATTGATTGAAAAAAGAAAGGCAGGGCCAATTTAGTTTTTACTACCCCCCCCCCCCCGCTGCCCCCTTTTCACTTAGCTAAGCTGTTAATCGACTGGTGGCATCAGCTGTGGAACCTTGAGGAGAAGCTTCTACCCTCATGAAACACAACTTAGCATAAATGTTAACAATTTTCCTCTGTAAGTTCTTCTTAATTATACATAAAAAAAACACACTTTCTGTATTAGTTTGACTGAAATTATTTTAACTAGAATAATAATAGCTGTGTGGTTCTTCTGTTCTAAAAAGGAATAACCTACAATAATTCACTATAATTAGTAATGTTAGACGGGTGACATATCCAGTGTACTAATGAGAAAAATCAAGAGGATTGCTAATCTAGTAATGGCCTCTGAGTAGCATGTCCTGTCATGATTAAACACCTCTGTGTATTGAGCTGAGAAAGTCAAGGTCTAGCTAATAAAAAGTGGCAGTAACAAGAGGGCTTTACTGAAGTCCTTTTTTTCTACTTTGAGCTTCTCCCATGTAAAAATGAGAAAAAGACAACCCCCTGCGAAAAGGAGAGGTATTTTTCTTTTGAGTGGCTTGGAGCAGAAACTAGTCTCCATGGTCTTAGTTAGCAGACCTGGAGGTGGCAGCGGGCAGAGGGAAGCACCAGGGCAGAGAAGATGGATGGCTGTGGAAACCTAAGCTGACATTGCATGTGAAAGCAGCTCTCAGGTGCTGCACCTGCTATCCATCCCACTTCTGACCAGGGAAGCCAAGAGTGGCAGTGTTGTCTTATATTCAGCATACTCACAGTTCCCTCATTTACATTCCTGCTCGCCAAATCGTTTCAGGTTTTTCTCTTCCATGAATGATTTTCCAGTTGCCTTCCACAATTCATCCAAGTATCAAAACAGAAAACAACTTGCTCAATACACAGAAATTGAGTTTCATCCCAAAAATCTTCTTCATGTCACATGGCAGAATGGTGAAAACGTCCCCAGTGTTGCCATGAGGATGCTTCAAAAGATTTCAAATAAGTTCATAATAATTTACTTTGCTGCAGGGCCACGGTACCACCAGTGAACCCCATGCAATCAGAAGCAGATGCATTCATTAATTATGTAGGCAAATGTCCACCGTTTAGCCAGTCTGATGGCCAGCCATCAGCAACGTGCTTATCGTACTTATGGAGCAGTTCAGGGAGTTGACGAGACTTTCATGCCAACGCTCCTGCCAGATGGCTGGCACTACAGCTCTCAGAACGGATGTAAAAGCCCTATTTGGTACACCGATGTATGATTAGATTCCCTGGTTGAAAAGCTTATGGAGACAGTGTCAGATTGATCCAGAAGCTCAATGTCAACTAATGTCAATCTGCTACCTTGGATTAAAAACTTTTAAAGAGACAAGCTATTTTCAATTATCTGCAAAGACAAAAAGCAAAAAGAGATATTTCTTTTCATCTGAGTGATGCCTAAACTTCTCATGCAAAAGAATAATCTGCTGTTATTGCATGAGGTACTTTAAAGCACTTTACACCCTCAGCCAAACCTCACATGATTGGCAAGTGTAGCTTATCTTTTTCTCAGCCATCTTCAAATGTGTGTGTCTGTAGACTTTGTATACATCACTAAAGGGGGTTTATCATGCTAATGGAAGATTATTAAACTTGGCTTAATGGGACATTCAAGCAGCAACAGAGCCGACAAACAGCTGTTGAGGTCTGCCTGTGGAGCACTTGTTTATGTGAAGATAAGCCTAGGTTAGGGCAGCGATGTGTTGCTGCCCATGCCACTGAACGAAACAATGAGTGAATTGTGCTTACGGCATGCAAAATGGAAATTCAGAGTTTAGTCATCAAGTTTATTAAGGGACTCCAAGATTCGCCAATCTTCCAAACAAGCATTGGGGCTGCTTTGAGCAGAGGACAGACGTGCATGAAATATCGATTAAGGGTTGCTGGGAGGAAGAATGTAAAGAAGAGAGGAAGAGGATGCGAGAGTTGGTAATGCAGCTCTTAATTCTTGTTCTTTTGGGTGACTAAGTGAAGGAGTTAAAGCAGCAATGATAACAACTGACAGGATGAGGAGGGGAAATAACTTTTGTGTTGTGGGCATCAATTCCTCTTTTAAATTAAAGTGACAGCGAGAAAAGCAAACCAGAGTATTAATACATATGCATGGCTTAGCCTTTTTAATTTACAAATGTGCAGCTACTGATCTAAGTCCAGTGATTCCTATGTCAACTTATTGAACTTCGGCTACTAAGACAAGACTTCATTTTAGGTTTTTTTTTTTTAAAGAACTGCTGAAAGCTGGGAGGAGGAAAAGTGAACATAGCTTTCCTCTCAGTCAATATTTGCCTCTCCAAGTTTTCACAATTGGACTGAAAAATAGAGTTAATAATCCTTGACTGTCTCCTCACCTGTTCACCTCCACTGAAGCATGTTTGAGCAAGCCAAAGTGGAAGTCACTCGAAATGGATTCATTTTTCGAGAACTATCGATTGGTTGTTGCAGCACTTTTAAATCTATGAGGACAGACGCCAAAGAGCCAGCTCACTTTTATTGTTATTATTTTTTAGGGTCTTTATGTAGTTTCTTGTCTATACAGTTTTAAACTGGGACACCTTTATGGCCGTGGCTCAAAAAACAGATTTATGACATGCACAAACAAACCAAATTATTTTCTGAGACTGCTTAGATAAAAAGCATTTCAGGCCTTCTGACAGATCATTACTCAGCAGTAAAACAGATAGTGTCTGAAATTATAAGTGGGGTGGGGGTAGTCGTATTTTTAATTAGGTTTGTGCAAATCTTGGCTTGTCTGTTCTGACAGGTGACCTGGACAAGTTTTGCTTTGCTGTTTGATCTCTGCACAGTGATGATGACAAGACTGCAGATGACCATTAAAAGCACTGATAAAAGAAGGAGAACAAGGTGGAAAAGATTACATCATTTCCAGTTTTACAGGTGTAGATAGTTGATGATTTTTATACTTTTGGATGATTTAGCCTACAGACAACCTCTTTAAAATATTGAGTTTGCTTCTCTAAGAATTACAGCAAAATCCAGGAAAATAAACTTGCAGATAGTAAGATAAACCCTGTGATTTCTAGTCAAATAGGAATGTCCTGCATTGCAGAGTGAGAACATAAGCCTGTAAGTGATGTGGTTTTTACCCAGCTCACAGATAAGGCACAGCGAGTATACCCTTTAAGAGTAACAAGTCACGCGTGACTTGATTTGATCCATGTCAATCTTGATGACTACTGCAGCTGAAACAGCCCTTAATGTCATCAGGATGCGCTCAAGCAAATAATCTACCACATTGCTCAGAAAAACCACTATGATATTTTCAGAGAAATGCCATAATCCATGCTTTATCTGACTGCCCTTAATATGGCCCTATTTTTGGTGCAACAGGATTTGTGCAAGATGAAGAGAAGATGAATAAAACAGTGTGAATCTGAGTTTTTTGCTAATGAGTAAGACGATGCTCGGATGGCACCTTTTTTCTCAAGGCATCTGAAAACTGTAAAGCAAAATCGGATCTTACCTGAGAGTGAAGTTGGTCAGCTGAGCCGAGCTGGCCATGAGGATGTAGAATGTGGCAATGTCCGTCTTTTTCAAAGGTTTGGAGGACGTCCTAATGACAATGGCATTGCCGAGCTTTAGCCGAGAAAGGGTTGCCATACCCTTAGGTACTTGTAGAAGACGTACGCTTCCAATCCTCTGCATAGGAGTCACAGGAGTAAACTCTGTTTGCTGCAGTGGGCCCCCCCATCGACTTCCATCCTCAGAATCACACCTCCCGTTTACTTTAGGCCGAGCCTGATAGTAAAGTTCAACAGGGTTCCCTGCAGTTGGATCCTGCCTCTCCCTGCTGGTGCCCTCCAACCCTGGAGCAAACCAGCCAGGCGCAGGGGCCAGTTCAGCCATGCAAGTCCCCCTCTCGCCTCCAAGGGCACAGGAACCCCTCACCTCTTGGGTCTGCCAGAAAGCATATACTGTCACACATGGTAGCTCATCCCCGTCTTCTTCTCCCTTGACCCAGTCCCTTCCAGCAACATAGAAGAGGATCCGCACTTTGGGCTTGGAGGAAAAAACCCGAGGCGTCAACACAAAGGCCTGGATTTTCCAGTTAAATGTAAAGACATCTGGGGCGTTGAAGAGCTGCACGGATTGGACCAAATCCAGAGGCACGAGGCGCTCTGTGGACATGGTGCCATAGGTGGCATTGACAGCTGGCTGGCGGCTTGCTCTTAAAATAACAAAGGGCTGAGTGTGACTCTGCATGCTGGAGTTCCTCATTAAGTCCTGCCCTGCTTCCTTAAGGATGAGGTAGTCTGCATCCCACACCTCGTAGCTGACGGGCAGATGGACAGGGAAAGGCACTGGACTTCTACTGGTAGTCACTTCCTTACTTGACAAATCTGTAAGACAAGAACATAAAATCTCAGTGAACATGTTTGTATGGAGCAAAAGGACCATCTCATTTTTAAGCTTTGTTTTTTCAACAGAAACAATATTTAATTTGTATTTTTAGATAAAGAAAAATAAAGAAATACCAAATCAATGAGGCCAACCAAGGCCAACTGATCAGCTGAGTGGGACATTAAAGAATTAAAAGGGCTTCTGAGCTTAATCTTATGCCTTAAGCTTTGCCCTCAACATAGTCTGACAGAAGATATGAACTTACAAAACATCGTGTATCCAATTTGGATTGTCAATATCATAATGGAACTCCCAATGGGCACCTTGTGATGGCATGGTATTAAAGCTATTGAACAGAGGCTGAACAGCTGTTTTTTTGTTTCCTGACAAGTGCATGAACAAGCCGTTGACCTCTCAGTTAATCAAAACATTTGATCCTGGGGGGGAAAAAAACACATGCAAATCTGTACAAGAAAAAGATAAGCATCCCAATTCATTTAGAGTTTGTCACTGGAACTTTTTAGTGGCTCAGAAAGGGGCCCAACTTTTTTTCAGGAGCATAATTGGATGAGTTAGTCATGCTAGTAAAAAACAAAAACAATTTTCCAAGAAAACACTATTATATATATATATTATATATAAGTCTCAGCAGGGTAACAGGAGATGAGCTGGATGGAGATATTTGACAGTAGAAAGCCAGTTTGAGCATGGAATAAAGCCGATGCTTGAAGTTAAGGTCCCAGTATTGTCACACACCTGGGAAAATGAAACTTTCTCTCTGCATTTGACCCATCCCCTGGGAGTGAGATGCAGACCCAGCTGTGCACAGAAATTGTTTGTTGGTTTAACCCTTAACTACAACCCCTAATGCTGAGTGTGGAACAGGTAGTCTTTGGTAAGATTTGAACTCACATCCTTCTCATCTCAGGACAGACACACTACCATAAGGACACAGTTTCTTCTGTAATTCTGAGTTATCGTTTAGCCCAGTAAAAGGAAAGATATTTGGAGCAATATTGAAGTAATGGGCTTTATAAACATAGTGTATATCCTCTGGCTCAAGCCTTAAACATACATTTTCTACATCTCAATATTTATAAGGGGCCTTTTTCTCAAATTGTCATCAGGCCGATTTAGTCTATTTTAGAGCAAGATAGAAAACAGACAATGTTTTTGTTGTTCCAAAAGTGAGGCTTTCAGGTGTTTTATGTTGAGCAGTTCAGAGAATTCAGGGATTTAAAGGTGACTTTTAAGTACTACTCATATAATCATTTTCATTTAAGCAAACCAACTAAATAAACACTCACGTATGTGCCCCCAGAGGTTAATGGTAAGTGTGTGGCTTAATGGAAAGGTCATCCGGACATTATGTGTGCACATCTAAATCCCATGTAGTGTTATGAAGATTACTACAGCTGGCTTGACTCTATTTTGACAAGAAGGGAGGCAATTGTTCTGCCCTGAAAATATGTGACACAGCACACCACTGTGGTTCCTTTGAATAGCTAAACAAAGAATAAGAAGGCTGCTCCTATTGTGTCGATGCATTCTGAAAATAGCAGCATTAAAAAGTTTATCACTGAATACTTCTCCTAGTTAGATACATTTGAAGCTTTTTGTCTGTCAGAATCATTTAATGCATCCTCTCATGACTCATGGCGCTTGATGAGCCTCCCCGTCATGTCGTCTTCTGCTTTTCAACCTCACTCATCTATCCTGGAAAAAAAGCCTTGAAGATGGGCTGACAGTTCACAAAGCAATGAGTGTGCCGTGCATGTCACAATCATGTCAGCCTGCAGCCCTCAGACGTAGCTTTTTCCCCCCTCCTTCCCCACATAGTCAAGAACATCAGTCATGTTCGCTGAGTGGGCGACAGGCTGAACAGCAGAGAGGATGGAGATAGTGTCTGGATTGCTGTTGCTTAACCCAACAGCCTCCACGTCGACAGATGTGCTGATTAATGCCAGAACTGGCAACGACTCTGTTTGGAGTAAATATAAACTGGATCTCTGTGTCCAAACAACAGACGACATTAACACAGTAAAAAAAAAAAAAAAACTGAGTGCCTGCATGATCATACCTTCACTCATGGAGCTGCAAAATACAAGAGCACGCTTTTCTATTCTTGTGTTAATCAAGGGCCACATTTTAATGTGTTTGGTATGTCACTTTGTAGGCATTTCTGTGAATGGCAGGTTAGGAGGAAACCCCTTCTGCTTAGCTGATGTTTTATATATTTTAACAAGTAACTCATGTCAGCAGAACTTCTGTCTGGATGAATGCCGTGCCCCCCTCCCTTCACACACCCCTGCTGAAATACATGAAGGCAAATCCACTTCACCAAGTGCTCCAGATGTTCCAGCCTCTGAAAATCTGTCAGTCTGAGATCTTCAGCATCTCTTTTTCCTCGGTCAAGTCAGAAAGCATCAGTGTTTCTGTGCTCTGGTCACCTCAAAAGAGCTCCCATCCAGCATTGTTCCGCTGTGGGAAGAGCATGTGTTGGGTTCTGCAGCACTGATGACAGTTAGGTGCTGTGTCACAGAAAATATCGAGGATTCACTGGGTCCCAAAATGTTTTTGTAGATCATGTTTTTGTCTCTTCCTTTTATGTAACTTCAAATCCCCCAATAAATGAGATTTTGGGATGGTTTTCTATCTTAGGCAAAATCCCACAATAATAATAATGATAATACATTTTCAACACTTAAATGTTTTGACCAAGTTGCTCTTTCTTTGATTAGAAAATTCACACATCACCAGATTTATTAGAAACACTTTTATCTTTTGTCAAAACCTTTTGGGGAGCCCGGCTCATTGGCACAATCAGCATGTTGGTCTTTTTCCTCAATCTCAATAAATCTTTTTAGCTTTCTTCCATTAAATTCAAACAGCATAAACATCCTCTGTGAATTGTAATGTACACTAATGGCTTTTACCATATGTGCAACCCTGTTTCACATTTCCCAGCAGCAGCACACAAAGCAATGGGAGTCTGAATTTTAATTAGGAACTGAGAGATTAAATGATCTAACTGTGTCTCAAAGTTTGTCTTACACAGAAGTTGGGCCCATTCAACAACATGCTTTTATTGCCACTCTGGAACAAGTGCAGACAACAATGTCTACATTTGTAAAGCAAAAGTGTGCGTGTGTGGTTGATTGCTATACTTCACATTTACACTTGTTTTTAGCTTTTCTTGGAATGCAGAGTTTGTTTGGCATCTGCTGATGGACGTAACTGAACCACAGAGTGTGAACACACCTGGGAGAGTGTTTTTAGCTTGATGTGTCTTTAGTCTTTTACCAACTAACCTTTCCTGTCCGTTTACATTTAAAAGAGCCCTGATTCTCTTTTAAACATAATAAATCATTACCTTTTTATAACCTTGCCTGCAATAAGGCTCCTAGGTTTGAGGATTTTATTTCAGTGATGTTCATAAAACACTTGCGAGTCCATATGGGAGATAAATAGCAACATTATTTAACATAATAAAAATGGACAGTAATGCTGTTAATTCACTCATTGGTTTAGTGACATCTTTATAATAAATTCACGCTTGGTGTGATAACACTTGGGTCAGGACAGGAGGGGCAAACATAAAGTCGAAAAGTGTTAACAAAAGTAATCTGGTCATAGGATTGATTTAATAGTTAAATAGTATGGTGGCCCTTAAGTGCAAATCACACCAACAAATCTTAACACAAAAACATATTACAGATCAACAACAATTAAAAAAGTAATCAATAAAAAATAAAATGTTGTGTATCTAAACAAAAATGCAAAATTCAGTTAGAAAATAAGAACATTACTCAATAAAAACTTGAAAGAAATGTTTCTACACTTAATCTTTATTAGATGGTTTTATAAGCATCCGTTTCAGCACAGTTCTCTGTAGTTAAAGTAAATTATTTTAAGGGTCTTGAGGTAACTGTTCGGCTGCATAATCTACATTTAACCAGTCGTGAGCTGTTAGACAGATGTCCTTATAATAGATTTAAAACACGATATATAAAGTTTATAGCTCTAAAGATGACAGAAATGTTCTCAGGCTCCAAGCTAAGGCTCAAAACCTCAACCCTCCACCCATGTGCTAAAAAGATGACACTCCAAAAAGACTGCACTTCTTAGTCTTATAGTGTGGCTCAGTCCATATACTTTGTCTTTTCTTTGGCCAAACAGCTTTTGTTAAGAATTGTCTTTGTAAGGTGTGTTGCTGTTTTCTTGTATTCTTAAAAACCCTTTAATATAAACTATATGTTTCCAAAAGTTTTTTAGTTGGGCTGTATTTTTTTTAATTTAATATGCTGATTGATGCCTTTAGAATCTGAAATGCAGTCCCTTGATGTTTGCCAGTTTTTCTGAGCTTTGAGTGGGGTCTTTTGCTGAGAGCTCCCCTTTGAGTAAACTGCCAGCTTTATGAAGATTTTCCACTTTTTGTTATTGAACTGAGGTTTGGTTTACTTGCTCTTTTAAAGACATGGCATTAAATAAGTCCATTGATTTTTATGAAAGTTGAAAAAAAATCTGACCTGTCAAATCGACAAAACTGATCTTTTCATATGTGTGGGATGATGCACTGTTCATATCATGCACAGCTCTGAGATGCTGGGGGAGTGTAAGAAATGAAAACACAAGATGTAGAGAAATGACAGAGAGATTGAGGAAGGCTTAAGCTGATGCTCTGAATAGATTTCCAAAGAAACTCTTAAAGCTGCTTTAAAAATCAACGTTATCACATTTTTTTTCAATATTCGTCATCTTAGTGAAATCAGCCTACATTTGTTTTCTAGAAATTGCCATCTAAAAATGTTTGAAGGCTTTTCAGTCAATTCCTGTGGGATGTTCTTCTCCCTGTATTCTCTTCTCGTAAATAGGGAGAATGGGAATATGAGTGATCTGCTTTTCTTTGTTTGCTTTGTGGAATGAAATTTTTTGATTTGCCCTTTTTTCTAGCAGACACAGAGAGGCAGAAGAACTGAGAATCACAGGATGGTTGAAGTTTAAATGGAAAATGTCAATTGCTCTGCGTTGTTGTTGCGCACAAAATTATGACACCGTTCTGCCATTAACCGTTGAGCAACATTGAAGAGCAAATCAGAACATCATTAATTTTGAATTGGACCTTTAGAGGTGGTTGTAAATAGTTTAACCCACTGCCTTACTGTATTTTTTGTTTTTACAAAAAACGACAGTAAAACAGGGTCAGTTCCCGAAGAGTTCTGTTTCTTCCCATTTCTGAGACACTTTTATCTAATCAAACTGCAACAAACCGTCATTTAGACTGTTTCCAGGTCGCTTACCTTGCGTGTTTACAGTTGTAATAGTCGCAAAGACTATTTGTAGGATCATCCAGCTCTGCCGGTAAAAGCTCATTTTGGCACGCTGCGCAGCACGCTCTTCCATGTAAGCTCCACACATGAACGCTGGTTCTGTTTTCAGGGAAGTATGAACGTTTCATTCATCCCCACAGTTCGCGCACTCAACATAGTCACACCTGTGGGAGCGAAAGTGTAGTCCGTGCTTCAGGTAGCATTGATCTCCAGCTGTGCGTAAAAGTTGTGCGTAACGGTCCCGTCGCTGTTCCCCCCACCCTAAAGACTTCGATTCGGTGACGTAAATTGAAATTTGTTTTTTAAGACTAAAAACTGTTTGTGCTGCTCGGTTTCGTAGAGATTGTATCGACTCCGTCACCGTGCCTGGGACTCTGCGGTGTTTAATGGCTGTTTGCAGATCACTGACTGTCTTGTGCGCAATCCTCAGGGTACTAAACTCATCATCTGTCACTGCTCATCCGCTCAGGAAGGCACGTCCATTACGCTGGTGTTGGGATTAACCATGCGCGAGGTTTATCAAACGTTAGGAGAAATGATCAAACCTTAAATACGCTGTTGAGCGTCTGCTGATTTTTAATCCATTCTGCTTCTTTTTTTTCTTTTTCTTTTTGCTTGTTAATAGAAAAGAAGTAAGTAAACGGTGAAAGATTGATGACTAGTTAATGTTTTCAATCAGAAATGCATGCATCAATGTACATACTTTTATACTTATACTACTAAAGATACATTTTTCTTCTCATGAAAAAACTGTGCCAGTTTAATTCCTTTCTTTATGATATTTTCTCCACCTTTTTTTGAATCTCATTTAGTACAGTCAAGCCTGTTGATTGAATTTTTTAAAGGCAAACATAAAAGGTCTTAAAATTGAACAGAAAACATAGTTTCCCGAAGAATTCATTCAAATAAATCTAAAGTAAAACCTGCTTTTTCAGTTTTTCGCTTAAAATAATACCTTGTTTGATACTCAACCATCCTTGCAGCTCTTTAAGAACACAGACCCTCTTTTTTTACATCCAATCTGTGACCAAATGTGTTTAGCTCTAATTTGATACAACAGCTAGAGCCCTTCTGGTCAGTGGTATGGCCAAAGCATCAGGTGGATTGTTAGTGCCCTCTGATGGTAAAGAGAAGTTCACACGTCACAAAGCAAAGGTGACTAACTAATGTGGCTTGCTGCTCAATTGCATCAGAACTGGTTGGGAATTTTTTGCATTTTGGCTCATTTGGATGAAGTTGATGAGGGGAAGAGCAGGATTAAATTCAGGAGCAACATGAACGACGGTATGTCAGACTGCAGTGACATGCATCTTTTAAGATTGGGGAGCATATTATCAGCAGGAGGAAAGACTGTGACTGTCACGCACAGTTCAAAAGCAAGAGGCATGTAATAATAATAACATCTCAGTGGAAGACCTTGACTCATTTTACTCCAACAAAAGTTACTTTTTTAAACTCGTTTTGGTGCATCTTGAGCTGAGCTGAGGCAAATTAAATAGAGCTTTATCAAATAATAAAGAGGATAAACTAACATGTCAACACTCAGGGCTTGTAACCAAAACTCACAGTATCTGAAGAGTGGAGGATGTTACCACAAGCTACTGCTGTGAGGCTCTTTGAGCTCCTCCCATCACTGCAGCACTGTGATAAGCAGCAGCCTTTGCATGCTTTAGTTACTTCCGTGTTGAACTGCTGTGGAATCTTTCAAATCCTCTTCTATTTACCTGTTCCAATTAAAAAAGGCTGAAGAGACGTTAAACTCAAAACTGGCACTAAAACAGTAGAAGCAGTAGAGCCGTACTGTATCTCTCCACTCATCCGGTTGAGATATGCTGCAAAATAAAAAAAAGTTTACCAAAATAACCTTGCACCTGAGAAGATGAATAATGCTCCAAATACTTAAAAATAAAACAGATTTTATGTTTTGTTTGTCATAGGGCTTAGAAATGTCAAGCATTCAACCATCATGGAACTTAGAAGTAAAGAGAAAAGTCTGTCCGTTTTACATACCTTTGGGGAGCATCCAGAGTGGCTTCCAGCTGCAGGGAAGCCATGTTGCAAAGCCCATCAAGAATATGGTCTGAATACTCTTAAGGGCAGAGAAACAAGACATGCCTCTGGATATTCGAGTCAAGACGATGACATAGATGGATGTCGCAGCAGAAGTGTGCCAGCATGGGGAGGGTGGCCATAAACTGGTGATAGATGTGAGTGCCAGAAGGAAGAGAATGTGTTTTCAGTGTACATCATCCTTCTGTTTGACAGATAGAGGTAACTTGTGCTGAGGTGCATTTACACACACATACGGTCTTCAACAAACGCATTCACGTTCCCTTTGTCATTTTCCCAGGCAGCTCAAAGATATAGAGAGCTAAAAATTATCCATATCTTTGGTGCTTATGAAACGTAGAACTAAAACTAAGATATGTGACTTTGAGTTCAAGTGTGATTGATGACTGATCTTCAGCTCTGAAACGGAAGAAAACTGAATCTAATGCTAAAATAAATTAAAATGTTGATAGAAAAAACAGCTTATAGAGAAATTAGCATAACTTAGTTCTGCAGAAAATAGTTGACAATAATCAGAATGTGTTATCCATTATATATTTAAGTCCTAAAAATTATGTTTGTCTATTTTTCTAAGTATTTTTTACTTGTTTCTACATATATTTTTAGCTTTAGAAAAGTCTCCATACAGCTTGAGTCCCTAGTTTTTAACACAAAGTAAAGTCAACAATAATACTACTCTACAAGTTGTAAAAGTTTGCTGGTCACCTTCCAAATTAATTTTTGCTCAATAAGGCCTAAAATGGATTTTGTTGCTCTTTAAAAAAAAACAAGATTAATCACTCGCTAACCTCTGACTGTTGCATGCAGTTTCTTAAAGCTGTTATAAATGACCAAGCGTTTGAGGACACCAGAGTGCCTGGTTCCTAATAGAAAATGTATTAGATGCCGAGAAAAATATTAAAGATCCAAAAAATAAATTCAAGCAAAGTGAGTAGAAGACTGGGACCTCAAACAGAAACAACTTAAACTAACTTTGCTAAAACTTTATCAGAAATCAGGCAAGTAAAACACAAATCAGTAAAGTAGATAGATCTGAGTGGCTGGTTACAATAGAATAGAAAGTCCACTCCCTCCATTATGTCACAGGATCACATACACTTTCTATTGTCTCCTAAAAACAGACCACCACGTCTTTGAGCCCAATCATGTAAGTCCAGCTGCACATGCAGTGAAGCTTTGGTGCCATTTTAATAAGGAAGATCTACCTCACTTAAACTACATTCACACTGCCTCGCCAATGAGTGACCACTTCCACTCCTATTTAAGGCTTCTGAGTTCAAAACTCTCTCGTTCATACACAGCTAAGCAAGTTTCTATGATTGCTTTCAGGCTCTACATAAAAAAACACACATTCCAAGTTAAACAAGGTCATAATCAGGGAAAGGGATTTGGTAGTGTCATATGGATGACGTCCCTTTTAATTCACTAAAGTGCCAATTTGAAATCTGATTATAGAGGATAAATTAATAGTTGCGGTTTGTGCCCGGCTGAAAATATATGACACCAAGTCTTTCATAATCTGTTAGAATATAGAAGTGAAAAAAAAGGCCCCAGAGCAAGAATCAAGAGATTTCTACCGCTTCGAAATTTTGCGTCAAGTCTCGTACAACTGTGAGCTAGCGAACAGTGAAAAGAGAAGAAGCTCCTCCCTGCTTGTCCAGTGAACACCAATACTTACATTCAAGTATTGCATTCAGAGCACCAATTACATGCCTGGTGTGTCTGTAGCTGTACAGGTACGCTGGGTTGTTCCATCACTACACACAAATACGAATGAAGCCTTCACTTTGAACCCATATTTTATGAGGTTCCCTTTGTGCCAAAAATATCAAAATGTGTTTTTGCGTCTACTGTTATGTCTTTGGTCCATTGTTTATGTCTACTGATCGTGTTTTTGCGTCCACTGTCTATGCTTTGGGCTCATTGTCTATGTCTATTGAACGAGTTCATTTTACATTGGTTCATGTCTATGTATTACTAAGCAATATCTTCTGCATGCCCATGATTCTTTGATTATTACTTTGTATTAACTTTGTGATGTATATTGTAGCGACCCGGGGGTTAGCGCTGCCTTCAGCCCCAAAGGCTCATGGGAAGTGGGGAGCTTAGGGTGAAACCTTGGGTCAGAGGGCTGGGAGCTGGAGTGACCCTCCATGCTGTTTGGGCTGTATGGTGTGCTGGAATAAACAGGCTTGTTGCTTAAAAGCTAATATTGCCTCTCTCTACGTTTCTTCCAACCTGAGACTGTCCGGGGTCGTGCGGTGTATGGGGCACGAACAGCTTTCCATTGGAACCTCTTCATGAGCAGTTGGCTTTCGCTACCCCACTAAAGTGACGGTCCGGCCGGATCGTTACATTGGTGTCAGAAGTGGGATGCTTAGCCGCTGCTACACCATGGAGAGCATCTCCATGGAGGGTGAGACCGAGCAGCTGATCCTGGTGGCAGTCTGGGACAAGGGAGGAGTAAGGGCGATAACACCATCCTGATGGATTGAGCACCCACCGCCATCCGCAGCCTGGCCCTGCACCAACGCTAAAACATCCGAACTAGACTGTGATGATGGAGCGCAGCCCAGCTGAACCTTCACGACGCAATGGCTCAACAACACTGGAACCACACCTGGCTCAGGTCAACCTGGCGACCGGCCATGAGGGCTAGACGCTGAAGGGGACTTCTCACACACCCTGGCCTGGCGTTAGAGGGCGCTACACTGCTGGACCTCCCACCTGCGGAGCTGCAAGACCTGTCAGCGCAGACAGCAGAGCTTCGCTTTGGGGAGGAGGGTTTGACGAAGCAGACCCTACAGCAGCTGTAGTCTCGCCGCCATAGTGACGACGACGACGATCGCCTGGGATGCCTGGGGACCTTCTGCTGCTGGTGTGCAGCTCTTCACTTGGAGAGAGTCTACTCCCCCATGGTGACGTGCACCCTGATGGCGGTGCTTCCACGGAGGCGGGGACTGGTTCTCCTGGCAGGGCACATACTGGCATGGAACTGTGTCAGTTGTAGATGTGCTAACCCAGCCAGTTAAGAGGAGGACTGTACACGGTGGCGGTCGAAATCCAGGATTGTGCGAAGGAGTCTCCAGCCAGTGTGTTCCTGTGTTTTGCTAATTGTGTTGTGTTATTCAGTTATGCAGTTATGTGAGGGTTGTGGGGACACTAACCCTCTTAGGTGGGGGCAGTGTAGCGACCCGGGGGTTAGCGCTGCCTTCAGCCCCAAAGGCTCATGGGAAGTGGGGAGCTTAGGGTGAAACCTTGAGTCAGAGGGCTGGGAGCTGGAGTGACCCTCCATGCTGTTTGGGCTGTATGGTGTGCTGGAATAAACAGGCTTGTTGCTTAAAAGCTAATATTGCCTCTCTCTACGTTTCTTCCAACCTGAGACTGTCCGGGGTCGTGCGGTGTATGGGGCACGGACAGCTCTCCATTAGAACCTCTTCATGAGCAGTTGGCTTTCGCTACCCCACTAAAGTGACGGTCCGGCCGGATCGTTACAATATGCTTGCTTTATCCTTAAACTTTATCTTTGTCATTGTCCTTATCCCATGTCTTAACTATGGCGTCAGGAAGATCCTTAGCAACCGTTGCTAGTGTCGTTTGCTATGTCGTTTCACGTGTCGTCAGGAAGATCCTTAGCAACCGTTGCTAGTGTCGTTTGCTACGTCATCTCACCATGTCGTCAGGAAGATCCTTAGCAACCGTTGCTATTGTCGTTTGCTACGTCGTTTCACGTGTTGTCAGGAAGATCCTTAGCAACCGTTGCTAGTGTCGTTTGCTACGTTCTCTCACCATGTCGTGTCCTTAGATCTTGTTGTATTTCAAATTTTGCAGAGGTCGTCAGAGAAGTCTTTTGTACGGTCGATAAATTGTTTCCCGTATTATCACGGAACAAAACACTTTAAAAAAAAAACCTTTATTGACAATCCTGCAAACGCGCACTGCCAGAAAGGGGGGGGGGGGTGCATGCGTACAACGGTTTCACGTTCCCGTTTAAAGTTATTTAGACTATGGCTTTAATTTAATCTTGTTGTCACGGTGCCCCCGGCTGACTCCTCCCCCTCATCAGCTACACCTGATGCCTCCAGCTGCACCTCCTCATCCTCACCGGGCCGCAGGTTCTTAAGGAGACCACGGACCTGCAATCAACGCTAGTTCGTTGTACTTCCTCGGATCCCATCTTCGCTTGGACCTTTCTGGTGGTTGCGCACGCCTCGCTGTCCACGTTCCTGTCGCTCCTCTGGTTTCAACGGTTGACGCCGCTAAGACCCTCCAACCATCTCCGCTGCCTACCACAGGAAACCTGGGACTCAGCTTCATCCTCGCAGCCTCATTAAAACCTGTTCCTCGTACCTCACTGCTTGCCTTGTGTCCTTCCGGGTTCCAGCAATTGAGTCAGTCTCTGCCTGCTAACCATGACAGAACGAACTAGCCATCCTCCTGACTCAGCTGACCCGGACGTGCTCCGCCTTGCCATCACCCAACAAGGTATGTTGCTCGGCCGCCAGTCCGACGCCCTTACTCAAATGTCCGCCGCCCAACAGGAGTTATTTCGCTGCCTGGACAACATCACGCAAACTCTGGCCGGAATCACGGGCCAAGCATCTAGTTCCACCACCGCTGCTACGTCCCCGGTTTCCGGCGACACCATCGCCGTCACGTCCGCCTCCCCGGAGGAAAACATCCGGTCACAGCCAGAACCATTCTATGGTGACGTAGAAGCATGCAGCGGTTTCTTACTACAATGCCGGTTGATCTTCCAACAAGCACCCAGGTATTACCATTCCGATCAACACAAAATCTCTTTGGTGGTCAATGCACTCCGCAGTAAGGCTCTCCAGTGGGCCCAGGCTTTCTTAGCCGCTAATCCTCTCTCACATCTCCCCTTCGAAAGATTCATCGGGGAATTTCGCCTCGTTTTCGATCAACCCCGCAAACAGGAAGAAGCGACCCGGCGGTTACTCAGCCTCAAGCAGCGTAACCGTTCGGTGAGCGATCACGTAGTTGACTTCCGCATTCTAGCAGTTGAAGCAGGCTGGCCGGACATTGCACTCAAGGGAATTTTCTATCAATCCCTAAATGAAAAAATTAAAGCTCACCTCTGCACACAACCAGAAGCAGATAATTTTGAGGAGTTGGTGACCGCCGCGCTCCGTTCGGATATTCGGCTCCGCGAGCGTCAGGCGGAACGGAGCTTAATCCCTCGTCGGATCCCCCCGGATGTTTCACGTCATCCGTTTCTGGTTCCCCAACAGACGGCAGCTAGCGCCGACACCTCTAGCTCTTTCCCGGACGAACCCATGCAGATAGGACACTCCAAACTTTCCCCCGAAGAGAGACTCAAGCGACGCAACGAGGGTTTATGTTTTTATTGTGGGGATGCCAGTCACATTGTTTCTCAATGTCCCAACCGTTTAAACCCCCGAACCCCTCGCTGAGTGACAGGTCGCGAGGGGATCTGCCTGAAAAGACCTCTAAGCCTTTTCTGTTCATGCCTGTCAAATTTCCAAGACCTAATCATGTCCATGAATTTTATGCTCTCTTTGATTCTGGTGCTGAACACAGCCTCATTGATTCTAGTCTCGTTCATCAACTAGGTCTTCCGGTTGAATCTTTGGAGACCCCCGTTAAGGCGGCTGGTTTGGGAGGGAAATTGCTTTCCAAAATCACTCTTCGTACAGAACCCATTCAGTTAATTTCTTCCGGTAATCACCGTGAATACCACCAGTTTTACGTAACCAACTCACCCCAAACTCCGATTATCTTGGGGTATTCCTGGCTGCGTCTTCATAATCCCCAAATAGACTGGTCTAGTTCTAGAGTTAGTAATTGGAGTACATACTGCATGGCTAACTGTTTGCATTCTGCTCTTCCCTCCTCCTCCACGGCTAACCCCTCTGATCAGGAGGATATTGATCTCACTAAGGTGCCGCCTTGCTATCATGATCTGAAAACTGTGTTCAGTAAATCTAAGGCTTGTGCCCTACCCCCGCATAGGCCCTATGATTGCGCCATCGAACTCCTAAATGGAGCCCCCCTTCCTAAGGGGAGATTATTTAATCTTTCTGGGCCAGAAAAAACTGCTATGGAGAGTTGCGTGCAGGAAGCTCTCTCCCTCGGTCATATTCGGCCGTCCTCGTCCCCCGTCGGGGCGGGGTTCTTTTTCGTTGAGAAAAAGGATAAGACCCTCAGGCCGTGTATCGACTACCGCGAACTCAACCAAATTACTGTGAAAGATAAATACTCCCTGCCACTTATAAATTCTGTTTTTGATTCTGTCCAGGGAGCCAACATCTTCTCTAAGTTGGATCTCCGCAACGCCTACCACCTCGTTCGGGTTCGTGAGGGAGACGAGTGGAAAACTGCATTCACCACTCCTCTCGGGCATTACGAGTACCTAGTCATGCCTTTCGGCCTTACCAACGCTCCTGCCATTTTTCAGCGTCTAGTCAATGACGTCCTCCGTGACTTTCTAAACCGTTTTGTTTTTGTTTATTTAGATGACATCCTCATTTACTCCAGTAATCTCGCAGATCATCGCCACCACGTCAGACTCGTCCTCGAACGCCTATTAGAAAATAAGCTTTTTGTTAAAGCGGAAAAATGTGAGTTTCACGTCGATTCGGTTACCTTTCTGGGCTACATCCTTGAGGCTGGACAAATCAGACCTGATCCCTCCAAAATCCAAGCCGTTTCTGAATGGGGCATTCCCGTATCTCGCAAGAAATTGCAGCAGTTCCTGGGCTTTGCCAACTTTTACCGAAGGTTCATTCGTAATTACAGCAGTATCGCATCCCCCCTCACCCAACTCACGTCTGTCAAGTTACCCTATGTTTGGAATCCTGCCGCTGACTCTGCTTTCAGAAAACTCAAGGAACTGTTTACCTCCGCACCCATTCTCATCCAACCAGACCCTCATAAACAATTCATCGTCGAGGTTGACGCTTCGGACTCTGGGGTAGGGGCTGTGCTATCCCAACGAGAATCTCCTTCTGGCAAATTGAAACCCTGTGCTTTCTTTTCGAAAAAACTCAGTCCTGCGGAACAAAATTATGATGTCGGGAATAGGGAACTACTGGCCATCAAACTCGCTCTGGAGGAATGGAGGCATTGGTTGGAGGGGGCAGATCAACCATTCATAGTATGGACCGACCACAAAAACTTGGCCTACTTACGATCTGCTAAGAGACTGAATTCGAGACAGGCCCGCTGGTGTTTGTTCTTTGACAGATTTGACTTTACCATCACGTATCGTCCTGGCAGTAAGAACGGCAAACCGGATGCTCTGTCCCGCCAGTACAACACCACGGATGCTACCACCACTCCTCCCATCATCCCTGACTCCCTCTTTGTGGGCAATCTCACGTGGGATGTGGAAACCCAAATTCAACAGGCTCAAGGTGAGAAACCTGATTCCATTGTCTGTCCTCCCGGTACCCTGTTTGTCCCCGACAGACTCAGGTCCGACGCCATCACCTGGGGACACTCATCTAAGATCGCCTGCCACGGGGGTATACGTCGCACCCTCATGCTCCTGAAACGGCGGTTCTACTGGCCGACTATGGATGCCGACGTGCGGCAATACATCGCTGCCTGTACCACCTGTGCCAGGGCGAAGTCTTCCAACTCCCCTCCGGCTGGTTACCTTCATCCCCTATCCACGCCTGGTCGCCCTTGGTCCCATATAGCCCTCGACTTCATCACTGGACTACCGCCATCCCGGGGTTTTACGGTCATTCTCACGGTCATCGACCGTTTCTCTAAAGCAGCTCATTTCATTCCCTTGCCTCACCTGCTTACTGCCACAGAGACCGCCAATACTCTTGTCAACCATGTTTTCCGTCTCCATGGTATCCCGTCCGACATTGTGTCAGACCGTGGACCACAATTTACCTCCCAGGTTTGGAAGGCTTTCTGTTCCGCCCTCGGAGCCTCCGTCAGCCTCACGTCGGGGTACCACCCCCAGTCCAACGGCCAGGCCGAGAGGGCCAATCAAGAGCTGGAGGCCACCCTGCGCTGTTTGGTGACCCAAAACCCGGGGGACTGGTCTGACCATCTCGTTTGGGTGGAGTACGCCCACAATAACCATCCATCTGCTGCTACGGGTATGTCTCCTTTCGAGGTCTCGTTGGGCTACTCACCTCCCCTGTTTCCATCCCAGGAGCTGGATTTGGCGGTACCCTCCGTCCAGTTGCACCTCCAGCGCTGCCAGAGCGTGTGGCGCCAGGCGCGTGCCGCCCTCCTTCGGACTAAGGAGGGTAACCGTCAAATTGCGGACCGTCACCGCACGGTGAGTCCCTCCTACCAACCCGGGCAGCAAGTCTGGCTCTCTTCCAGGAACATTCCGCTCCAGGCCACGTCCCGCAAACTGGCGCACCGCTACATTGGGCCTTTTACCATTGAACGTATCATCAATCCCTCCTTTGTCCGCCTTAAGCTGCCGGCGGCTCTAAGGATCCATCCATCATTCCATGTGTCCCAGCTCAAGCCTGTCCATCAAAGCCCCCTTTGCCCGCCGTCCGCGTCCCCACCACCCGCCCGGCTCATTGACGGTGCCCCGGCTTTTACGGTCAGCCGGATTTTGGATGTGCGTCGCCGTGGTCGGGGGTTCCAGTATCTCGTGGATTGGGAGGGTTACGTTCCCGAGGAGAGGTCCTGGATCTCTCGCTCCCTCATACTGGACCCCTCCCTCATTGAGGATTTCTTTCGGGCTCGTCCTGACCGTCGCCCTGTTCCGCCTGGAGGCGGTCGTTTGGGGGGGGGTACTGTCACGGTGCCCCCGGCTGACTCCTCCCCCTCATCAGCTACACCTGATGCCTCCAGCTGCACCTCCTCATCCTCACCGGGCCGCAGGTTCTTAAGGAGACCACGGACCTGCAATCAACGCTAGTTCGTTGTACTTCCTCGGATCCCATCTTCGCTTGGACCTTTCTGGTGGTTGCTCACGCCTCGCTGTCCACGTTCCTGTCGCTCCTCTGGTTTCAACGGTTGACGCCGCCAAGACCCTCCAACCATCTCCACTGCCTACCACAGGAAACCTGGGACTCAGCTTCATCCTCGCAGCCTCATTAAAACCTGTTCCTCGTACCTCACTGCTTGCCTTGTGTCCTTCCGGGTTCCAGCAATTGACTCAGTCTCTGCCTGCTAACCATGACACTTGTGATGAAACTATTAATTCAAATTATTTTGAAAAATGACTGATCTTTATAAAATATGTTGTTACAAATTTGATGGATAAACGAGGATCAGACGGGCTAATAGGAGCCTTATACTGGTCCCGAGTGCGCCATCTCATGGTCACATAAATAGATTAAAAAGAAAAGCTCAAAAACCAGTCAGTTTTCGACTGTTATATTCATAATTAGTGACTCGACCCACTAAAATTTGAGAAGGTAACTCATCGAAGATATTTTAAAAGCCTCCTTGCAAGGCCCCCGTAAATCGTTCAGCGGCAAAAAAAATAAATATTGCCATGGACTAATGACTTGAGGGTTTATTTCTGAACAAATACATTAAATCAACACCAATGTGTTTGTAATTTTATTATTAATAAATCAGCCACGTTTTTCATGAACAGAACACAGCACATTCAAAAATAGTCTTCGTAAAATGTTCATATTTATTATGTGTCATTTTCCGCGTTAAATAGAAGTAGTTCGCCTCCAGATCAGGTGGGGGCGGTAATGCGCCACTTTGTTTTCGTGTCAAGCGTTGTATGCATGACCACCCCCCCCACCACCACCACCACCACCCTTTCTGGCAATACGCGTTTGAGGGAATATCAAAATAAAGTTAATCTTAAAAACGTGTTGTCATGGTTAACCCTGACGTCTGCTTTGATAAACATTTCTTTTTCATTCCGTGGTAGTACAGGAAAATATTTACCGGCCGTACAAAGGACTTTTCTGACGACTTTGGCAAAATTTGAAAAACGAGAACATCTAACGACAAAACACGGGGAAACGTTGTAGCTAACGACAGTAGCAAACACCGTAGCTAACGACAGTAGCTATCGACAGTAGCTATCGACAGTAGCTAACGACAGTAGCTATCGACAGTAGCTAACGACAGTAGCTATCGACAGTAGCTAATGACAGTAGCTAACGACAGTAGCTAACGACAGTAGCTATCGACAGTAGCAACGGTTGCTAAATCCTGACGACAAAGTGAGACGACCAAAGACATAGACAGTGGACACAAAAACAGATTTTTGGCACAAATGGAACCTCATAATATTTTTGCCTTAAAATTCATGAATGGTTGTCTCTCTCTGCATTCAACATAGTTCGCCGGCCCTCCTCCACCCGTTCTCCACCTGGACCAATGCTGTGGAATGGTCTGGCCTCTAACCACCATCACTGTCTAGGACACGTGTCCAACTCAAGGCTCGCAAAATGTGGCCCGCCATGTCATTTTATGTGGCCCGTGAGTAGGGCTGTGATGATGACCGCATCACCACCCTTTTTCTTTTTTTTTTTTAAAGTTCAGCATATGGTGCATGATTGGAACTATAATAAACATATTAAACACGTTCATCTTTGCTGATAATTTACTCTTTCTGCTAGTCCTGTGTTCAGACTGTCCTTTCTTTCAGACTGTTCTCTCCTCCTCTCCTCCCGAGCCTGTCACTCTCTCTCCTCGGCGCACTCTCGCTGCCTCTGCTGCACGTGGCACGCGGCTCCCTTACACACACAGGCGCGGATTTTCAGAAGCACACGTCCTAATTCTACAACAGAAGTTTCCATCTCATGAAGAAATACAACAAATTTACTGCGTTCTAATTATTAATTTCCATTACATTCATTTCCGTTACAAGCTGCGTGCGACAAGGCCGCCCGTTGGGGGGGGGGGGGGGGTTAATACTGTTCTCAGTCACTCTGTAATAGAGCCCTGCGCGGGACTATTTTCTTCATCCCGCTCCCGCCCGCGCCCGCTGAATTTCTGACTAATCCCGCCCGCTCCCGCAACGTATGCGTTACACTCCCGCCCGCACCCGCGATATGTATGTCCACTCCCGCCCGCACCGGCAATATGTATGTCCACTCCCGCCCGCACCCGCAAAACTCAGAGAATTTATTCCTGCACATTAATGGAGATGCATTGATTTTGTATCGTCCCCCGTCCCGCAGGAAAAAAAACATGTATTTATATTGATATTATTAAAGAGATTCATGTCCCTCCTCCAGCCTCATCTTTTCATGCATTCCTCTTTTTTGTAATTCGCAACTTAATTATTGAATATATTTTCACAAATCCTGTTCGGTTAAAAGTGTGCCGTCTGTGTGCGCGCAGACAGACGGCCTGAAGCGCGCTGAACCAGCTGGTAAAGATGCAGGTCAAAGTAATTTGAATTTATGGAGGGAAAAAAACATTGTAATGGTTCAACAGAGCTGAAAATCTATGAATTAGTTTTTTCCTGACTTTTCACGTCCAAACATTTTAAGCTGAAGAATTTTAAATATTTTCAATGCTACACATTTAATGAGTTAAATCATTTATAAAACATTTGAGTCAATTTACATATTTTGAGTTGAGTAATACTATAAAAATATAGTTAGTTAAAGTGTTTTTTTAGTTGGAAAATATTAAAAACTTTGAGTAAATAATCTCTCTTTTATAAGTTGAGGAATCTTAATATTTTTAAAATGAAATAATACTAATTTAAGACAACTGACAATATAAATTTTAATAAATGTTTACTTAAAAGTTTTAATAATATAACTTAAAAACTATTGCGTAATCTGTTACACAATAATTTTTAAGTTCAGTCAACTCATTAGGGTTTACAGTGAACGTCACGTGTCTGTATAAACAAAGGCGGAGCCTCCTGCCCCGTGTTCTTCATGGGTGTCAGGCTTCATGGCTACCAGAAAGGTGACAAAGTGTCTGCATTCTGTTTATTACTGGACAATAAATAATATTCTGAGAATATGTCTGTACCAGCAAGCACAGGTGAAACTCGCGTGCAGCTAGAGAGCGGTCCACTGCAGAACCCCTAGCACACGTGTGCGCACCTTCCTCTCAGTCCTACACACGAGGCAGCGCGCTGACACAGTCAATCTACAACACCTATATAGTTAGTTCATTAGTTAGATAGGTAGTAGTTAGTTGTTACTGTTATTTATTAATTTTAAAAAAATACTACGTTGCAATTGTATTTATTTCTGATGCTGCCGCCGGGGGATGTGGGGGGTGGGGGGCTGCTATTTAAAGCGACACCGCGCCCCCTGGTGGTTCATCACCGCGGTGATAAAAAATCCGACACGTAACAGCTCTACCCGCGACAGCATAAAAGTTTTTTAATTTCTTAAAATAAAAATTGGTGTGTATTTATTCATATCTAGGGGGAATTGGACTTGAAATATCAGATTGGGCAACTAAACATTAGGACTTAAACACTGTCCATATAACCTAACCTGACAGAATCAAATGTAAAAGGATTTATTCTAAAGTAACAAGAAAACTTATGTTTCTATGCAACTGTAATTGTCACTTTAAAAAGTTATAATAAATAAACAATGAGTTATTTAACATTAAGGAGTAATTACATTTATTTGCATTACGTTTAGTTACATGTATAAGTTATATCTGGCCCTTATAGGACAGCCACTATGCTGATGTGGCCCTCGGTGAAAATGAGTTTGACACCCCTGGTCTAGGGGCTCTGGGGTTTAAACATATATGGTCCAATTTCATCCCAAGATGTCATCAGCACAGAGCCAAAATTACAGATTTTTTTCATCTTCATTTTTCTGTTACACCAGGGGTCGGCAACCTTTTTTACTCAAAGAGCCATTTGGGACCGCCCCTAATAAAAAAGAAAGCATCCGGAGCCACAACCCGTTTTGACATCATTATATATATTATGCATGGATATATTATTCAAAGGTGCTCATTACATCGATCGCGATCGACCGGTCGATCTTCAATGACATGAGTGTAGATCGCGGGCCAGAAAAGATAAAAAAAAAAAGTTTCCATGTTTGAGTTCATAAAATCATCCCAAAGAAAGTCTCTGCTTCAACTCCCACAGTTAAAGCTGCGTCTCAATCTGACGCCCGTGTTTCCATCTCTCTGACAGAGTTTGAAGCCAAAGCCCCTCCTCCGCCTCTTTACCTGCTTTTCCTCTCTACCTGTTCACCTGTTCACATCCTCTGTAGCTGAGATTTGTTTCCCCGCGCTCCTCAGTGTGTCTTACACAGAGAGCGCAAAATACGATAGTCGGGGCGCTCCAGCGCCGCACAAGGATGAAAGAGCCGGACGCAGGTTATAGCGGGGATAGAGCGGGTTAAGCAAATGAATGGAAGAAGGTGGCCTGCTGAAGAAATATTCAATATTGTACACATTTTATTATTAGTTTGAACTATCTTTTATTTAGAAAAATCTTTTATTTTATCAGTCCAGTATGGAAAAAAACATCAACAAAAGCTGTGTTGGGCGGTTTTTGGCTGGGTCTGGCGGTTTTCAGATGACTTTTCAGCTGGAAAACTCTGACTCCATCTGGCAACGCTGGCGCGAACTCTCAGTCTGTCATCACCGAGTTGGTCTCTGCCCCACGGCATGTCAAGTTCCCGGCAGAAGATCGGAGTGTTTATTGAAGCCGCCCCGCGTGTGTCCTCCTGCTATCAGCTCTGCAGGTCTCGCCCGATAAATACAAGCTCATTACAAAGCTGTTTTTTTACGTGGCTCGCGCTTCGTGCTGAGCCATCAGCGCCTTTGAAATGCCATGAAAAATGAACAAACTAAAATTTAATTATTATAAAATACTCATTATTTTCCAAAGTCACAGGGTGCCACAACAAAAGGATGAAAGAGCCACATGTGGCTCCGGAGCCATGGGTTGCCGACCCCTGTGTTACACAAATGAATCTTGATTCATTTTCCTTATTTTTTTAACTGGAAGAAAAAGTAAGACACAGATTATTTGCTGCTTGAACTAACAAACTAAATGTGTACACTGTGTCACACTAAACAAACTTGTTATTTAATATAAAGGAGAAATTATAATGCCTAATTTTGTGAAATATGAAACAGAATTCTCCCCAACTGTGACTCCAGAGCGGCTGTGCATGCGACCATCACAGTAGTGAGGTCAGATAGACTGATTCAAACATTTTCTAGTGCAAAAATTGTCCATCAGATCTGCTTCTATTTTTTTCTTTTCTTTTAGAACTAGAAAAAATTAAAAACAGACCAAGAGACACCTGAGAAAAACTCAGCTTTCTCTTTTTTTTGGAAAGCAGGATAACCCAATTATTGGAAGTCTTGGAATGAAGAAAGACTTTAACATGCTTTCCAGGACTATCAGCACCAATGTAAACACGGGATAAACTGTATAATCTCTAAATTGCCATGCTTGCTGCTCTCAAACTATTTTTAGTTCATACATTTTTTTTACGCTTACTGCATAAATCTAAGATTAGTTCACATTTAATAATAAAACGCAAGAGAACTGGCATCAAGGTGATTTCTAACACATTGCATTTATTTTATATGCAAAATTTTTTTAATTATTTATTGTTGCACTAGATTTTCCCGCAGAATTTTGGCAGAAACTCTTGTTGCATTTTTTAATAAATAATAATAAAAGAAAACAATATATGCACAGTGAGAACAAAATTAAGAGAGGAGTTTAGAGGCTAAATACAGCACAAAACTGCATTCCAAAGCGAAAGCGATCAGTAAAAGTGCACACACCTAAAGATAATGTTAAGAGTTGCTTTAAAACTACAGTCGCCATGCGACTGGTTTAGTTTCCTTTAATAGACCTAAAAATTGGTGTGAACTGTCCAGCCCAGAATGCCAGCAAAGCCCTTTAATTTATTGCACTAAAGCAATACTTTAGCCTTTGATGCATATATTTACTTTAATGGTGTGAGCCAGATTTTTTTTTGCCTGCATAATGCTCCTTTACAGCTTTGGAATATTGTAAACATCAAAGGTCCAGACACACAAAATGCAAAGCAAAAACTCATGCAAACATAGCAGCTGTGATAGTTCAGCCACACCTCGCAACCTGATTTCATTCATTCCCTACGGATACAATGAGACTCAACAGTTTACCAGTGTTACATTTCAAACATTGCAATAAACTTTTGTAGTTTTTTGTGTTTGACACCAAAGTTATGGTAGTATTTGAGCTACACTGTCAGTTTTGCCGGCAGCCTCCCAATCTCGCTCAAACTGTGCCTTGAGAGACAGCTCTCCACAAGTGGATTGTTGTTTAGTCTAAACTCCTCTATGTGTTCATTCCCCCACTGTCACACTCATGTAATCTGTTGTTTGGGCTGAGTTGGGTCCAGAAGTGGCAAAGGATAGAAGCAGAAGAGTGCGTGATGGGAACCGTCATTTCTGTTTCATCGACGGATGCTGCCAGTATCCTGCTAATCCTTGGAGTAATCCCACCACCACAGAAAAGAAGTCTGACACACCAAAGCAAGCAGGATGGATGAGGCTCTGCAGGGTTATCCCGCACAGGCTGGGATGCACACAGACAAGCATGCGCTTAGGGTTCAACACTGACAGCAGCTAGTTTGCACAAAAATTAGCGCACATGTTTGATCAATAAAAACAGCCATGTTTACATGTAACCAGAAAAAAAAAGTGAGATAACAAAGGATTAGAGCATCTTTAAATTGTCTTTTTTGACTTTGTTTGTTCAAGAGTTGGGCTAGGTTTGGTGAGATTTTTTTCCTGGCAATCCTGATCCATCTGAAGTTGTAGAATCCAAGCAAGATCTCGAGAACTCGCTCAGAATTGCCTTATTGTTGTTTTGTTTCTCCTCAAAGCTGTGGTTTTGTATAAGTGGAGGATTAGTCAGCTGAGACAATATTCCAATGTTGACACCCATACCCCCTCTGGTGGTCTTACAGCTGCTTAAACAGTCCAGATCGAGCAAATATGCAAAAATTGAGTTTTTGTCTGATCTGATAAAGTTGATTCTAGCATTGAAAAAAAATTGATGAAGAATGTTCCTATGAGGTTTTGTAAAAGTTTTACATTAAAACAAATCAATGGACTTCTACTCAGACAGAAAAAATACTAATAAATTACACATTTCACTGAATAACTACCTCTTTTTTATTTATTTGGATCAATTTTAGTTTTCCCATAATTATCCGTCAGCCCAGTTTAAGTTTCCCACTGTTATCTTTAATAATTAAAACTGTAAGGTGAAAACATTTGTCAGGAACTGGAGAATGTTGTTTCTCTGTCAGCTTTTCCCATCAGGGGTTGCCACAGCGAACGAGTCGCATGGTAAACTTGGCAATGTTTTATGCCAGATGCCCTTCCTGATGCAACCTTCTATTCAATTTCAATTCAATTTTATTTGTATAGCCCAAAATCACAACAACAGTCGTCTCGAAGGGCTTCGAAGTAAAACATGAACTCAAAAGGATCATGAATACAAAGAGTTCAATAGGAAAATACAAAAAATGGACTAACAAACTGACTAAGCTATACTGGCATCCCTGCCCTTAGACCCCCCTTCGCGTTAAGGAAAAACTCCCAAAAAAAACGGATTCCGGAAAAAACGAAGAAACCTCAGGGGTGCCCACATGAAGGAGGGATCCTCCCCCAGGACGGACAGGCGATGTACCAGAACTCTTAGAGAAGAATTAACTTATCTAAATCTACAACTACATATATAGAAGTCCAGCAGATGAGCTTCATCCAGCAGTGGTTGGGGGGACAGTCAGGGGCGCGAGTCGAGCTGGAGACAGGAACCACAGCCAGGAGCAGGAGCAGAGACGAGGTAGACGGTCAGGTACAGAGCAGAGACGAGCCAGAGATGAGCCGGAGACAGGAACCACAGCCAGGTGTAGGAGCAGGAGCAAAGGCGAGGTAGACGGTCAGGAACTGGAGCACAGATGAGCCAACTGGAGTCTGGAAGCACTCCCACTCCCCAGGAGGGGAGAGGAAAAGAGGGACAAAACATGAATCGCACTGTACCAGACAGAGGCATGGAGAACTAAATGATAAATTATGATCAGGAATGGAGGAGAGGAAGAGTAGAAGTAGAAAAGAAAAGAAGACAGAACCCCAGTGCACCATAGTTACCCCAGCTTCAACTTCTAGCAGCCTTTTAAAAGAAATAGTTAAGTTTAATTTAAACAACTTAACATTAAGTTAAATAATCTCTGAATACTAACTAGTCTGACAATAAGCCTGTCCAAAGAGGAATGTTTTCAGTCTAACTTTAAACGTAGAAACTGAGTCGGCCTCTCTTACATGAGCTGGGAGTTTATTCCATAGGACAGGGGCTTGGTGGCTAAACGCTCTACCTCCAACCGTACTTTTACTAATTCTAGGAACCACAAGCAGTCCTGCATTTTGCGAGCGAAGTGTTCTCATTGGATGGTAAGGGACTATGAGGTCCTTAATATAAGACGGGGCCATTCCATGTAAGGCCTTATAGGTTAACAGGAGGATCTTGAACTTGATTCTAGAATCAACTGGGAGCCAATGGAGCGAAACTAACACAGGAGTAATGTGATCTCTTCTGCTAGTTCCAGCTAACAATCTAGCAGCTGCGTTCTGAACAAGCTGGAGATTTCTTAAGGAACTCTTAGGACACGCTGCTAACAAGGAGTTACAGTAATCCAGCCTCGACGTAACAAATGCATGGATGAGTTTTTCAGCATCACTCTTAGAAAGTATATTTCTGATCTTAGCAATATTCCACAGATGAAAAAAGGCAGTTCTACACGCCTGAGATATGTGAGCCTTAAATGATAAATCCTGGTCAAATAAAACCCCAAGGTTTCTAACTGTGGAATTGGGGGCTATGCTTATGCCATCCAGGGAGACAATCTGAGCAGACAGAGCATCTCTGAGGTTTTTAGGTCCAAGTATAATGACCTCAGTTTTTCTGGGTTCAAGAGGAGGTAATTAATTGTCATCCAGGTCTTGATGTCACTGATGCAGGCGTTCAATTTCTCTATCTGGTCATTCTGGTCAGGCTTCATGGATAAATACAACTGCGTATCGTCGGCATAACAATGAAAATTAATGCCGTGTTTCCTGATTATGTTTCCTAGGGGTAGCATATAAAGCGTAAACAGGATCGGTCCCAAGACTGAGCCCTGTGGGACTCCATAGTTGACTCGAGTGCACTGAGAGGAATGGCCATTTACATTAATGAACTGATACCTATCGGACAGAAAGGATTGAAACCACTGGAGAGCAGATCCTCTGATCCCTATGTCCTGCTCTAGTCTATGGAGTAAAATACTGTGGTCGATAGTGTCAAAGGCTGCACTGAGGTCCAACAGGACAAGAATAGAAAGTAGACCCTTTTCTGAGGCCAATAACAAGTCATTAGAGACTCTAACTAGTGCAATTTCCGTACTGTGGTGGGGTCTAAACCCCGACTGAAAGTCTTCAAAGAGGAAGTTGTCCTGTAGGTGGCAGTAAAGCTGCTTAACTACAACTCTTTCTAGGATTTTAGAAATAAAGGGCAGGTTTGATATCGGTCTATAGTTGGCCAAGATGCTAGGATCCAAACTGGGCTTTTTTAGAAGAGGTTTAACAACTGCATATTGCTTCTCAAAGCAACCGGGCTCAGGACCAGCACAGAGGTAGAGAAGGGAACAGGGAGCAGCCCGGAGTCGAACCCTGGTTTCATGGACGGAAGGCACCGCAAACGAGCACGAGCTAAACCGGCTCCCCGTTGTCAGGAACTGGAGAATGAAGGACACAAAATGCAGACAAACAGGCTTGGTGGCAGAAACTTAAACATTTAATGCATTTACCTAAACATGACAAAAACTAGGAAGAACAAAAGGGTAACAAAAAACTGAAAACCAGACACACTCACTGGCCACTTTATTATCCAATTGCTAATTAACACAAATTTCTAATCAAACAATCACATGGCAGTAACTCAGTCTGTTAAGGCATATAAACACAGTCAAGATGATCTGCTGCAGTTCAAACCAGGCATCAGAAATGGGGAAAAAAGGTGAAAGCATAGATCCATCTTCATTGTATCAAGGAGGAGGTGATGTAATGGTGGGGGGGGAAGGTTTTGGCATAATTTGGGCCCCTTAGTATGAATTGAGCCGGGTTACAACACCACAGCCTACCAGAGTATTGTTGCTGACCATGTCCGTCCCTTTATAACCAGAGTGCACCATCTTCTGATGACTTTTTCCAGCAGGATAACACACCGTGTCATAAAGCTGGATCTCAGACTGGTTCCTTGAACATGACAATGAGTTCACTGAACTCAAATGGCCTCCACCGTCACCAGCGCACAACCCATTAGAGCACCTTTGGGATGTGGTCAAACAGGAGATTGGCATCATAAATGTACAGCCGGCAAATCTGCAGCAACTGTGTGATGCTGTCATGTCAATATGGACCAAACTCTTTGAGGAATGTTTCCAGTACCTTTTTGAATCTATGCTACCAAGGATTGAGGCAGTTATGAAGTCCAACCAGGTACTAGCAAGCTGAACCTAGTAAAGTAGCCAGTGAGTAGATTTACACTGAGGTTCATTTAATCAAATTAAGACAACAGTGGATTATCTACCTAAACTTGGTGTGACTGGCAGGGAAAACAAAAACAGAACAAAACAAAAACAAGAGAAAAATCACAACAAGATTACACAATCCTCACACAAGTTTGTTGGAAAACATTTTTTTGGGATCTGTCCAAAAAATTACACATTGTGAGCAAAGTATTACCTTTAACTTGACACCAAGCTGCAGGGAACACTGTACACACTGATCTGTAAACTCCAACTTGCTTGCTTCTAGAGAAGTTTCCAGTCAGTTCTGATTCTTGAAACTGTGTGGAGGTTAACTGATTAAAAAAAAAAGATGATAGGGGAGCTGAGCTTGTTTTAGATGACAGCATCACTTGGCTCTATGACTGCTTTAGTGGATTAAAACCCCATAATACAGTTTGGGTGACAGATATAGAGGTCAATCATGGAGACCAGACAGCTGCTGGCAAGCTAGGAAGCTCTGACCCATTTTTAATATGTTGCCCAAAAGGACATGTACATACTCAGTATGTGCAGGAGAAGACAAGACAATGTCTAGCCTTGCAACAAGTTAAAAAAGGGAAAGATGACAGGTTATTCAGGAGCAAGGACAGTTAAGTACCAAGCAAGTAGCCAACAGGGATAGTAGAGGATGACGCACCAATGCTTCAGGTTCTACAAAGCTGATGAAGAAGATTAAGGGTCAGCGTGAGTGAACTGCAACACTCTGTTGGTTGCACATTCAGGTCGTGAGGTGAACCTTGGTGGAATCAGATTGTTTGGGATGAGAGGTGCCAGGGGAAACGTTCAATAAAACATGAGAGCAATCTTCTCACCAGGAGAAAAAGTGCTATGCAGTTCAACTCCATGCAGCCCAAACAGATTTCCCCTGTGAGCCAAAAGCTTTGCAGCTGTTCTTTCACCACAGCTGGCAATCCAAGCTGCCATCAAATCGACAGCCGCTGCCAGAAATAGTGCTGGAAATTGGAAAGTATCTGACCTCTGACAAAGCTTATCTTGCACATGAAACGCATGGAGCTGAAATGATAGTGTCTGTTTGCCCCCGCTCCTCTTTCTGCCTCATTAGTTGCTGATATTGGATAAGTTATCGCTGCTAACAGTACTTTTTAAAGCGATAGCTGGCTCACCTTGTCCTGAAAATGTTATTGCAGAAATGTTACATTTTTACAAGAGAAATCACACCTGAAACTCCACCTCAACATGATGGCTGGATACGTGCTTCCTGCTTCTTTAGAAAGTTTCCCGCCCAGCAAGTAAGGTTTGTCATCCTGAGGTTGTTCAATGGTTGAAGGCTGTCTGCTGCAAGGCAAGGGAAGACTTGGTCACTTGTGATGGATTTAATCCTGATGGGCCTTTCAGAGTCAAAAGGCGTGTTTATACAATCATCACATTCATGGTTGACAAAAGTTAGTTTTTGTTTTTTTTACAGTAGTGTGATGGTTACATTTCGGGAAGAGATTTTTTCTCACCTCATGACATGACATGACATGACATGGCAAAACACAAATGGCCAAAATACAATACCTCCTATCTGCAAATTTTTAGATGTTGGGTTTTTACATTAAGTGGAGGGAACAAGATTAACTCCACAAATCCTGTGTTTTCAAAATTAGAAAGAAAATCTCCTAATGGGATTTAAAAATTTGTTTTTTCAAACAATTCTTATTTTAAGAGAAATGATCTTGTCACTAAGACATAATATCTCATTATTTTGCTCTAAGAAAAACTTTCGTGGTAAGATTATTTTTCAGACAGAAAAGAAGACTTTTTTTAAAAGTTTTTTTTTCCCTTTTACCGTTTTTTTTTAACTTAAGATTCAAGTCTTAGAGTGTGAGAACCTGTCTAACGAAAGGGCACTAAGTATATTAAAGTGAACACAAATAATGAAGCAAAACAACAGCTGGATAAAGGACTTGAGGTGCACAAAACTCAGTATAGTGTGTTTTCAAAGGAAAATTCCAGAAAACAGAGCAGATAATAAGTTATTTTTAAAGACAAAATTCACACTTCAACAAAGAGATGCACGACTTAAAAATAAATAATAAAATGAAAATAAAATAAAAAAACATGTCTGACAAAAATAGGAACCTACACAAAAGCAATGTGCAAAAAAAAACTTAATTTGAAAAAGAATGTTAATTTCAATATTTAAATAATAATTAATTCATTGGTTTTTTTTTTGTTTTGTACAATTTCATTTTTGACCAATGGCATTTTTAGATGCCATGGGATGCCATCCTCTTAGCTCAACTGAGGTAATTCTTGAAAATTTCAGAGTAACTGACTGCTTTTAAAGCTTTTTAAATCTGATCAAACAATCTTTGAATTTGATGGATTCTTTGAGACTCTCAGCAGATTGATGTGCAGCAGCAGCAGTTGCTTTTTACTGCTGAAGTCTCTCACCTCTGACATTCGGTCAACACAAACAGTGATCAGAGGAGCAAACAAGCTTTTCTTTATTTTCTAAAAACCGTCATATTTGTTGACAATTAGTTAAAGACACTCAGCTCTGTGACTCATTAACCTGTAGTAGTCTTTGCATTTGCTGGTGGGTTTGCCAATCACATCGGCTGTTTACAGTGACGTAGGAATGACATCAACCCCTCATTAGTACAGCTTTTATTCAACGTGGAACCTGAAGGTTACAAAATGTCATGGTGCCTCTGTCAGACTCCTCCCCCTGCAGCTCTGCTCTGCTCCTGATTGCCACCAGCTGTCGTCACTCAGCTCATCAACCTCTCCTGCTCAAAAGGAGACCCAGCTCCAATATTCAACACCAGTTCGTCGCCCCTTATGGTGACTAAGCCTGGTCTTGCCATGCTATGGTTTATCGTGTCTCGCTCTCGTTCCTGCTCTAACCTTATTCTCCTGCCTCAGGAAAACCACTTCACGAGTGACGTCAGTGTGGACCTTCTTCCAAGCCGCCTCGGAAAACCTGAAGACCTCTCGGCCTACGTAAACCGCGTTAACACCTCCAGCCACGCCACAAGCCACTGTCTAGTCCGGACCTCGCCAAGCCAAAGCCACAACCAACCATGGAGAAAAAATAAATTATTTCTTATCTGCCGCTTGTCTTCATTCTGGGTTCCAGCATCTGGGTTTTTTTTGTTTAAAATACTATAAACACAAGACTTATGACACATAATTGCAATAACCCTTGGAAAAAATCAGTGGAATATTTTATGTCCATTAGAGGTTTTCCTGTTTTTTTTTTTTTCTTTTTTTACAAAATTTTGACTTATTAGCTTTTGTTTTGGATTTATTCATTTTAATTACATTGAAATTGGATCTTTGCTAAAAAGAAATCATAAACACAGTTTGATCTTATTATTTTTTTTTTTTTTGTTAAATGCCTAAATTCACAAATTAACATTTTGATACTGTTTCAGGGAGCTTTTGGGGTGGGGGGATTTTATTAAAAAAACAAAAAAAAAATAATGAAGCTGGGGATATACTGAAAAATCGACATCAAGCATTGCCAAAAATACCATTCTGTAGGTAAATGGTTAGAGCAAACTAAAAAAGGCCCCAGACTAAGGGGTTAAGGAATAAATACATTTGTAATGTTCTAACTGCTCAAATAAATTACAGAGGGTGTAGTTTATGTTTTATTAGGACTGTACATGATGGCGTCTTAATTTAGATTAGACTACATTTTTATAAAGAAGGCTGTGGAGTAGCATCTGAGTAAGTACAAACAGTAAAAGTCAAACTTTTGAGTTTTAAAATCTCTCCCTGTGGCACTCTTCAAGGCTCTCTCATAGAGCACATTGGCAGTACATCCTAAGCCCAATTTCCTTTCACTGATAGAGTGCCAAGTTTTAGGACTTACCTGGAAAACTGCAATCAGGTGGAAGGGATTAACAAACACTTTATTTTTGTAAAAAAAACAATTTTTCACCATTTTCAGAAGAGGGTTTAGAGAAAATGAAGAGGTGCCGGTCCTCAACTGTAATTTATGTACATTTCTTTTCATGCAAAATCACAACAGTACGCCGTGCAGACTGAGCAGTTACTCAGCCATGTTATTAGATTTTCTTTTCATTCTGGTAGATGACGGTTTGCTCATGAGTTGGTTTAAGACAAGCAAAATGTCCATTTTATTTTTATCAGCAGATGAATGGGCAGAAATGGCATTGTATGTCATCATGTTGTGTCATACAAATAATCAGGTAACAGATTTTCACATCTTCTAGTATTAAGTCATTTGAGATGTACCTGTGCTGCCATCTAGTGTTGAACCTTGCTAATTATTTGCAAAAGATGAAGAACCACCAAGTTTGTGGAGTGCATTCATTATCTTTTCATCTTACCCATACGTGTGTGTAGTTTCTGTGTGAAGATGTGTGTGTTTGTTGTAGGACTCATGCTTAGGGCCTACTTCCTTTACTGCATCTTGGAGTCCTGGGGAGAGCCTGTGTCTTTGGTGATGGTAATCCCAGACGGAATCAAAGCTGCAGTTTGGCAGTATTGCCTCACTGCATACATTAAGTTCACTAAATAGATCACATTAGTCTTTGGAAATCAGAGCTGCTTCTTCTCAAACAAATCCCTAAACAACCTCTGGAAGGCTTTTGCTGTCGTCTTAAGAAAAGTAGCTTTTGAAAAAAATGACTCAACCAGAGCTTTTTAGTTTGATTCCAAAAAACAATATAGAAAGTTGTGTTTTCAAGCGTGGAGCAAAGGCCGGTAACTTGGTTTGCATCAAGACTGATAGCTGGGGGACCTGACCTGGTTCAGACCAAATACACAAAATCTCATTTTAAAGCTCATACTTAGAACATAACAAACAAGTTTCACCTTTGGAAGCCAGACTTCATGACTTTTTCACTGAAAGTCCCCAAAACAAGCTTCTCCCAGTTTGTATTTCATTAACCCTGAAGCTACGTCCACGCTACCCTCGGCCACACGCATTCAAGCACCCACTTTCAATTAAAGGTCTTTATAAACACATGTAAACAGGCGTTTAAAACTCTTGCAATCTCACTACACATATTTTTATGACTGTTTTCTGGCTCTACGTACAAAATGTGGCCGTTGACCAATCAGGGACTTAGATTTGGTAGTAACACATAGATGGCATACCCTTTATTTCACTGAAGTGCCAACAAACTGGAAATTGATCATGGAGGAGAAATTAATACTTGCTGTTTGTGCCCAACTGAATTTATATGACACCAAGTCTTTCATGTATTAGAATGGAGCTGTGAAAGAAAAAGCCTGGAGCAAGATTTAGGAGATTTGAATCACTTTGACATTTCACACTGAGACTTTGGCAACTGTAAGTGGGAGACACGCGCTGGTACCAGTCAAAAAAGAAGGAGTCCTTTGCTGCTTGTTTAGTGTGAACACCATGGGCTATACTTGAGTTCAAGAGCACTAAACAAGCTTGTTCTTGAACGCACGTCACATGCTGGGTGTGTCTGTGAAAAGAACAGTCCTTTCAGGTAATACAGATGCTGGCTTGACTTCTGTTATTGCTTTGCTGTCCTCCGCATGCTGCTGTTAGGCTGGGGTCCTGCTATGTGATTGACTGTGTGCATTGCAGGGACGGGCCACACCCGGACACCTCCACTCATCACTTTTGAAGCAATGGATGACCCAAACTAGGCAATGCAGCTCTGCCCGCTCTTTGTGTCATCCGTCACCTGACCATGCAGGTGAAGCAAAGGATGAGAGCAGGGGTTTGATTTAGAGCCTGCCACCCCCCACATCATCTCCCTTCACCTCTATGGTTATTCTGTGAACCTTTCTGTAGTGCAGCTCTAAAAGAGAAGAGAGGAACAGCTGAAAATGAGAAGAGACACAATACAACTTCTTGGAGCGATGCTTCTAATTAGAATGAGAATGCAAGTCTCTTGGTTCGTCAGGCTCAATGAGCATCAGTGAACCTGTCTTGTCAGCACTGATGCAAGGACATATTGACAATTCTGCATCAATGCCAGGCTGACAAATTTCTGAGCATCTGCTCACCGGGAAAGAGTTGCAGTTGAATTTTAAACTCTCTTTTCACCTCTCTGCTCAACATGTTCTGCTCTGCTGGTTATTAAAGATGTGGTTGTCACAATGTAAGGCCATCACAGAGAGTTAAATAATTTCTTGCCACGAAGGTAAAAAAAAAAGAAGCTTTTTCTGCAGCAGTCTGCTTGTGCAGCACCATCAGCTCCTCTTTCTGATGCAGTGATCCAGTCGAAGAAGCGTCTCTCCATCCCGAGAGAGAGGAGGGAGGGATGGGGAATTCAGTGGAGCTGACAGGTACCCAACTCTGATTCAACATGATTAATTTCCACACTGGGTTTGGATGTGGCCAATGCATGGGCAGGTCAATTTGGTTTGGGCAGAAGAGAAGCTCTCTGATTGATGGGGAAGGTTGTAGCCATGTTCTCTACGCCCGGCTCCCTCTTCATCAGGAGTCCTGTTATGCCCGATTAATTCTCTATACAAAGAGTGGAAACTCTGGCAGGTGTAGCATGAAGTCATCTCTGACTTAAGACTGCCTCCTAGTGGAAGCACAGATTTACAACCAACGTGTAATCCGGCATGTGGCTCTGCTAAAGTTTTATTGTCTGATTGCTGAAAGCAGTCAGAGTAGGTTATCCTAAAGTTTATAATCTTTGTTCTGGTTTGGAGTAACCGAAGAACAAGTTTACTTTGCGCAGGTTTCTGGTTGCCAAAGCTAGAGATAGCTGTAACAGTGACGCTACCAGTGCCGTGGCATTAGCGAAGGCAGCAGAGACTTGAATCCCTGTGCTCAGCCCAGTAAATCTAGTTTGTGTAGTGTCACAAGCACAGCCCCTGCTGTCCCAGTTGCATCCAGCCCTGCGGTGGCTGCTGCGGATGATGTAGATTTAGGCTTGAACACTTCAGCACCGTCACAGTCCACAGCTCAGCACGGTTTTCTCCAAGCGTAACTTTGGAAAGAACACAGACACACACAAGGTGGCATTGTGGAAGACCATGGCTGAGATATTCAGCAAAGATTGATGCATGCTTTTGTTTCCCGTGTCGTAAATTTGTGGGGAACACTGACAGGGATTTGGTTTTTACAAAACAATGATTTCATTATTGGAAAACTGCACTGGAAAAAAAAACAAGGGACTCACAAAGCATGCGTTAAGCCAATGGCACATAAAAAATGCAAAAAACCTGGTCTGAAATGTCCCAAAAAGAGGCCACAGGGGAAACCATTAGTAATCTATAAGGCCTCACTTACATTGAAAAAATAAATATTATATAAGAACAATTGGAGAAGTGGTTCAGTTCCTTGCTATAAATGAACTTCCATTTTGTGCACTTTGTGGCAATGTGGAAAGCTCAAATGATGATGATTTCTCTGCAGGAATGATCTTAAAATTAATTGATCATACACTGACAAAGGACCCCATGTTCAAAGAAATAAACAAACACATACCACAAAATGCAAAATACACCTCTCACAAAATCCAAAACAAAATGATTAAAACATTGGCCAAAATGGTATTAAATAAAAACAAGGATAATTAAGACAAAGCAGATTCTGCTGGGTTTTGCATCAAAAGCGATGGAACCAGAGACAATTTGGAGAATTTGCCGGCCATGATTTGTCTGTAAAGGTATTCCAGAGGAACATCTGATTGGTCTGCTTGACCTCAGTCAGTTAAATACTGAATTTATTACCACCCAAATTCTTAAGCAACTTTCTGCTTCAGGTGCAGCCGAAATTGTCAGTCAGTGCTATGATGTAGGTTCTGTCATGAGTGGGGTCAGGGGTGGTGTCTAGGCCTTATTGCAAAAGAAGCTAGGGAAGAATATACCTCATATCCACTGCTATAACCACCAGCTGCCTTTGGCAGTGGTCTGCAGAATCTCTAACTATGCCTTTTGTTTTAGTCTCTTTGAATGCACTTACACTGTGCAGGATTACGTGAAACCTTCAAGAAGCTGGGGAAAAAAACATTTTACCACACTCAAGCCATCCTCTGCAAACAGAATAAGTTAACAGCTCTGAATCAATGCTGACAAAGCGCTAGAGAACTAGGTTTTACTTAAGTTTCGAGCATCAATGATTGCATTAATCTTTTTTATTATTAAATGTGTATGGTGGAAAAAATCTGCTCTATTTGTTCTTCACAAGATTATTTTCTAAAGAAGAAGATAGTTTTACATTGAAAAGGGGTTTTCATCAATTTCTATGTGTGTAATTTTAACAATCGTGATGGTGAAACAACCCTAAGACACTGTTTGAGAATACCCCACTTTTTACCAACAGTTCTGATTGAATAAAAATGTTTATATTCAGTTTTCTTTCATCAAATACACCAATTAAATTAATAAAGCCATAAAAATTGGATCATTGTTTTTGTGGAAAATCCAATTTAAAATTAATATTTAAATAATAGAGTTGAATGCGACTTAAAGATAAAAGCCAAACCTGAACCCTGATGTAAGAAAAAGGGAGAAGAATAGAGGACATGGGAAAAAAGTAAAAACCCAAATGTACAACAGAAAAATAAGTATTTAACTGACAGAAAGTAGCTGTAATGATTTCTAAAAAAATGACACATGGTATGAAAATAGGGAAGGTACTGAAACAAAACTTTTAAAATGAAATCTAAAAACAAAATATGACCTAAATAACCTTAAGAACAAACTAAAAAGACTGAACTAAAACCAATCCTCACCATAATACATTTTTATCTAAAAAAAAGTTTTAAAATGCCTCCGTTTTTACCCAAATTTGCTGTTGGCCACTTGCTATTGCAAATGTAATAGTTTGTTATTTTTGTAATATGACTGATGCTTGCAGCCTGTCTTAGACGTGTAAAATTCCGTGTGTTTTTTTTTTTCCGTACTAGACTTTTAACAAGTTTCTTTTTTGTCCTCTTCAGCAGTTTGGGTTACCGTTGTGCATAAAACAAAACACTGCACAAAAACACAGAGGTGATCTGATTTGTGAGCTGCAGTGTGGTTTTCATAGAACTGATCAATAAAACAAAGTTATTCCCCTGAGAAAACTCGGTAGTCGCAAACAGAGGCGAGCAAAGACCTGCCCACTTGCTCCTTTATCTGTCATAACAGCACAGCCAGCCTGCTCCCTGCAGCTCACTTCAATCACGCTCTTTTCGTGCCGTCTCTCAGTATACACCCTGAGCCTGGATGTGTTGGATGAGACTTAACAGGGCCCTCTGCCCCTCACAACTTCAAGGCTGGATTTGGTCAAAGTGCTGGCTGGTGTCCCACTGACCTTGCACACCTCCGAGTATCAGCCCAAGGTCTCTTTTTTTGTGTAAACCCACCCCAAAGGCATTTTATCTCTTTATCCAGGCATGGAATCAAAATTCCAGATCAGAATTAAGGTCAGGATCAAGATCAGTTGTATCAGATATCTATAGAAGTGTATATCTCCATCTTTTTTTCTTTATTCCCTGTAACTTTGCAGGTCTACCAAAAGATGTATATCTTAAGTCCATCTTCTCCTTTATTCTGGAGATTAGTGACACATCAGAGCTGGCCTTTAACTAATCCTATCTTTTTTGCTCTAAGAGACTAAGTTGCAAGCCTGCAGGCCTTTTGCACATTCCTTGTCAACATTTGAAAAATATTCTTAATGCCATGTTCAAAGACTGCCTTTTCAAATTTAAATCATCCTTTAATGTGCAGCTCAAACTGAAAATCACCTAACATCAAAGCAAAACAAGTAGCCTCCCAGTCAAGATGAAGATTGTCCCTCCAAGAAGAAAATGAAAATACAAAAAAAAGTCAAGACATTTAATGATTTTTTTAAGTAGTTAAAAATAAAATAGTTTGGCACACTGCAAAGGGAGAAAAATGTCCTAGTTTCATGTAGTTTTCATTTGTTCCACACTGCATTTCTCCAGCAGGTGGTGGTAAAGAGCTGACTCTTTCATTTGTAGCAGATGTTCCCATCTTTTTTTACCTGACTTCCCCCTAGTGTTTCCCACTCCCTGAAAGCAGGTTGGGTCTTATCTCCCTTTGACTGAACTGAGCACATACTTGACCTTGTCATTATCTTGTAACTGGGTTTGTTTCTAGCCTCCTCGCTCTCTCTTCTCTTTGCTTCCTGACTTTCCCTTTTTTGCCTATTTGAACTAAGATAAGAACAAAGCCTATTCAACCCCCCTCCTACACATCCACCCACACCCATATACAGACTCAGCTGTACACTCTTCTCTGTTTTTGACTCTTTTGTTTATGAAAGAAGCCCTGTGTTTATCTCAAAGGCAAGCCCTGACTATGACCTTCCATGGTGGTTTGAAGTGTACTATTCAGCACCACCACATCTTCTGGCTCCCATTTGCAACACAGAGAAAGGACATGGGATCAAAACTTTTTTTTTAGGTAATGTAGTAAAAGTCTATTTAATGCTGTATGAATACTGTACCTGTTAAACACGGAGATGCGTCAAACAATGATTAGCCTATACTGTACTAAAGGCAGAAAGAAAAAGGGCACTAATGCTACGTTAACACTGCCCTCGGCAACACGGGTTCAGGCAGCCACTTCCAATGAAACGTCTTTGTAAACGCACATGTGTTTTGGGATTGCATGTTCAAAACTCTCACATTCTCATACACAAGTTTTTACGACTGTTTTGGGGGCTCTAAGTAATAACCATGAGGCCATTGAACATGTTTCCAGTTAAACATGAGGCCATTGAACATGTTTCCAGTTAAACTAGGTTGAACATTGACCGATCAGGTACTCAGATTTGGTAGTTGCATGTGGATTGGGTTTTTATGGTGAACTCAGACACAGCGACAAGCCTAACAACCTCTATGTTTGTTTATCGGATAAAGACAAACCAAGGCCACTATCCTGACATGATGGTAATCCATATGCGCCATTACAACGACGCTAGCAACGAAAAGAACGTTTCCATTTCCGTTCCAGAGCAAAATTTGCCCTGCTTCGACATTTTGCACCAAACTTCTTCCAACTGTAGATGGCAGACATCCACAAGCAAACAGTAGAAAGAGAAGAAGAAGCCCCTCCTGCTTGTCCAGCGTGAACACCATGGGCTAGATGGGCATTTAGTGTATTTTTGAAAGTGCTTTAAAAGCCCGGTGTGTACGTAGCTTTTGACTCTCACAAATTCTAAGCCCTTAAAAAGTCACAATAAAAGGGATATTATTATTTGAAGTGTGCCATTGTGTTAATCATAATCAGACTGGTTTAACTTGAACAAATTCGGTAAAGGTAGTTTGACATTTTGGAAGCCTATTCGCTGTCCTGCTGTGAGTTTGGTGATAAGGTCAATGCCACTCTGCTATTTTGTTCGTCAAACAAAGTTCCAGGAGTAGACAGTTTGTTTCTCAGGCATGATCGTCCTTCACATAATCAGTAGCATAAAAAGTACTTTAACAGAGTAAAGAAACAAACAATTCTATCATGTCTTTAGGAATCAGCTCACCTCTAACTAACTGTATTCTGCTACTGAAATCAGTCAGTCTAGTTCCAGCTTTAAAGAGGGCCACACTTATCATCAAATTAACCGCTTGGAGAGTAAAAAATATTTCACGAAATATCAGCTGACTTGTTATAGTTAGATTATGAATGTCATCAGTTTGCAGTGATGGTTATAAGGACAAACAGCTTTGCATCATAGTAGTGCGACTACACCAGAAGCTAAGCTGTTGACAACAACAATGGAGGTCATCCAGCAGCTTTTTTTTTTGTTTGGCTTTTGGTTCTTTGTGCATACAAAGGTTTTATTTATTAAGAGAAGATTGTGAATGGCTAAGAGGAATACAACTGAAAACGCTGGCACTACACGTAGTTTGGCGCTTTCTATTGTTGTAACGACCTTCCATCATTCAACAGGTTTCATCGTGTGACAACAGCAGGTCAATTTCATAATGGAAACGCTCAAACTGTCCAAAAACATGCTTAATAGGTTAATTGGTTAATCTATATTGTCCATAGATGTGAGTGTGAGAGTGAATGGGTGTGTGATTGAGGACATTCTACCCTGTGACAGACTGGCGAACTGTCCAGGGCGTCCCCTGCCTTCACCCACAAGTGGCCGGGATAGGCTCCAGCAGCCCCGTGACCCCGAAAGGGAGAAAATGTAATAGAAAATGAATGAATGAAAACACTCAAAATGCTGTACTTGTCTGTACCGAACCATACCTTATACTGCTCAGTGGAAACAAGACATTAGTAACTTAAAATGACCATGGTAGTGTTAAAGTTTCTCTTTAAAAATAGCCCAAAAGAACATAAACAAAATTTGTGATTGTGTTGCAGTGTTGTTGGTCACTTGATTTATGGTGAGAATTTCCTGTTGTCCAGCATCCCAAAGGAGCTCTACTGGACACGAGCTCTGGGAGAAATGAATTCAACTTAGTGACATGTTAGGTTGAACTAAAAGACTTTCAGAAGATGGTCACAAAGAAATGGACATTTTCAAGGTAAAACAACTAGTGGGATCTTTAATTTGGACAAAGCTTGTGTTAAATGAACTAAAATGAGACACCAGTATAATATCCACACCTTTAAGGAATCCATTTGAAGTGGGAAATATTTGTATTAATGGTAACATAAATATAGTGTAGTTTGGTCAGTTACTTCTCTGGAACAAGATGTTAGAGGACACTTCAGCGTTTCCCGTTAATTAAAAAAAAAAGGCAAAAATATAATAACAACAGGGAAAACTACAGTTTATGCAGAGGAAGGGAAACCATGCACCAAGGAAGGTGCATGGTTTCATTTTGTATCTTTAAGGGATTGATAAAGACGGTGAAATTATTTGTATCAACCAAGCTAGTAGAGTAGTAGACGCACTTTCTTTTAGATGAAATAGGTCATTTTATGCATCATGTATGATTGATATAATCCCTCAGTATGATATCATGCAAAGTACAGGTTCTAAAAATGGTGAGAAAAAAGTTTATATATTATATATTTTGAGTAAATTTAGCTCATTTAGAAATACACCATAAACAGGGATTTAAAGAATTAAATGCATGAGACATAAAAATATTATGGCAAAGCAGAGTTTTGGCAAAGCCAAGCTTTTTCCTTTTGACCTAGTTTTTTGTACCGGCAGATGTTCTTATTTTGTCACAATGCAGTCATATATTTTCAATGGTTATTTTCTGACAAAAAGAACATATAAACGACAAAAAAAACTGCTGTTATGGTTTAAAAGCTTAGTGCAACAGAGAAGTGCGGTGGAGTTTCAAAGTCGCTTTTAGTATTCCGCTACATATGCTACTCATAAAACAAGCCTCAATATATCCGTCTATCAAAAACTTCATTGACGGCATGAGGAGAGATAGCGCTCGCCTTTGATTCTAATGCTAAGAGCATAATTTATGTAAGATATTTGAATGGCTTTTTGAGTAAGAATAGATTAAAGGAACTTTCATATCTGAGGGGGCCAAAAAAACTTGCCTGCAAAGCAGTGTTTTTCAAAACTCCTGGGGCTGCAGGAGGGTTGATGAACAGGGCAGGTGCAATAGTGATTAGCTCAATTCATTTATTGTGCTAACAAAACAGTTTGCCGATCACAGACATCCCTTGAGTTTTTCTTTTTTTCTGTAAATATGAAAGACCTTGTCCCAACAGTGACTTCAAACAGTACTGCAGCAGGCCCCATACCAGGCCATGGTGTCTCTCTGAGCCCTTTCCCTCCACACATCAAGCCCCTGCTGACAAAAGCAGCTGTAGGTGGCATAATGAGACGCACTGCTCCTTTCAACTATGTGTGAAGTGTGACATTCTCTGTCTTCTTGTTATTTTGAGTTGACACTGCAGTCTGCGTGTGAGGAGTTGACCGGACAGTCCACACAGCCTTCCTCCCCTTGGACATCAGCCAGCAAGGGCAGCATCAAAGCAATAGCAAGTTCCTCGGGTCAACAGTCAGGGTTTTGTACACAGCACACAAAGGGAGAGGAGAGCGGTTAGTGTGACCCTCCCTTCTGCAGCTTCCTCAAGACACATAATTGTTTCATGTTTGTACAGGCGACCTGGTTTTACCTTAAAGTCTGAAATTCCCATCAAAAGATCTTTAGATTAAAAATCTTTCATGTACATCAAAGGCAGCATAAAATTAGACTTTTATGAAACTGTACTTTTATGATTTTACATCTAAAATAAAAGTACACAAAATATTTTTGAGCTTGAAAAACCCTTTACATTCATAGCAATGCTGCTTTGAGACAAGTTTGCATCCAAATGCTACTTTCAAACTATTCCCTTCAGACTTGCAGTCTCTCTTGTAAAAATGCAGGATTTATTGGCAGTGCTTTAGGGAGAATCCCCAGTAAAATAATACACTGGAATTGATGATAAATATAAGTAAATCTATTTTTAAGTTCTAAAATAGCTAATTGTTGCAGGGAAATTCACCACTTACCACATAATGTAGTGTAGCTTGAATCAAGCAAAAATCCATGGTTAATGTTTTAGAATAAAAAGGACAAGACTGTTTTCAAAAAGCTTATTTGACAAGGTCTACTGACTATGTCTGACAAAGTCAGTAGACCTCTCTTCTGTTAATGGTAGTGTCAGGGAAAGCTAGCAGGTAAATAAACGGAGTCAGAAACTTTAACTACGAAGCACTGAATACAAATTAAGATGAGAAATGTTTAAAGTAAACAGGTTTTACTTAAGTGATCATAAGGTGTGGTTTACTATCACATGGCACTTTTGAGGGTGATCCTACTCACCTAGTCAACACTCCAGGCAAAGAAAACAGTTGATCCTACTCACCTAGTCAACACTCCAGGCAAAGAAAACAGTTGTCCTGCACTTCTTTTCTATTCTTTATTTAACAAGACAATGTCTTTAAATCAGGGTTCAAATATTTTACCTCAACCCAAATGAAACTATTTATATATAGAAATCAAAGCCTGTGATCTGAATATACCATCCTTCTTCTGAACCTGCTGAATACCTTTTGGTGTCATGGGGTTGATGGAGTCGACCAAACTATTGTCGGGTGAAGGCAGGGTACAACCTGAACAGGTTGCCAGTCTGTTGCTGGGTCATGCACCCACATGCACACCTAGGGTCAATTTAGAGTCATCAATTAATCTATGAAACGTGTTTTTGGACTGTGTGAGGAAGCCAGCGTGCCTCGAGACAACTCACGAATGCACGGGGAGAACATGCAAATTCCACACAGTCGGAATTTGAACCAAAGCCTTCTTTCTCGCTATGAGGTGAAAGCACTAACCACTGCGCCATCATGCAACCCTTGTGAATGTACCTTTAGCCTTTTGTTCTTTTTGTAATGAATGCTGAGAACACACCTTTTTAACAAAGAACAAATGGACACCCAGTTACTTTGTTCCTGCTTATGCTGGTCAACCCTGCTTTCCCTTCCTAGCTTTCTCCAGATTACCCGACTCAACTGGTTCCACATCCTGAGTCCAGGGACCATTGCCTACACAAACAACAACTTTATTGTAAAACTACTACAAAAAAACAGTGAAAGTTCTCATTCATCCAGGTGGTGTTGTCTTGAGGTTGGTTCAAGACAACTGGACTAAAAACATATTCGCCACGCCAAGACTGATGGAGCCACTTGGATGAGTGGCAAAACGTTTCAAGAAACAGGTTTTTAAGTCCAGTTGTCTTGACTCAACCTCAAGATTACAAGAATAAGACCACAAATATAACCGGTTTCACTCCTAACCACTATATAAAACAACTATCCATAAAAAAGACGATGTGGCCTAAACATCTCATTGGAAAAAGGGCTTCTGAGGGTGCAGATTTTCTTGCCACCTCTGCTATGAAATCTCAACAAAATTAATCAGAGTAGATCTAGAAATTTTAAAAGATGTCCTTTAGCTTTTTTTTAAGTGGATTATTTCCGTGACATATGTCCTTCCTGATTCCTGGCTGACAGGTTAGCTTGTTAGGTTTTCATGTGTGCTCACTCAGTTAGAAGACACTTGGAGGCCTTCTGCTGTCTTGTGACTGCCTCTCTGGAATTTTTAGAAATGATGAAGGCCTTTGTCAGTGGATTAACAGAAACTATGATCACGGGGGTGCACATTCTGTCTTGGTCCTCCCTTCCCTGTGTTTTGTGTATTACTCTTGTTCAGTGAGAGGGAGATAAGATCCATTGGAGAGACAGAAGCTATGCATCCATGCAATGAGGCTCTCACATGACCACAATGCAAGAGCCAAAAATGATACTCTGATTCAGTTAGCTGCAAGCAGGGTATATGCTTCAACCAACATGCAATGTTTAAAAGAAAACACTCCTGTATCCTGAATCCCCCAAAGACAAATGAAATAATAGAAAGCATGCCACAACACATCCCTTGAACAGTGGTTTCTACTCCATGGGAGAATCTAGCATTATTCGCATTCAGCTACCATTTATTCCAGTACAAAACATAACACATTTGGACAGGTGGATTGATAATCTAATATGTCTTAGCTTTTCACCCCATTCCTCTCACTTTTCAAATACTTTGCTCAGAGCCCGAGGGTGTGAGCCATCCTGTTTTCTATGGCTGCCGAATTACCTCAGAGCTCACAGTGCCGAGCTCGCTGCCAGAGAGGGAGGCTGGTATTGTTTTCATGACAGAGATCAATGGTTGGGTGAATGTGCTTTAATTCTGCAGGAGCTCCTCTCCCAGGCTAATAAATGCAAGCCTCCCTGCTGACTGGGCTGTCGTGCTGAGCCCAGCGGGGGTCAGCCTTTTTGTGTTCCTGTGCCCAAATTATGGAACCATCAATACACTCCCTGGAACCAGTCAATAGAAACCCGCTTTGTGGTTGAGAGGAGACCAACTTCAAGGGGTAAAAGAAAAATCCCTAATCTCTGACACATTTAGATCAGTAGGATCAGTTTAATAACTTACTAGTGTGTCTCACAAGGACAATTTTGAACTACTTGTGCAACAGCCATTGACCATTTTGATAGTATACACTGATTTCTACATAGTTTATTATTATTGCAACATTTTGCTTTTTTTCTTCTAAACCACACCTTTTTGTTCCATGTGTTTACATTCTGACGTTTATCTAGTACAGGCAGGTAAATGAACTGATCATTACTTCTATCTATTGTTGTTTTTTAATCCTAAAATTGACATTAATTTATCATCGTATAAATAAAAATATTAAAAATACATGTTGTGTTTTTTTAATTGTCTATTTTTTCATGAAATCAAGTTAGAAGGTCTGGTCAACTTTGGAGGAGCCCTCAAAATCTAACTTTAGACAAAGTGCTGAATTTTTTGAGGTTGTGACACACTTTCCTGTTGTCATACATCAGTGTGTTTCCATGCTGCTGCATGTAGCATCAAGTGAATTGTTAAGCACCCGTCTTCAAAAAGCTTGTAAAACTCTGTCCCCTTCACATTTCCAAACTTTTCTCCTCACTTCTCCCTTTTTTTCTCTCTGTTTTATTTTTCTTCTCAAACATCAAGTTGCCTCTGGATTTTCAAACGAGTTGAAAAATAAGAGTTTCCCCTGCCTGCGAGCGCATTCAAAGGCTGCGTTCTTCAGATGTGCCACCTTGCAGCGTGGTGGTGGCTTTGCAGGAACAGGATCATTCAGATATGCTAATGGATCAGCGGGGTAGCTCCAAGCGCGGCTTACCCCGCTGTAAAAGACAGCTGCCTTCTCCCTTTCTTTTTATGCCCTACTCTCAGCCTGCCTCCTGCATTCCCAGTCTACACTGGTAGAATGATGACATTTAATAAGTATTAAAATTTATTTTAATTTGACAGATCGAGCAATTAGTCCCATACATGTAAATCCAGGTTGGAATGTGTTGAGCAAAGAGAGTTTTGAAGGGATGCGTTGGGGCAGCGGCTGAGTTCGTTGGAAGCTAAGTGTTGGCACAGCGAAATGATATCATGCTCGGCATGGAGAGGTGGAGATAATGAAGCCAATGCCTAGTGGCCCTCCCCCTGGCTAAGTGGCCCTCTGTGTCAATGCCTGTGTCTCAGCTATTGCTTCTGCTGCTGTCTCACACTCTCCTAGACCATTCTGCACTGCAAGAGTCATGCTGCGCAGGAATCCTGGGTGATTGGGTTTCTTTCAGGGCCTTATAGTCAGTCATAAATCGGAGGGATCCTGCTCGGCCCCTTGCTCTCGCCCCTAACCCTGGCTCCAGCTGGCAGGGGCCGATTGTTGGAGAGCTGAGGTCATTGCAGGGTCGCTCTCTGTGGCGTTTCTTAACTCCTTTTTGCCTATATTATGTACCCCTTCTCTAAACTCCCCCTTCCACCCTCCCCTTCTTCTCTCTGTCTCCGGAATGAGGTTGCTAGGGTTTGGTATTTGCTTTTTAGGGCCATGTTGTAATTACAGAGAAGCGCTACTCCCCTTGCCGGCTTTGGCTCCCTCCTCTTTCCCTTTTTTTTTTTTTTTAGCTGATTGGTGCTAAGAAGCTCTACTGCCCCCCCCCCCCCCCCCTTTATAACACCTCCTTCCTGGTCATATTGCAAACTGATTCCTTCACATCTCCTAACCTTTGGAGCAACAAGAACTTGAGGCACATCACCTTTATGTCCAACAACCAGAAAATGAGTTTGTCTTTCTGTATTCTTTTCCAAGATCTGCAAAAAAAGTGTAGTCAAGTGGTTTGACAGGAAAAGATATTGTTTGTGTCCACAGTTCAAGATACGGAGGCGTCAAGTCATGTTTCTGTGAGCCCACAGCTGCCTGCTTTCTCAAGAAAAGTCTGTTTGTTGTTTTAGCAGAACTACTCCACAGGGAAGATCAGACATATCCCTGAACTGGGGTTTCTGTGTGATCGCACCCCTCTGCCAACATCTGGACAAATAAGATAAAAAACTAAGAGCGGAACAATACCATAGTAACAACAAACATCATGCTATTGAATAAAATGAGTGGGATGAGTCGACTAAGACCACAGCTTGGTTGGGAGTCCGGAGTATGGTCCATTGTTAAGGAAAAAACTGGAATAATTATGGGACACAATTCAAACACTTAGCTACTGTAACCAGCTTTTTTATGAGTTTTAAAGAACAGCGTTTGATCTCTGATGGACAGTACCCCAAGCTTGTGCACACTTGCTGGGCCCTAGGGTTGCTTGAGCACCTGCCCTTTTTGCCTCATATTAGAAAGTGCCCTAGTACCCTCTGTTTTTTTTATTTAACATTTAGAAATTCCTGTTAGAAATACAAGAAAAAAAACTACTAAAAAATCCCACGATATTCTATGTACCCTTTATTTTTGTTATACGGGGAGTTCTGAGCTTCTGTGTTCTGTCTTGGCGGCTTTACTCTGACTTATTATGACTGATTATCTGTTCAGTATTTCCTTCTTAAAATTCTGTGTTATTGAGTTTCACAATCTTTTGTATTAAATTTTTGCCAAACACAACAAAAGCCTGTGTTTGGAGGATAAGGTGCAAAAGAGAATTTAAGTGCGAATCCCAACATAGAGCAAGAGTCACATTGGATACAGCTGTCAGGAGCTGGAGGTGTAGGAGCCAAACTGCAGGAAACTGAGCTTGGTGGCAGAAAAAGTAAACATTTATAACATAAACTTAAACAGGACAAAACTGTGGATAAAACAGGGAATAAAGCAGATGAGCTGACAATGTAGAACCAAAAACCAGACACTTCTATACACTGAGGACAACTAACAGAAATTAGGACAGATGTGGATAATAAATATAAACCTGGATTATCTGACATGGGACACAACATAACCAAAAACACCACTGAAAAACCAAACTGACCCGTAGAATCCTCACCCTCACAGCAACAGTATGATAATAACATTATTATAAATAATGTCAGCATTCTGTGGATTAAGGTTTTTGGAAAAATATTACAATATGTATTCAACTTGATTCATCTTGATTATGCCTGCGGCACCATGCCAGAATAAATAGCCTCCAATGTTTTATTGCATTGATGTCTTCCAAGTCTATGATTAAGGGAATTAACTCATGTTGAAAATAATTACATAAAAAAATGTCAGTTGTATCACTTCCACCTTCAAGGGTCACATAGCAGAGTATTTATCTTTACTACTTTATCTTTTATCTTTAGTTTTATTTTTTATATGTTTAAACTGTTTAGAGGACAAACAAATTGTATTTGCTGCCCTTTTTCCGACTTTGAGACCCTGCTCCTCTGAAACCCTGTGCATATCCCTGCTGTACACCTAACCCACTGACGAACACCATCCATCCATCCATCCATCCATCCATCCATCTTCCTCCACTTATTCCGGACCTGGTCGCGGGGGAGCAGTCTCTGCAAAGATGCCCAGACTTCCCCAGCCTCTTCCTCCAGCTCCTTTGGGGGGACCCAGAGGCGTTTCCAGGCCAGCCAAGAGACGTAGTCTCTCAAGCGTGTCCTGGGTCTTCCCCGGGGCCTCCGTCCAGTGGGACATCCCCGGAACACCTCCCCAGGGAGGCGTCCGGACTAGATGCCCGAGCCACCTTAACTGGCTCCTTTCAATGTGGAGGAGAAGCGGTTCTATGCCGAGCTCTCCGCGGGTAACCGAGCTTCTCATCCTAACTCTAAGGGAGCGCCCAGCCACCCTACAGAGGAAGCTAATTTCAGCCGCTTGTATTCGGGACCTTGTTCTTTCGGTCATGACCCAAAGCCCATGACCATAGGTGAGTGTTGGAACGAAGATCGACCGGTAAATTGAGAGCTTTGCTTTTCGACTCAGCTCTCTCTTCACCACAACGGACCGATACAGCGACCGCATAACTACGAACGCTGCTCCGTTCTGCCTGTCAATCTCATGCTCTGGTCTTCCCTCACTGACGAACACAATGGAACTAAATAACTATGTCTTCTTCGCAGAAGCCATTTGGTGCTACGCGGAAACACGTCCCTCCTCAAACACACTTCAAAGCCAACGGAGCAGAACTATTGTTACAGCGCTATGCTAGCCTCCTCCAGTTAACAGGTTATAACTTAGCTAAACACCAACAGCTTAGAGTCCCTTCCTACATCTTGTGAATAACTTGAATATCACTCATTCAAGCTTTTTGCCAATTGCTCATCAGGTACACTTGCTGTCACGTGAGTTAAAGCCACCTCAGACTCTCAAGAATAGCCTTGAATATATTCACCGGCAAAGTTTACTAAAAAAAATAAAGCTGGTCATGCATTTTTAATACTATCTAAATCACCTTTGTTGTTTTAGTGCATGTGCATGCACAAGCACCACAAACTGTGCATTGTTTACTTTAAAAGTGTTCAACTTTTGGGAACGCCATGTTCTATTTTGGTTTGCGTTGCATCCTGGCACACTGCTCCACCATTCTGACTGCTGACAAACAGCATGTGCAGCAGAGACGCCACTTCCTCCCATGAGGTATGGGAACAAAACCAGTGTTTCACTTCAAAAAAAAAAAAAAGAAAACCCACTATGTCTTTGGCCCATCAAATAAAGGCTGTCCCTTTGGTACAGAAGAGGAATTTCATTATTCTTTGTCATGTTTTTCATTTGATTTATGCGTCTTAAAAATGTTATCTATCAAGGAGTACATAACAAAAAAAAAAGAACTCAACAACCAATTGACAGTTTTGATGATGATAAAATAACAACTTGACCTTAGCCAAAAAGATAACAATTTTTAATCTAACCTATTATATCTCCCGCATTATAGGTTGCACAAGATAATACTAATCCATCAATGAATGGTTTATTTTCAAACTTATGTCATAAATAAGGTGCACCGAACTATAAGGCGCATTAGGCCAGACAAAACAGTCAGCAATAAGTCATTCAGTCGGTAAGATTTTATCTCTATAACTCCTTTGTAACACACTACATGTTAGCCACATGAAGAGTTAACGTACTCACAATACATTGTTTGCAATACGTAATAAAACAAACTGATGAAGCTAAAACAAATGTTATTGTGACACTAAGTAAAAACCAAGTAGTTCATGTCTTATAACAACGAAAAGCTGAGGTCTTCCTGTTGTTTTGTGCAGAGTAGAGCTGCTCTAATAGGCTCTGTGTCCTCTGCTGCCAACTAGCGGTCGGAGGGTGAAGTGGAAAACAAGAATCAGACAGTGAAGGACGCTCATAAATAATTATATAAATATCCTCCTGACAGTATTTTGAATTCGATACAAGTATCGCCAAATGATTTTATCAAGATATATTGCAGAATCTGTATTTTCTAACACCCCTTGTCCAGAGGGAAGGCTGGACCTGGGCTGAGCAGATGCAGTTCTGAAAAAGGAGCTGGCTTGAGTGGTTGGGAGCTGGAGCAGAGGCAGGCAGGCAGGCAGGCAGGCAGGCGATCCAACTGAGCTGGGTGCACAGACAATCAGGCAGCAAGTGGGTTAAGGAGCAGGGCTTGTGCTGGAGCCTAAGGAGGAGATTGAAAGCGGCTGAGTAATGGGTGGGGTAATCAAACACTCAGCAAGACAGCGGGGCCCAACAAACTGATGCCTGCTATTTCTGTCATCACGTTTTCCCAAACCACAGACAAGCAAAAGGATACCAAAGTGTCAAAAGTAAGTGTGGCATTCACACTTTTCGTCTCTTAAAAGTAAATTATTGCATAAATATATAAAAATTTTTACTAAAAGTAATCATATAGTGACCATAAAGGACAGAAGCACAGATGGTTTTAAGTATTTGTTTATAAAAAACGTGAACTCTGAATTATCTCAGAACTAATCTTATATTAGACTGAGCTGAAAAGTGTCATTTGAACAGAGGAGATGGAGCTAATACCTAAGATTTGTGAAATTCTGTCAGCAAACGTTTTCACAGATCAGAGCTAACCGTTCTTTATGGACTTCCTCCTTGCCATGTTGGGAATGTCTTCTTGTACAACGTCAACATGGTAGTTTAGCAGCCTTACTGAGACCAGATCACAGGAGCAGATGAAAGGACTTCACTAAAACGTGCTAATGGAAGCGTCCCGAACCTGAAACTCCCGGCTCACTGTTAAACAGAGGAAGAGGAGGGGCAAAAGGCAAGAGCTATAGATCACAACAACCGTGTTTGGTTTCCTTAGCAGTATTGGTGCTCCTAGTTTCCAACTATTCTTCTTCTTTCCCATTTCCCGAATTTAGTCCTCAACAGAAGACTGGAACTATTTCTTTGTCAAAATGTTTTAGGTCACTTAGCATAGAAATAATACAAATATATAAAGAAGCAACAATGTCTTTGAAGTTGAATGTCCCTCCACGGTAAAAAAAAAAACTCTTGCTAACATTTTATTTTCCTGCCACAGTCAAGCAAGCAACAGCGCCTTGGTATAAATACAAATGTCTGTGTATTGGGGTCCACAAAGGCTAAATGTTGAACCATAAATTCAGGGAAGGGGTCACAATGGTGACAACAAGTCATATTATTCACATTTCTTGCTAGAAGATCATGGACAAGGGAATTGAGGGTTCATGGATGACAGGTCTGTGTCAGCACCTGTATGACAGAGCACCAGCTGTGCTGGTTTTGTCTTTCACTCCTCCTGCTCTATTTGAACTTCAGTGAGATCTTCACTTAGACACTTAAGTGTCTGCTAACTGTGAAGCCACACTGGTAACATGACACCAAATATTTTGTGTCAGTCTTCTCCTTAATGATTTACTTTTTCTGATCCTAAACGAGAATTGATAATTAAGATATGCAACGGTGAAAAAAATGTAAGTTTCTTTTATGAAAAGGTCACAAGAAATGGTGTTAAGTAATCTGGTTTCGAGAGAAAAGCCATTTCTCAAAAAAAAAGTATTTTTCTGTGATGTTTGTGGCTGCAATAACTCCATTATTGGGGATGTGATACAAAACTGACAACCCTTCTGTCTTGTGTTGATACATTTTAAGACATTTGAATCACCTTTGCCTCACTAGGACATCCTCAAAGTTCACTATTGTGCAGCTATTTGTTTGACAGAGTATAAGAGCACTTAGGAAAGTTACAATACAGACAAAGCAAAATTCAGTTGTTCACTGCTGTTCCATGATATGAATGGTAACACCAAACAACCTCTGGAGCATTGAATCCTACCAAAGCTATGTGAATTAAAAGAAACAAGATCTTGATATTTCTGAAGGTTGACTTTTTTATTTTTTTTTTTATTTTTTTAACTTGTCCTGTCCAACAGCTGGGCAGGCAGATGAGGACTGAGGGCCTCTTGTGTTGGACATATTTTACTTTAACAAGAGGGGGAGGTTGACTTAACGGGTTTTGAACACTGAGGAAATTTAGTTTGGACTGTAGTTTTTTTTTGTTTTTCTTTTTTGTGGGGGGGATAATCTGTGTCATTTTGTAGGGTGCTAAAGTTCCTTTGATCTGTCGGAACAAACCAAAAAAAACAATGTGGTCTACAGGTATCCTTAGTTTACAATGAATGACACAGTGTTGGCTATTTCACACCATCAGTTCAAAGCAGGACTTTACCGCCCCTTGACATCCTGTTTGTTGTAGATGGAGGCAGAATTGGGGTCAAATTTGATTCCAGAGAGATAATCACAGACTTGAAACAACATGCGACTCTGGCAAAGACAGCTTGGTGGGAAACACAGCTCCACGGCCAGACCAATGACATTCCTCTGATTCAACGATGCCAGCAAGCTACTTGAAATCGCAATGACGGCTAAATTGCCCACCTCTCTCAGGTCAGACTGAATGAACAACAGCAACCAACACCAATAAAGCCAGAGGAGTTCTTGTGATCAATGTGGGTTGATTTTTAGAGGGAAATCTGCATTTTTAATGTATTCATGATTTGGACAACAAAACAGTAATGTCACTTAATATAATAATATGCATTTATTTATAAGATACACACCTACAGCACAGACAAATGTTTGGGCACACCTTCCCATTCATTTGAATGATAAGGTGTGTCCAAACTTTTGGTCTGTACTGTATATTGTTATCGTATATAGTATACTGCCACAAACTTCCATCCAGAGTATAATAGAGAGCTTTGGTGTCTGTTTTTGTCTGTGCTTAGAACCAATAAAATATGTCAGTAAATATGATTCATTAAGGACTTAGTAAGTTGGTAAAACATTGCTTTTCTCTAACTTGAAAAAAGGTTTCATTATAGAGCTCACATGTCTCCTCAGAGAAACCAGAAAATTCTTTTTGAAAGAAGAGACAATGCAAACCTTTTTAAAACGGGTTGCAAGTAAAAGAAGATTTCTTTTTCATATAAATTCAAAAGCTGCTGGAGAAAACAATCTATTATCTCTTGGGGGGAAAAAAGATATATTTATAATCTATTTCGAGGAAAAAGAGAATGCAGCAGCCTTTACCAGTGAACAAATTAAGCTAAAAGCTAAAATAGGTGTAGTTAAACATTTCTTGCTTAATTTTTTTGTTGTTACACATGTTGAGTTATTTTTATTTTTCTGTTGATTCTTTTAAGAAACTGAGAAGAACATAGTCAAAATGCACAGTTGCGAAAAAAACTGGGAATCATGTCATTGCAAATTTGTAGGTTGACAACACCACAAGGTCTCTTTTTATAGAAATAAACCAGATAAATCCTCCTAAATTCCTGAAGGCAAAAAAGTTCTAAATCCTGGTTATACTTCAAGCTAAAACAAATTATTTTTGGTCACGTGGACTTAAGGAGATTTTTTTTTGCATTTAACCCAAAAAAAACAATGAAGAAATCAAAAACAAACTTTTTTTTTAAATAATATTTCATAAACATTCTACTCAAAGTATGTGCTGTGTAGTGGTGTAGTAGTTTTATTTATTTATTTGTGGTTAGTACTCTTACCTCACTGCCAAAAGGCCCTTGTTTAAATCCCAGAGTGGTTCTAAACCGGGCTGAATTTGCATGTTCGCCCAATACTCTGGCTTCCTCCCACAGTCCACAAACATGCTTGGTGGTCTCTGTGTGACCCGGCTCATGACCTATCCAGAGTGTACCCTGCCTTTGGCCTTTCATTTGGCTCTCCATGGCCCAGAATAGTTAGACAGAAGATTCAGAAAATGGCTAGTTGGATGGTTGTAGTCCAGGTCAGGTTGTACAATTTTTCTCATGATAGAGGACATATATGAAGAAAATTAGGATTTAAACTGTGTTTCAGAGTATTCTTTTATTTAAATCATGGTACATCAGGAGCAGACAAAAAATTCCTTTTGAAAAGGCTGGTAGTGAAGAAATTACAATCGGCAGGCCAGAAACTCCCTGCTCCTCTCTATTCTGATGCACCCGCTGTAGACGACTAAATCCTTGTACACCTTTGTTTGCATCCGGCTCAAAACTGTACGGCGGGACATTTTTGGTGCAATATTTTTCTTGCACCACTAATGTTAGCTTGGGAGTGTGAAGGGGCTGTAAGCTAGAGAACAGCGTGAGAATGGGAAAAAGGTACAGACTTACTCCAAACCTACAGTCCCACCCACAACTCTACTTGTCATTCTGCAGAAACTATGTCCAAGAAAATGACACATTTGATTTTGGCCAAAATTAGAAGGTCACTGGGAATGCTTTTATAATAAATCAACAGATTATCTGAGTAAGACTTTAAAAACATTTTATCCCATGTTATGTTGCATTTTAAAGTATTTTTGCACCTGAAAATTATTAGCCGATCACTTTTCCACTATCATAATTGAAACCGATGTAGAAGCTACTCCTTTAGTTACCTCACACCTGGTGTTAAACATTTTATTGTGTTGTTTACTAATAGAATCAAAAGCAATTTTACTTTCAAATCATCAAGCAAAACTTCTAGCAGTGATGTCTTCTTATAATGTGACAAAGCAATGCTCTCATCTGTATGCAGCTCAGACGAGGAAAGTGAAAGCACACCTAAATATATTTGTCTGAAGATTTAGAATGGCAGCAAAGAAAGCGAGACATTTCCCACCCCTGTCAGTATCTGCATCATAAGTCTGAGTTTTGTTAAAATATCTGTTTTCTTCTGCTCCCAGTACAACATGATTTTAATAAGGAAATACTCAGAAACGCAGTTTTAATCTTACATTCTTTTTTACATTTTTGCCAAAAGGCTACAAGAACATGTAAAAAACACTATTTTCAGTGGAGTGGGTCTTTAAAATGAAAGGCATGTTTGGTCAGGCAGCTACATCTTATGTTCTGAGAAAAAAGAATGACAGGTTATTTAGTGCTGTTTTGATATTTAAGCCTGAGGAATGCCTACAGATACAGTGATGCGTCTGTCTGAGAAGGAAGCTTCATAGATGAGGTAAGACTGCTTACGGCTATGAAACAAAACCTGAAAGATTAAAAGGCATTTTCCTCAGCATGATTCGTGTTTTTTCCAGCTCTCCCAGGTGTTTCACCTCAAAGCTTAGAGGTGAAGAGAGCAACGAAGATGTTGCATGCACTCTTGGATGCCAAAAACAACAAATTCTGTTGTTTTTTTCTCTCTCAATCTCTCTTTGAAGCTTTCCTTCCTTTTTTTTGCAATTTTATTGATTTAACTTTTTAATAATTTTGATATACTGGTCTGTAATTCTGGTGGGTACAAAACTCTATGGATAGGTAAATCCACAGACTTGTGTATCTCTTATTAGGAATAGAAACAGCGAGTAATTGTGCATCACACTGACCACACAATTGTTCCAGCTTGTCTTCTTACCTGTTGAGGCGTCATTGAAGTGCTCGTCAGCTCTGCCTAAGACTTCAAAAGGATCGCTGAATTCTTCTCATTCAGACACCCTGAAGACAATCTGCAGCCCAAGTTGAGAAATGACAAATTACAGCTATTTCCTATGATCTGAGCTTACACCAACAAAGATGTCTCATCATGCCATCATTATCAAACACCCTCTCTCTAATTGGGTATAAAGACTTTTCAGTTTTTAGCTATCTGTTGTGCAATATTATCAAAACATTGAGGGCTGTCCTCCTTTCTTTTAAAGCTTAGTTTAAAACAATGAACTGGTGACCTGTCCAGGGTATATCACCCAATAATAGTTGTAATAGGCTTCTGCAACTTCTGTGACTCAGCTAGTTCTGATAATGGATGAACGGATGATTCAAAATAACTGGGGAATCGTACAAATATATAGTTTAAAGGGTTATCACAGATGTAGGAAAAAGATAAGTAGTTTGTTTACATGAACACAGAGTATCCAATCAAAATCTTATTTCCTGAGTTGCAAGTATTTTTAAGTAAACATGTAAAAAGAAACTGGTGTCCTTTATGCACTAGTGGCAGTTATCCACTAGTGCTGATTTGTTTTATTTTTTGTTATCTGTTTTGTTTTACATCTATGCATCTGCCATCTTAGCTTAAGATCCAAGGTAGCATAGGACATCCAAGGCAACCAGTGTTTTAAATAGAATAGAATAGAATAGAATAGAATAGAATAGAATAGAATAGAATAGAATAGAATAGAATAGAATAGAATAGAATAGAATAGAATAGAATAGAAAATTAATCATCTCACTAAGAGAAATTCACCCATTCTTGAAAGTGTTTTCAGTACAGTTGAAACAAGATCAGACAGACAACAGACATGCACACATACAGCTATGTAAAGGTAGTCTTTGCTTAGAATGGGTATAGATGGGTTACAGGAGGAGGGTAACTAGTAAATAATGTATACTTGTATAGCACTTTACTACTTTTTCAGAAGGTCTAAAGCACATTCTCATTTACCCATCGAAACACACATTTACACACTGATGGCTCAGTTGCCGAACATTGGCACCAACCTCTAACCACCAGGAGCAAAGTGGGGTTCAGTGTCTTGCCCAGAGACACTTTGACAAATAGGCAGGCAAGGTAAGAACTGAACCTGCGATCTTCCCATCAGAGGATGACCGCTCTACCTCATTTGTGGCCAAAAAAAATCCTACTCTACATTATGCATCAGTTCCTGCGGTAGCAAATCTAATGCTACAACTGTCCACGATTAACAAGGACAGATTTTCAAGGTCTGGAAAATAGCAGGAAGTTAAAAAGTTATAAAATTACATACGTATGTTCCTTCAAAATAAATAGTTAATGGAATAAAACATGTGGGCCAAGATTTTTTTAATGATTTAAATTCCAAAGTCACTTTGCAAATATCTAATTATGTGAACGGGCTCAGTGCAGACTTGCAAAAGCCGAACATCCCAACTACAGCAACACTACGCAATGGTGTTCCCATACCCTGGCTTGTGCCACTCACACATGTGCTAATAGATGTTTTCTCTGTTCCTTGCTGTACTTTAATGGTAACTGAAAGAATGTTTGCAATGTGAGAACTATTTGCTCGATCATTCAGATTTTGCGTTCCCTATGATATCACTTCTTTGTAACAATTGGAACAGTGTTTTTCTGTCCTTTATTGTGAGAGTCATTTCCCTTTTCCCTGCAGCAGAGTTGAGTCTCCAGTGGTGTGGAGTACAGCAAAAAAAATAAAAAATAAAAATAAAGCCAGCACAGTCCCATGAAGTTCAAGTGAAGGAGGAAATCAATAGAGAAAATATTGCTGCAGGCTCACATATTTTTATCTTGCTTTGAACAAGTCAGCTTTAATTTTTGCTTTGATCTCAATTTGCTGCTTTTGGGAAAGCTTGGCTGCACATTGAACCAGGGCAAATATGCCTCCACCAGGGCTTTCTTACAAAAGACCCCTGCAATTGAAGCCTTTATTTTTGCCTATACATATGTCACTGTCCATTACTGGTTCATATTGGTTTACAAATATGAAGACAAGTAAAATCGAGATAACACCTTCTGGGGGATTTGAACCCACGGATGTACATCTCAGACACAAATGTTGCAACTTCATTTTATCCTTTCTACCCAGCAAGAACTAGCAGTAAAAAGGAGAAAATATGGGATGATGTTAGCAAGGGGCCTCAATTAAGATATCCTTAGTTTTGCTTTCAGATGGCCATCCGTTCTGCTGTGAGTTAACAGGTTGGCATGATACACAGCTGGCGTTGGTCTCATAGCCGCACAAACCATCCTGCCAAAACACTCTTTCCCCGAACACATCATTATAGCTAAGACACCAAAGGATAGAGGATTCTAAGGCTTCACCTAAGGTTGACTAAAAATGTCTTCCTTTCCCTCACCTTTTTTTCAAAGTGGTGCATTACAAGAAGCAGAGTTGTTTAGGAATTTGTTTCTCCTTTATAAAGCAGAGACAAAAGGATAGAATAAATGACCAGGCAGAGAAAAGACCAGCGCCTTGCTGGGTAGAAGGAGTAGGACCTAATCTAATTTGGGCAGAGGAGGACATGGGTTGTGTGCGTGCGTGCACCAATGAGTATGCACAGTTGCGTGGCTGCGCGGCACAGTGTGAGGGGAGTGTGGGAATGGGACAGGAGGGCTGTGGGATTGAATGCCGTCTCCAGAGCCAGAAGCAGTGGGGAGTCTCCCCAGACGCGCTGATTCCAGGCCGGCCACTCAAAGAGGGATTAGACCAGAGGCCTTCCTGATTAGCAATTCACACTCAAGTGCCCCCACAAGGACCTTGGGTAATAATATTGCCATCAGTGTCCTTCACCGATGCGAGCAATAGCATGTTTACCCTAAGTTTGACGTTCTCTTCCTCCTTCAGCATCTCCCTAATTGCTCCCATGTTTCTGGAAACTTAGCTGGGCAACCGGCGCTTCAGAGACTCTGGAACTGATATGTTGCGGTAACTAAAATGGATTTTGCAAGCAGCTGACAAAGCTTTGGTTCATTGCTTGATCTCAAGCAGCTGAACTTCATCAACCTGCTGCCCCCTTTGCCTTGTTTTTTTTTTTTTTTTTTTCCACCATTAACTGCCACCATACCCAAGAATGTAAAGTAAGACTCCCCTTCAAAATGAATCTTGCTCAGCACAGATGTTGCAACTAAATCCTTTACGGGGGTATTTATTGCAGATAAACTGACGGTGTTACCCACTTACGTCAAGGTCAGTGTAATAATCTACATCATAAACACATCAACGTTTGCAGTTATGAGTTAAAATTTTATTCTTAACCAGATTTTCTAATGAAAAGAGGTCGGAAGATTAACTAGCAACTGATGAGACACACTGCCTGGTTTCAAAGAAGAAGAAAAAGAACAAAATAAATTAGGCCTCATTAATAACTTACTTTATTGAACTACTTAAACCATGTGAGCAAAGAGTATTGCACGCTTTGATGTTGACAGGGCTTCTCAATAATTCATTCTTTGATTTATATGTTCTTCCTCAAAACGACCGGCCCTGCACACAAACTGTGTCTGATAACACAGCTGAGACATTTCCAATGGACATAAAAAAACTCACAATCTCCAATGAAAATGATCATCACAAGCAGGTTTTTAGGCAGAAGAGACCTTCGTCTTTTTCTTTTCTTTTTTTGCCAGTTCTTCTCTCTGCAGGTCCAGCTGCAATAGGTTTCACATATTTTTGGGGGGATTTCTTTTTGCTTCCAGCCTCTTCACACACTGTTGAGTGGCAATAAGAGAGAAAATAACAGATTATGTAGATAAATAGGATCATCCTGAGCTAAATGCTGAATGCGTGCAATGAGGAGGGAGAACAGGATCCTTGAACAATGCACAGGCCATGTGGACAAATAGTCTCACCTCCAACTGAGTGTGTTGTTTCTTCTCATTGTGCCCCTCTGAAAGAGTAGAGGAGGGCCTTGGTTAAGAAGATTATAGGCCTACCCCACCCGTACGTTTAATCAACATGCCCTTTCAGCGCCGGCAACAATGCCAAACATGTCTAAAACGTCCCCCATCCTTTGCCATGGCATACCTCACATGTTGGAACAGCAATCGAGAGATCCAGCCCACAGAAATAAACAGAGATACTGAGCAATTGTTGAAGTTGATACATAGTTTGTACAAGTTCAAGTTTCCCCCCCAAAAAAAGAGCAGAGGGTTTCCATTTCAAAATTTCAGAAACGTCACAATCAGACGTTGTTTGATCTTATTTCAGGCTGGGCAAAAAAATAGTATTAGCTTCTACTCATTTTTTTACTGATCAAAATTCCCCTAAGAACCCAAGGAGCTTTGCTTCCTCGCCCTTCGTTTCTTTCATCCATGGTTAAATATGTAAATAAAATGTCTAAAGTCATTCTTCAAAGGGGAACAAAAGAAAAAAGAGGGCTGAGGGAAAAGACAGCCATAAAATTCCTCCGATTCTCCATAACATTAGCCAGAGGGGGGCCAGCTTCCAGCCTGAGCCTAGCAGCGGGGGAGCGAGCTCACTCCATAGAATCACACATCTCAAATCCCACACACAAAAAATAAAAAAATAAAATATCTTTTCAGTTTCAACCATCAAAGGGTCCTCCCTTTCACTTTATTAGTTACAGAATTATCTCACAGTTGCTGATTTCTCAGAGATGGAGGCTCGCTGCTTTTCTTCGTCACACTGTTGTGGTTGCAAAGATGAGATAAAGTTCCTGTGTGTGTATAGAGAGTGTGTGTTTCACACATGTGTAAGCAGGAATGAGCTATAGGAGGGGGCATATGAAGCAAAGCTTGATAAAAAAAAAGAAAAAAAAACTATAAAAGCCACAGTGGTAGCCGCTGTAGCCAGAGAATCTAAAGACCGAGCATGTCTGATTTCTCCTCTTTTTTCCTCATTTTCAAAGAGATATCATCACGACTGGCAAAACAATCATGAAAGAGATGGAAGCAGGAGGAGAGACAGGAATAGGATCAGAACAAAGGCGGTGAATTACAGCAAGCTACAAGAATGCGTCTTCTTATTAGACTCTATGACAATTGTTTCTTGTCAGCCTTATTACACCAAAGGCTGTGATAATTGGAGCTTTGCTTTTTTTTTAATATACCAGATATGTTTCCCTGGAATCCAGATGATGAAAATGGAGATCAGGAATGACCCCATCTCTGGGAACAGATTGATATTACATTAGCCTTCTTCACATTAAGGCTGTCATCTCTTTGTTTCACTTGTACGTGAGAGCATGTAATAAAAGAGTGGAGCAGCGGGAGGGACAGAGCAGGCATGTCAGCTGTTGTCCTCATCTTTGTGACGGGTCAGACTGTGTGGAATAAAGGCAAGCTATTTCTGCATCTGTCCGTTTTTGCAAATGGAAATTTATTCTTGTCATTTCTGCAGTAGAAAAAAACAAAATAAATATCTAAATATTTGAAAAAAGCTTTGGGCAGATCTTCCAGCATGTACACATAAGCAGATGTAACATAAAGCGTCAATTATGACGTATATGCTGAAGTATTTTTTGTCATCATCAAAATGCAGACAAGTCTTCCTCAAATAACAGCTGGCAACGTGAAATCCAAATAGCACATGTGCTGCATTGGGTATTGTGTTCATGACTATGTTCATACCCTATATTTATTCTCCTGCTCCACACACTGAGTGCCAACAGCTGAAGTGCCACCACAAAGATACGCTGTGCTAAACCATTTAGGCACGCTGGCTCAAGGTTTCTCATCTCGCCCGAACACATTTCTGAAATACTTCTAGAAGCACTTTAGTCACTCTTGTAAAAATGCTTTAAAAGCACTCCCGTTTACATGTGATCAGAATTTCACCCTTGATGAAGACCACAGCCAGGCCAGAGTATAAATCTTATAACCTTTTACAAGGTGACATGAGAGAGGCTTGGAGGACGTAACTTAAAAAAAAAAAAAAAAACTATAAAGTACTTCACTCTCAGACACTTGCATCCTGCTCTTTACCGTCAGGATAAACCCAAGCTGTAGTTTTTGTAGTACAACCGCAATGTTACTGATATGACATAAGCATTAGACTTTTATATGCAGCTTTTTTTAGGTTTGTTTATTTGTTTTGTTTTTTATTTAATAATGATGTTGTTTTTGCAAACCGAGATATAAGTACATATTTTATTTGTAAGAGCCCTATCTCATTTGCATGATCAAAACCTTCTTTAACCCACACGTCCACGCTTTCTGTCCTGTAGTTCATCATCACTCCACAGGAGGCAGTAGAAGGGCTTTCCTGCCCATTTCAAAATGGCTGCTTACCTAAAATCTCAAAAACACTTTTGACAGGAAAGGTTTAGTTTTCTAAACTTTACACACACATATTGGAATTGAATAACTCATGTCGTCCTTGTCATGGACGGACTACTAGGGAGACCCAGATGCTGGAAACCCGGAAGAAACTCAGGAGACGAGGTATAGTCAGGAGGTTTAATCGGAGAGGAGGTGGAAGTCGTGGATGCAGGAAACGGCTGGGAGCACCGAGGACGGTGCGAGCAGCCGGTGACGATGGGGAGCGCCAAGGTCGGCGTAGACAGTCTGCGACGAGGTGGAGCGCCGAGGACGGCGTAGGCAGCCTGTGACGAGGTGGAGCGCCGAGGACGGCGAGTACAGCTTGGCGTGACGCCGAGGACGGCGAAACTGGAACGAGGCGAGGAACCAGCATGACCAGTGGTGGGATGACCTGAAGGCATGAGACAAGGGTAAGTACAAGGCTTAGAATTTGCAAGAGCGAAGTTACTAGAACTGAGGCCAGACGTAAGCACCGGAGTGAGTATAACGGACTGGCGTAGTATGCTGGGATGGATCTCCTTAAGAAGGTCTGCCAGGTGATGATATGATGTAGGTCAGCTGGTTCCAATGAAGGAGCAGGGAGGGGAGGGGTAGCAGCCGGAGGCACCGTGACAGTCCTATTCATTTTTGCTGTTTTGAAAGTATGTCAAATTTGTTGACAATTAATTCTCTATAAAACAGTTACAGCGTGTTCAAATGTGTGGATCAAATTTGAAATAGTAGGTAAACAATGTGTTGTTATTTTTTCCTAAACAGCCATGTCAATATGCTTGCATCTTAAACAAGCATTGTTGTGAGCAAAAACGTACAAAATTACAACATTTGGGAACTGACACGACTACATCTCATAGAATAAAGATGTTACAGTTTTTTGTGAATTCATCAAGGGGTATAAAATAAAATTACAAAAAAAATCACAACGTTTTTTTCTGTCAATTATTTGATGTAATTGGGATTTACAGGGTTAAATTTGTTTTTCTGTCATGGTGGTGGCTCTCAAGTGTGTTTTGATAGATAGTTAGTCAGCATATCTAACAGTAAAAGACAAACTATTTAGCGATCCATCAACATGATAGATTAACCATATATTGATCTACATGTAGTTGTATTCATGCGGACAGAGAAGTCCTATTTTCACACAATCTCCACATAGCTTAGAAGTCAGAGAATGGTATTTACACACGCTGAGCTACACACAAAAAACCCACTGTCTGCATGAACTGATTTATGCAATCTTTTCTCTTAAATGAAACAGACACACCCAAATAATTATCTGCAGCAGAGTCCACTTAATTTTGTGGCAATGAGGAAGAACTTGTTGCTGCTCCTTCTAACATTTCTTCGATCACCAGACTTACTGCATCTCCAATCACCAACCCTAAAAACGCAGATTTAAAAACACTGGTGCCGCTTGCAAAGCAGCAGAAAGGCTGGAATTGTGGAAATCTGCTGAGAACACAGATGTCACTGTTAGAAAGGCTAAGCAGTTTTTGAATTATTTATATAAGTTGGGCTCCCTGGAGTCTGCAGTGGGACATTGTCATTGCTTTGATGCTAAAAATTTCAAGAGGAATATGGACTTCTGATTTGTTTGCAGGAGTGTTTCCTCCACTGAAAAAATACAGGAAATGGCAAGGAGAGGAATTTTCATTTAGGAATATCGGCTGTAACACTCAGATTACATTGTTAATGAGTTTAAAGGCCTAAATTTAGCAAAAGAACTGAAAAGATTTTTTTAATCTTACAATTTTTCTAAAGGATGTCTGGAATCGTTCCACAAAATCTGCTATGAATTCACCCATCCATTCATTTTAATACTGATCAGCTCCTATTTCTGTGATCTTTTTTGTACTAGATCTTCAGTTATATTCTCGTTTTACCCCACAAGTAATGTTTTCCCTATCAGACAAATGCATTTGGGCTTTTTCTGTCTTAACACTAAAGTAACGAGTGCTTTCTTTGGGGGGAAAAATCACCTAAATTGAGCTGATGAGCTGTTTTATATGACATGTACCACTTTAAAAACGTGATGCTAAAAGGCAAGTCAAGAGTATCTTTGATTAAAAACACAGAAAGAAAAACAGGCGTTTGCTCCGCTGTCATGTTCACAGACAACAAAGGCCCCAGCTGTGGCTCAAAGCTCTCGTTTTGTTGTGCAACAGTTTGGGAATTCTCAAAAATGCTGTGTGCCCTTTGTGGTCCAAGTTTGTGGTGAGGGACAAACAAACAGGGAGAAGGAAGTTTGCTGTGCAGCCTTTGAAACGGCTGCGCTGAACAAGCTGTTCCGCACGATTTGAAAATAATCCGCGTGTCAGTGTCATCTTTCTTATGCAAAGTAGCTGTCTTTGAAGGCGGATCTTTGGCAGGTTAGACCAGGACAGAGGCTCCGAGCAGCCCAGACGAGCGCGCAGCCACCAAACGCTTCCACCGGCTGCTCCGGGGAGGAGCGCAGGGGAATTTCTCCTCTTTTCTCGGAGGACGTTCATTTTTGAGGCGTTTTCTTGAGTGATTATTGCTTCTGTGCGGAGACGGCTGCACATGTGGGGTTGGAAATAATTTTGTTGAAGTTGTTGAGACCAGACAACGCAGCGACAGCTCCGAAAAGTGCCATGTGGCGTGGAAACGACGCGTTTGGAATTGTTTGGAATCTGGAGCGAAGAAAAATGGGACTTGTGGTTCATTTCTTTTTGACCAAGGAAGACTGATGTGCGTAAATGAGGAGTAGCTCGAGCGCGTAAGCCGCACTGAGAGAATGGAGCAGACAGCGCGCCCTCAGCGCGGACCCGTTTCCTTTCCGTCGTGGGATTTCTCTGTTTCTGTTAAAGTCTGCAAATCTCCACTGAGGAAATCATGATCTTACAGATCTTTCTGGTTCCACTTTTACCTTCTTTTCTGGATTTTTAGGTTTATATCTGAACCAATTTACTTGATTGTATTTGATTGTTTGTCTTAAAATTGAGTTGTGGACAATGCCCTCAAGTGTTAAAGGCTTCCTCCTCCTGGTGCTGTGGAGCAGCACGGCTTCAGCCATCAGCTCAATAGACCCAGACTGGTCAGGAGAGGGGAGATGTCAGCACATAACCATCCCCCTGTGTAAAGACATCGGCTACAACATGACGCGCATGCCCAATCTCATGGGCCATGACAATCAGTTAGAGGCAGCAATAAAGCTGCAGGAATTTGCATCACTGATCCAGTGTGGATGCCACAGCCACCTTAAGTTTTTCCTGTGCTCCCTGTACGCTCCCATGTGCACGGAGCAGGTGTCCAACCCCATTCCCGCATGTAGGGTCATGTGTGAGCAGGTCAAGGTGAAGTGCTCCCCCATCCTGGAAAAGTTCCAGTTCCCCTGGCCTGACTCTTTGGACTGTTCCCGTTTGCCCACCAAGAATGATCCGAATAACCTGTGCATGGAGGCACCCAACAACAGCTCGGATGAGCCACCAAAAGTCCCCCACACCCAGCCACCAGACTTCCGGCCACAGCAGCCCCTGAGTGGGCAGGACCTGCATCCTAAGGACATTGGAGAAAAACAGACTTGCAGTAACCCAGGAAAGTTCCACTTTGTGGAGAAAAGTGAGTCATGTGCCCCCAAATGCTACCCAAAAGTAGATGTATTCTGGAGCCAGGGAGACAAGCAGTTCTCTCTGGTGTGGATGGCCATCTGGTCCATCCTGTGCTTTGTCTCCAGTGCCTTCACTGTTCTCACTTTCCTAATTGACCCGCAGCGGTTCAAATACCCCGAGAGGCCAATCATCTTCCTCTCCATGTCCTACTGTGTTTACTCCGTGGGCTACCTCATTCGACTTTTTGTGGGAGCTGACGGAATAGCCTGTGACAGAGACAATGGGGTGCAGTATATTATCCAAGAGGGCCTTGAGAGCACTGGCTGCACCATTGTGTTCCTCATCTTGTATTATTTTGGCATGGCCAGCTCCCTCTGGTGGGTTATCCTGACCCTTACATGGTTCCTGGCTGCAGGGAAGAAGTGGGGTCACGAGGCCATTGAGGCCAACAGCAGCTACTTCCATCTGGCGGCATGGGCCATCCCGGCCGTCAAGACCATCATGATCCTGGTGATGAGGAAGGTGGCTGGGGATGAGCTGACTGGTGTCTGCTACGTGGGCAGCATGGATGTCAAGGCTCTCACAGGTTTTGTGCTCATTCCTCTCTCTTGTTATCTAATTATTGGAACTTCTTTCCTGTTATCTGGATTCGTGGCACTTTTCCATATCCGAAAGGTTATGAAAACAGAGGGAGAGAACACAGACAAGCTTGAGAAGCTGATGGTTCGCATTGGGGTCTTCTCTGTGCTTTATACTGTCCCAGCCACCTGCGTGATTGCCTGCTATTTCTACGAGAGACTCAACATGGACTACTGGCGCATCCTGGCATGGAAGCATAAATGTGTGGACGGCAGCAGGCCAGAGTCAGACGAGTGCGTCATGAAGGCTTCAATACCCGCCATTGAGATCTTCATGGTGAAAATTTTCATGCTGTTGGTGGTGGGCATCACCAGCGGTATGTGGATCTGGACCTCAAAGACTTTGCAGTCGTGGCAGAATGTGTTCAGCAAAAAGGTAAAGAAGAGGACGAGGAGAAAGGCAGCCAGTGTGTTTACCAGCAGCAGGCCTTATATAAAACCTCACCCATCTCTAAAAGGGCAAAATATCAAGTATGAGCCTACTCGGCCCCCTCCGACATGTGTATGAGCTGGTTCTCTTTGTACGAACACCCCCTCCCAGAATAATTTCAAACACACTTGAAATGATCAGAGTCACTAAAAAATTCAATTTTGTTATATTTATTCAGTATTAATTGAAAAACGGCTTTCTTCAACGCCAAGTGACAAGAGCCATTTTTGTTTGAGGAAAGATAGGTGGACCGTTTTAGATTAAAAAAAAAAGTTATAAAAGCAAAAACAGTGGAGTCACTTGGATATGGCACAACATTGCTGGAATAATGTGCAATAGATTACACACCACATAGAACCCCATGTAACACTGAAGGCAGTGTCATATATGTCTGGACTGAAAGCAGCTGTTCAACAACTTTCCCACTGCCTATTGTGAAGCAAATCCGTGCCATAAATTAATGAAGCACTCCTAAGTTGAAAAGTTATATGTACACATTTTTGTCTTTTCTTTCTTTGCTGTTTTATATCATAAGGAGGCATTTGTATATATTTCTAAAAGGTTAAGATTTTATAGAAAAATAAAAACACTAGTTTTGAATGTAAAGAAGTTTTTGCATTTTTCTCTTTTGGGGCTTGGGGATGTTGTCATTGCGTTTTGGAAAGCTTATGAAGAAGCTACTGAACCTGGCAATTATTTTACATTATAAAAAGCAATCCAAATTTGTAGAAAATTGCAGAAACAAAACTTGCCAAGAGCAGCAACAACAAAGTAGAGACACTTTTTAGTTAATGTTCTATCTACACCTTTCAGTGTAGTATTTTGAAACCTCTATGAAAGTTTTCTTTTTTTTTGTCACAAATCAAAATAATGGGCAAATCTCAGTTGTCGATTCAATTTGAAATTAGATCATCCATGTTTGAAAATGGATTTTTCATTTGGAAAAAATAAGATAAAAAAAAAAAATCAATTGCATTTTACATTTTAATTTTTATGTCTTTATTCAAATGACTATGCATTTTGCATTTCAATAATAAGAAATGACGTTTCCATTCATTGTTTGCTTCAAATTCATTTTAAGGTAAATTAAAATCTATTCAATTGTGAAATGCCATGCTGTTTTTGGGTCAAAATTCAAATGAAACTACAAAACAGCGCCCCCCCACCCCCCGGCAAGTGTATTTTCTTTCGCATGCTGTCAAAATTCAAACTGAAATGCTAATTTTCAGACAGTCAAAACCCATGACTGTTTCAAATGCACTTGATTTTGTTCCTATTTAATATTTTATTTTTAAAATTGTCAAATTGAATTGTAAATTGTAATATTGAATTCTAAATTGCAAAATGTGTTTTTATATTCCAAGCACAAAATGCATATTGAATTGTCAATTGAGAATTGAACATTAGTTTGAATTATGACTAAAAAAAAATCCATAAATCACAATCTCAGCTTTAGCATTTTTAAAAGTTATTGGAAGACAATTATGTTCCAAAAACATGATTCATAGGTTAATTAGTTACTCTAAATTGTCCATAGGTGTGAATATGCATGGGATGGATGTGTGATTTGTGGCCCTGCGACAGACTGGCGACCTGTCCAGGATGTTCACTGCCTTCGCCCACGAGTGGCCGGGATAGGCTCCAGCAGCCCCATGACCCTGAAAAGGAAAAAACATGAAGATGAATAAATGACTGATTTGTGTTTTTACGTTTATTTTAAAAAGCAAAAATATATATATATTTTTTTAAGGACTGTTTACAAACCTTTGGAGTCACTTTTATTTTTATTATTAAATGCATTTTTACATTACATTTAGGGCGAAACTGTTAGCACCTATTTTTCAGTGTATTTTTCTCTCTGATTTGGTCTTTTAGCTCTATATGTGAAAATCCATGAACTGCTGTGATTCTTTTTTAGTGAGTTCATTTGTGATGAACAGTAAAATTATTGACAGTCAGATATTTCTTTTCCATGGAACACAAATGTAGTTTATGCCCCAAAAGAGAGATATTTAAATCTGTCTTTCACTTATATATTTCCTATAATTATAATCCGGGGAAAAATGTTAACTCAAAACTAGCATTCTCCTTCCCATTTGCTTTATTTAACTTTCTGCGGATTAGTATTCCTTTTTCCCCAAGGGTTTTCAAGTTCCAGCGTGGACCAAACCCGTTTAAACGGTTGAAATCACATGACACAAGCTCTGTGTGGCTCAATCAAAGTCAGCCAGTGTCTATTGATACTCAGTTGCAAAAAAGGTGAGTGCTTCTGAAAGCCTCAACAGAGGCCACCTGGATAACAGCGCCCGAGGTGTCTACAGAGGCCGTAAATATAAATGACAGTTACCACCCCCTCCAGGACTTCTCCTCTCTTCAAAGGAAAAAAAAATCCTGCTCAGAGCAAAAGGGTGGCAGGCAAGATTTTTCATTTTCCTTTCTTCTTTACCAGTACTTTAAAAAAAGATCCACTTGTTTTAGATTTGTACCAAAAAACAATTTAGCCAAAGAAATGGATAAAAACAATAATGTCTCCTTAAGGTTAATGCTGTTTCTTGTTGGGACAGGTTTTATTTGAGTAAGCAGGGAATCCCACTGCAGCCACCTGGATATAAACTGATGAATCATAACCCCCCACCCCCGAAATCCTGAAATGTTACCAAGCCAAAAACCATCAGCCTGGTACACACATACAGGTCCTTCCTTTAAATGTGGGGCTTGAGGACCTTCACCGATTCTTTTATTTTAATTGGTTTACCATCAAAGGGCGATTTTTTAGCTTTTTAGCAGGTCTATTCAAAACACAAGACAGGAAAATAGCCCATTACCTCCGTAAAGAGCCACTACCCCCCTTGGGTTACCTCAGTGTTTGTATGCAAGGATACAGAGGGACTTTGTGTGCTTTATCTGCTCTCTTTGCAAGCCGTTATAAAGGTCTTTGACACGTTGGCATAAATCAAGCTGCATGGATGACTGGCGGCTGAGGCAACTAGTCTTTGATCAGGCATGTGAAGACGCCCTATGTCCTCATCGTCAGCTGCTCCTGCAGCACCTGTTTACTAGTTTGGGCTTGTCTGGTTAGAAGGCAGAGCTTAGCCTCTCAATGTCAGACTTCTACATGACACACGTGTACTCGACATGCACACAAAAGATCTTATGGCAGGTTGGTTTCACATCATCCAGCCTTGGAGATCCTTCATAACCTTTTGTTTCTTTGTGACTCAAAGCTCTCTGTCCAAGCCAAGTGATTTTGGGAAAGAGGAACATGCATCATAGCATCAAAAGCTTTTGCTAAAGTCACAGGTAAAAACTGAAATGGAAAGGGTGGACCAAACCTCAAGTCACACAGAATAATAAATCCAGTAGATTATAATTGAACTCTGAACTGTAAGAGTAAATCACATGCAAGAAGCAACACTTACATCTGACACACAAACATTAAGCTGCTTTGAAGGCAATTGTTCTCACTGAAGGTGAGAATAAATACACACAGCTCTGATGACTGGCAACAGTCCATTCTCTCTATCTTTTTTTATTTCTCTCCCAATCCAGATGCATATGAACAGCCCCAACAGCTCCTCTGCTGATCAAACAAGTGTTTGATAACGGCTTTAGTCTGAGAGGACTGAACATATTTATATAAAGTAGTAAGTGACTTTGAGGTTGAGATCAGGCAGATTAGAGTCAACTGACAGAGACCTGTGCAAACAGACACTCCCCCTGCATACAAGCAGGGACGTGGCACATTTCCTCTGAGACCCAGAAAATGGCAGCTCTTGCTCTTTGTCAACCCGTTTTCCTTATTTAAACCAGTTCCTCCTTTTATATACTTAGTTTAAGAGGACTTGAAATAGAATCACTAACAGGGCTCCAGACTGCAACCAATTGCTCGCATTTTGCGACCAAAATTTGAGAGGTGTGCGATCAATTTGCATCCAGTCTCACATGTGCGACCAGTAAATTTGCCTCCCACCCTCCTCCTGCATTTTTTATACATTAACGGGAAGGGGCGCTACAATGATCAATGAAATATCTGAGACGCGAGCACACGCGCACGCAGGCAGACACACACATACACACCGGGCGCACACTCATGAAACGCTGAGCACACTCCTGATGCCCGCTAGGAAAGGCACAGTGCGCAGAGAGAAGAATAAGTCACTGTAAAGGCCCGCATACACCGGACGCAATATCGCCAGGCGCGGTTCGCCAGCTGCTGGGCCACGCTTTTGTGTTCACACTCCAGGCGATTTTCACTGACGATGAGCCAGCGAACATGCAATCTTCATTCCTGACGTTAGATGGCGCTTTAATGTAAAACAGAAATACTCCCACATTAAGGTGGCGCTTTCGCGTTAACTTTACACTTCTTAAAGTCGCCACTGTGAAGAAGAGAGGCATTTACGCGATTGTCAGAATCAAACAAAGAAAATATGAATATTTCTACACCATTAGCTCCAACTGGTGCTTGGTTCGACATTTTATAATGTCCACATTATTTTCTAACGACAGTGTAGACGCTATCAGCGCCTGTCTTCGCGGTATGTGTGTTCAAAGATAAGCCAGTTTGAGCTCAAGTTGTGTTTTACTGTAACTCCAGGCCCAGACACACGCAGCAAAGCGCCATTCTCATTGGTTTAATAGATTTTTGACGCGACGCGTGGCGCCGCGCCGGTGTGACACCTCATTGGTGCCTCTTTGTTTAGTCAGACGAGGCAACGCCGACGCAAATTGGCCCCGTGCGTACGGGTTTTAAGTGGTTAAAATATGTGGAGGGGCGGGTCAGAGGATATTCGCGCAGAAACATCTGTGGAAGGAAACGGAGAAGGCCATTAGGTCGCGTTCCGATTATATGTGCGCCTGAGCTATGAGCAAGGGAACTATTGATTCATCTCCTGTCGCCTGCGCTGGTAGCAGTAGGGTCTGAAACTTCGCGTACTGGCCATTTGCGGCCCTCTAAGATGATATTTTGCGGTCCCGCTTTAAAATGAAAGTTTAAGCGTTACTGGTGTCTTCTGCCTTAATGAATGACACTTTTTCATCAAGCCGTGGCACGGAGATGGTCGTCAACCAATCAAGCAGGGGTAAATGACTCGTTGGGGCGTGGATAATGACGGGGCTTGGAAAGCAGGAACCTGACAGCCCCCTCCTCCCTCCTCAGACCACACAAGGAGTTCTCATTTCCTTAGAACGATCTACTTGCTCGTAATTTCTAAATACATGCAGTCCGTGCTGAACTTTTCTCTGGATCTCACAGAACCGGAGGAAGATTTAGGTTTTGGTTACGGTTACGGCGGCGCATCAAACGTTTATGCACGGCGTTATGGTATACGCACGCCTCTGGGCGGAGTCGGGTCAGCTGAGGAGAATGGTCCCTACGCACGCGCGTGACAGCTAACGGGGCTGAACTTAAACACGCGGCAAAATAATATTAGTTTTAGACACACTGCAAATACGGGGGAAATGCAACGATAGACGGTTTGAGATGTGAACCGCTCGCCTGACGTTGGGGAGACCAAGGGGGCTGTGAGATGAAGGAATTGCAGCAAGACTGGTAAAGGACAACAGGTTGGAGTTGTACTTAACATTCAATTTAGTTTTAATATTCCTCCCCAGTGTATCTGTAAGATATATATTTATCAATGTTTTGTAAATGTATAGCCTTTTTAATAGAATTGGTATTTTAAATTACTTTAATTAATCACTCAACTACAAAAACCATCAGGACATGTCCGTATAAATGCATTGTTTTGTAGTCTGTTGGCAAAGCCAGAAATAATCTAGTTTCAATAACTGCAGGTTTGCCCCTTTGCTCCCACCCCTTTCTCTCAATATTTTGTGATGGATTGACAGGTGATGTTGGGGCAAAAATAAAAATATATGTCTCAGCACCAGGTGATCTGTGCAGTAAGTGATCTCAACACGCTTTATTGTGATCTTGGCTACACCTATTTGGTGTCACAAAGATAATTCTTTCATCCGCTTTTTACTATTTTACTTGTCATACAGATGCTGCTGCTAGCTTTACCTGTTGTTGTATTTTCAAAGTGAATAATAAAATGTGAGCACTGAATTAGAAATACACATTGTAATTTCTACTCATTATTAAAGCATTTTATTTGTAATACAGTGGAAATTAGTAGATTTGGTTAGGTATGTTGATTTATGTATATACTCTCAAATTTTTTCTGTTGTGCTCTCAAAATTTTAAGAAGTTAGGCTGTTTCACTCTTCTAGTGAAAAAAGTTAGTCTGGAGCCCTGACTAATCACTCCGGCTTCCTCCAACCATCCAAGAACGTGCTTCATAGGTTAATTGGTGACTCTAAATTGCCTCTAGGTGTGAATGTGAATGTGTATCGGTGAGTGATTGTGGCCGTGCGACAGACTGGCGATCTGTCAGGGTGTATGAAAGTAGAAAGTATCAAAGAAGGGTCCCGAGGCAGTCTTGCCACACAATGGCTATAACAAAATGTATCCAGTTACAATAGAAATATCATACACACAGTTCTTGTAAAAGCACTTGAAAACCTTATTGACTTATCTCTGCAGACTGGTAGAACTCTGAATGCGCCACGGACCTGGACTTTGGACATGCATGACTGTGTTTGGACTTAGTAAATCTTCTCTTGAAATGTTTTGCTCTTATCCAAGTGGTTTCATCAGCTTGGAGTGGTGCAGGAGGCAAGTAGCACTTAAATAAAATGTGAGTCCTGGTTAACAGCATTTAAATGCTCTTTACTATCAGTGGACTCTACATGCAGCACTCACCACAAACCATTCACAAATGGAAATGTATTACATGCAGTGGTGGCATAGTAGAGATGACATAGTAGGAGAGACATAAGTAGTGTGGTGTCGGTTAGAAGAGGGTTATTTCCATGGAGATTAAGCAGCAGACTCTAATCTGGCACTTTGTTAATCCACATCACTGAAAGTCTAAATAAAAGATATCTACACTCCGTGCGTGTTTGTTTCTGGAGTTATACAGATGCAGGATCATGGAAGACTTGAGAGAGCAAGTAATTACAGGATATTGCTGGATATGCATATGTATTTGTGTATCTTCATGAGTATGTGTGTGACTGGGTGGGGTTACAGAACCATGAAGGGAGAAGGATGATGAAGGATCTACCGTGGCTCATGAGCACAGCTGAGAGAAAAGGCGTGTAGTTCAAGGACGCTAAGCAAATGTTACAAAGAAAGATAGCTTTGGGGTGGGTAATGAATGAATGACTTGAATCAGCTGTCTCAATAATTCAGAAATAAATATGCTGGAATTCCAATTTGTTTACAGTACTTTGTGGGGTAAATGTGGTGTGTTCCGACGTTGTACATTTGCTGATAAAACATTAAAACCTTTTAAAAACTAATCACGATAATAATATTATAAAAGAAAATAAAAATATTTGTTCACACATCGCTCCATATCTTGCATATTAGCAAAATTATTTTCTCCAGCAAATTAGTAGCATTAACATTTAGTAAAAAGCTTGAGTTACAAACCAAAACCTTTAGAGTTTAGCGAGAGCAGTGGGTTCTTTTAAATCATGTTGTTTTCTGAGCTCCAACTTGTTACATTTGCATTTCAACCAAGTAATCCCCTGGTGTCACCTGAGGGAAATGCATTACACTAATTATGTTGTTTATAATTGCTCTGGCTCGATTCAATCACATTAAAGTAGATGTGCAAAAAGCACAGTTTTGTTTTTTATCTGTGGGATGTGTTAATGGCCATTGTGTTGGCTAAATAGGGAAAACTAAGGCTGGTTGTCACAAACCAAAGCCGCCCATGAGGATGCTAGGACTTGGCAGTGATAGCAAACATTTGACTAAGCTTCTTCCTCATTTTGCAATAAGTTCTTTTGTCCTACAAACAGGCTATGTGATTAGGTATTTTGCATTTTTCAGCAGGTTTATGGTAATTTTCTAAGGTGCTGTTCTTGTATTACAGCAGGTAGTTTTTTAAAAATCGATTTGGCAATATATCCTATAGTTCATCGCATATTAATTTAAATAATTCAAATGCTATTGTGGACGATATTTATTTAATAATTTATGAGCCGCCCTTCATTGTCTGACTTTGTTTTCTACTTCACCCTCCAACTGGGCTAGAAGGTTGGCAGCAGAGCACACAGAGCCTCTTTGAGTAGCTTTCACTTGCACAAACAATAGGAAGACTCTTTCAGCCAGAGGCAGCTTTTTCCACAAGTATGAACTACTTAGTTTTACTTGGGATAAAATTAAAACCAGACTCAGCCATTTTCCCACAGTACATTTAAAATTTGATTGTGTAAACAAAGCATCTTTTGTCAAATTAAAGAACTTCCTTCACTTGTCATGCTGCCTAATCATCACACTTTATTGTTCCTCGACTACTCCCTTTATTTTTGTGAAACACCTTTCAGGCTCTAAGACTGGAGAAGCTACATTACACATTGAAAATAAAAATTGCTTTATTTCCCCAATTAATACTTACAACCTTATTGGTTATGGACATTCATCTCATTTTTTTCTTATACTGAAATATATTTTGTGGTGGAAATCAGACAATGTTGACTGTTCCCTCTATATTTTTTTTAAGTTACCAAAATAAAATATATTCACAAATTTGCTCAAGAAAGTAAACTTATACATGAGATACAGTGCAGTATGCTTAACATTGTGATTATTAAATAAAATCAGAATTTGACAATTCCATTAAGCAAATGACGCATTGAAATTCAGGTATAGTTCTTTCTAACTATACTTTCTTTTTAAAGATGAGAAAAAATGTACAATAATGATTTGTAATTACATCCTGGGGGTGCTAAGACGGATACGTATTGTATCGCCAGACTCTTACCAATACACACCCTTGTATTACAGTAAAGGTCTGCTTGTTCAAAGTCAAACATCTATCAACAAGTTCAGAATCTTTATCTTAAATTGAGTCGTTTTTGATTTTCCAAGATTAAGCCATGTGCCATAAAAGGGTCTAGCTAAAACATTTATCAAGTAAAGTAACTTTGGGGCGTTTGTCGCACCAAAGTACTAATGTTTTTGTTAGACTCATACATGATAAATCCCTTCATCCATTTTTCTTGGACTAGCTGAATCCTCTTTCAGGTCACAGGACTGCTGACTCTCTAACCTGGCTACTGTTGGGTGAAGTGGGTGTACACCCTGAAAAGGCCCCCCAGACTGTTGCAGGGCCACAGTCACACCCACACTCACAGTCACCTAGGGACAATTTAGAGTAATCAATCAACCTAATGGGCTAATGGTATTTGAACTATGGGTGAAGCCGAGGCCCAGAGAAAAACCCATACATGCACAAGGACAACATGCAAATTCTACACAGTGTTTTTTCCCAGCTGATTTGAACTGGCCTTTGCACTGTTAGGCAAAGCAGCAAAGCAATGCACAACTGTGAATACCTACATGGACAAAATACATGTGAAATTTGAAACACTAAAATAAAGCTTTGAGCAAAAGATGAATAATCAGATAGAAACATGTGGTCCCCTTTTTCATGTAGGGAAAAATACCATTAAAAGGCAACCTTGGGAAAAAATCATAGTCTGAACACTACAAGAACACTTTGCAGTCATGTAGAATGTGCATTACACAACATGCACCCTAAAATGCATTTTTGTTCTGGAAAAACTTTCACACAGTTCTTTTGCAGTTTCAGGCAGTTCTAAATTTATTTTTCCTCAGTTGTTTAAAATAGCTTATATATATATATATATATATATATATATATATATATATATATATACAGTCTGGATCTGGAAGTCACACAGGATCTTTGCCCTCTCATTCTTCATGACCTTCAGGGTGTGTTACCTAATTTTGACTTTGGGTTTTTCTGTAGTCCATATTCTGCAAACATGTTCCTGTGTATTATTCCACGCTTGATTGTGGCGCTCCATGTATGCTTTCCCAGCATCTTACAATTAAGTACAAAGCAGGTATGCTGGATTGTTTTGTCCTCTTTGCACAGCCTACACCTTTGGGTCTTGTCTGGTGTGGTAGATCTGAGCTCTCTATCGCCTGTGCTCAGGGCTTGTTCTCGAGCTGCCAGGATGAGGCTTCCAGTGCTGTCCTGTAGGCCAGTCCTTCAGCTACTGGTAGGACTTCTTGATATCAGCTACTTCAGTTATGGTCCGGTGGTACATCCCATGCAGGGATTTGTCCTCCCATGAGGATCTGTCCTCCAGCACTGTATCCTCTGCTCTCCATTGCTCGAGACATTCACTGAGCACACTGTCAGTTGGGGTCTTGAGCTTAATATATTTTATATCTTGATGTTTCCATCCTGATCGCTGTTTTGTTGCTCTCACTAGTCCTCAGCCTTCCTTGTATATATATATATATTTTTTGGTGTGGTAGGTGGGGTTAGGGGGCTGCCAGAACTTATCCCGGCCACTTGTGGACGAAGGCAGGGGACATCGTGACAGGTCGCCAGTCTTTCGGAGGGCCACAAATCACACACCCCATGCACTAACATTCACACCTATATACATATATATAACATTTGTTTTTTCTTCATGTTTAAAGGTATCAAGATAATGAGAATAGGCAGACATAACACATACATATGCTGTCTCTACAAGGGTCCTATACATTGTCTTATTTTGCTCTAAGCTAGCTGGATGCAAATGACAGAATTGGAAGCAATTTGTGGTTAAAAAAGCTGAGGAGGATAACGACTTTATTGTTGGCTTTTGAAACTGTATCTGATAGTACATGTGTTCCTTTGAGTAATCAAGCTAAAGCGGGGTTAAAGAACCCTTTTTTCTCCACTTGTGGCAGGCCAGATTGTCTCGTCCTGATAAAAGTAATGGCGCTGATGGCAGAAGTGGCAGTGAAGGGGCTGTGAACTCGTTTATCTGGCCTTCCGAGGGAAAATAACTGACTCTCGCAACTCCAGTTACAAATAATGCTGTCTTAACTACTGTATTAGCTGGTAGCCTGTGTGCTTGTGGTGACTGGAGAGCATTCAACCAAAATTTCCTCCTGAGCCTTTGATGTACGGCTGAGGCTGTACATGGTTTGTTTAAATTTGTGTTTGTGAACATGTGAATAATATTTGCATTTTTTATGTCCAGTGGGTTGTATGAGTTCTCATGGATTTATATTATTCAATACCAAGTAGGAAAAATCTTGAGGGTGTGCAAAAAAAAAGCTGCTTGCCATATGACAAGACTGAACCTAAACCATCCCCTGTTATGGTTAAAGTCCCATTCTGAGCTTCTTTTGATCTCTTTCAAAACGTTCCTGAGTGGTTTTTAATTATGATTATGCGATTTGGACAAAAACTGCAAGCTGCATTGTTTTCAAGGAGCGACAAAAATGTGTCTCTGAGTTGTGAGTAAGACTGCTGGAGTTAGGAGTAAAGACTGAACGCAACCTGGGTATACCTTCTCCAACTAGCTTTATAGTCCTCACACTTCAACTCAACATTACTAGCTGCACAAAATGGTGATAACACTGGGGGAGCTTATCCGCCGACAGGTTTGGAGCCAGACGCAAGCCTGTGACAAGGAAATCCAGATGACACATGGATTATTTGTCCGTAAGTGGATGCATTAGAATGAAACAGAGAAGGGAGCTTGTGGCCCGCCGACTGTAGCGCTCTAAGCTTTAAAATCCATGCTTTTTCCAGTAGAATTTTTTTCTGTCTGGTTCCAATTTACCATGGTATACAAAGAAACATGAAGACATTCAGTTTAATCTGAATTTTCTTTATATGTCCTCCATCATGAGAAAATGCTACAAATTCACAGCGTTAAAAGTACACCAAAATACTTCTTCTGAGTGGGTCTCAACAAGCCCTGCCAGGCATGCAAAACAATGGCCTAAATAACTACAAAGTAATAATACCTGTATAATTTCTTTATGAAGGCTTACATTACACTGACCACATGAGCAAACATGCCTCAAGTGCAGAAGTGAAGAACCAACTTATTTGTCTGATCAAAGCCTCAGGTCACAGACATCACTTTGAACCTTAGATTTACTTTTCACACTACCAAGACAAGCATCTGTTCTTTTCTTTTAAAGCGGAGAAGGGAAGTGTGCTGCAGACAACAACATGTTCTGTTAAGCAGCAAAACAAGAGGCCTGATGAAGGCTGTGACTAATATGAAGGGTGGCTCTGCTGCAGGAATGTTGTTTTAAGCATACAGAAAGCTGTAAACCAAAACTATTCAGGAACATTAACACTTTACTTTAGAACTAGGTGCCACATGTTGAAGCTGGGACTCTTGACTCCTCAGATTTCACAGTCACAGCTAGTTTTGATGTTTTTGTTACACTTTGGAAAGTTTAAACACTAGCCTTCTGGCTTCTCTGTAGATCTTCCTTGAGCTCAGTGTGTGTTGACTTAATCTAAATCAAATGGCTGCTGGAGGCATGCACTCTGATTAAGTGTTGGTTAATTTGTGAATTAGTCTTTCTGGTCTTTATTGCAGCAAGAGGTTGAGAGGAGGCTGTGGAGGGGCTGAGAGAACAGCAAGATCTTCTTGATGTGCACCAGATAGGTTTGAAAACCACTGCAAGGGGCAGGAGTCACTTCATTGATATTCAACATTTGACCTACTGACAACATGGATGTCACTGAGGTTAAGACAGCGCATTGTATCGCTCGGAAAAGCCGGCGGTCCCCATGCCTTCTGCACGGTTGTCATGGTGGAGCACATAGGTCCGGCAGTGATCGCGTCACAGCCGTACCCACACATTCTCTCTTCCATTCTTTCTTCTGGCCTGTTATCAGTCTCACAGTAGAGGCCGTAGAGAGGAACTCTGCAAAGTAACAATGTGTGTAACGGACACATCTACAGTGCAAAGAGGAGCACGCTCTGCAAATTCTGCTTCCTTTTGCTTCCTAGAATGTTTGACAATTGATTCATTTTCACCACTGATTGACAAGTGTGTGTGTGGGATGTGGCTGTGTGTGTGTGTGTGTGTGTGTGTGTGTGTGTGTGTGTGTGTGTGTGTGTGTGTGTGTGTGTGTGTGTGTGTGTGTGTGTGAGTGTGTGTGTGAGTGTGTGTTCGCAGGGGTGGGTCGGAGACTGAGTTTCTCCAAAGCTGTTTTAATTCTACTACTACTACTCTGACTCACTTCAGTGAAAATCCTGTTTTTGGTGTTTTTAACATTTTCTTGCAGCATTTTTCTTTGATGGAAAACATCTATAAAAACTAAGATTAAAACAGCATGTCTGAGTACTTCTTTTATTCAAATTGCTGTGAATCAGAACTAGAAGAAGAAAAAAGGCAGTTTGAAAAAGCTTGTAGTTGTTACGTACAAACTACAATCGCAGGCTACAACTTCCTGCTCTGATGCATCCACTTGCAGACAACTAGATCCATGAGTGCCTCATTTTCTTCATTGAAGCTGATCTGCTCAAAATCCGCCTATGGCTAGATAGCTCCAATATTTCGCCTAATCTTGTTGCAATTTGGTGCTGGGGAATTTACTTTAAAAAGTAATTTGTTATAGTTACTAGTTACATCACCCAAAAAGTAATTGGGTTGACTTAGTACTCAAAGCGCATTGTCTCTTAATACTAATTAGTTATTCACCAAAGCAACAACTCCAGTTACTTGCCAGACAAATACAGAATAAATGTCATATTTCTCTTAGCTGCTCGCAAACTTAAAAATCATTTTAATGCAACAATTTAATGGAAAGTGGATATTTTGCCATTCTAGTATAGTTTACTAAGGAAATTATGTTGTCGGGTTACAATATAGAGGTGACTGGAAGGGGTAGAATGTAAATATGTATTTATCAGAATTATCACACACCGATACTACAAGCCATATATAAATATTAATAAGATTAACTTTGCATAAACTGATCGTGAAGGTTTAAGTATCAACATCTTAAGTTTCTACAATACATAAACAAATATACATAAACAAAATTGTTTAAATCAATGCAGGAGAAAAACACCACATGTAAAGCCATCAATAAGAAAAATTAGCAACAAAAAAAAAATCATATCTCTGAAGCACTTAAGTCATTTTCTATTGTACGTTAACCTGAACTTTAATATTGTCATTCCAAAGTATCACACTACTAAATTGCAACAAGAAAAATATAAAAATAAATAAAGTTAATTTTACATGAGGAGAGAAAAAAACTTTGTATAAAAATAAAAGAAAAGGTTTCTTGTATACGAACATTTTAAGTATCCTATGAAAGACGTGTTTAGCTGCATATTTAATTTTTTGTTCTTGTCATCTATGTACATAATGAACATTTTACAGCAGGGGGAAGCTCAGCTCTACTCAATCTTTTTTTTGATTCAACGCAGTCAGCAGGAGTATGGTTTTACAAAATAACTTTGCAATAATTCTTCAGTTCTGTAATGAGTTACTGGGCTGCAAAATCCAGTTTATCTTGTTTTAATGGTTGCTTTGCATGTCATTGGAGCCCACGCACCTGGGGTGCCAATCCCAATTCTTCCCCTACCCCTACGGGTTTCTACCTACCCCTCCAAAAGGGGCATTTGGAGGGGTAGGGTTGTCCCAAATAGTTTTGTATGGGCTAACCCTCAAAGGTGATCTGGCACAGGCCCAGCCATGGAGGATAGCTGTGCTGTCTTCACGTAGGTGTGCTCAGATGCACAGAAGTCTACAGCTGAATGTAAGCACTAACTTTCTGTTTGAGGATGACCTTTTTAAACTTAAAAAAAAGATTTTTTTAATGTATTTCCAAGCGCTAATGTAGCTGGAATGGCAAATCTGCTGATGATGCTGAGTGATTAATCGCCCAAAAATTCAAAAACTATTTTTCCATAACTCTCTGTTTGGAGGGCTAAATGTAGGGCTAGGGAGAAGCCGTAGGAGTAGGAAAAGAATTCAGATTCGGCCTTGCAGTGACGCACTCGTCACTCGAGGGGGTAAAAAAATCGCTCCAGGCTGATTAAACAACATCAATGAATCCTTTGAATTCAATTTGTTTATGATTTATACTTAGTAACTATAATGGCATTGTAGCAGGGATAAAAGTAATTAGTTAGATTACTCAGTTACTTACCTTGTAACGCCGTTAGTTATGCAGGTATACTTAAACGGCGTTTCTCCCAACACTGTGCACCTAAAATGTTAGGTTGGGGGTGTGAGGAGCTGTAAGCTAGTGAGAGAGGTTAACAGAGGGATGATGTGGGGTTTTAGTAGGCCTAGTCCCATGTCAACAGTCCCACCTACAACTCAGAGACAAATTTATAAACCTCTACTGCTCTGCAGAAACTATGTCCTAGAAAATAATGCATGTTTTTGCCTAAAATGGCATAATCACACTTAAAAAACCACTGGAAACACTTCTGAAAACAGATCAAAAGAAACTTGGAATGGGATTTTAGCACGGTGGCCAGCATATTTGAAAACAACAATTTATTGTTAGCAGCTAGAGCAAGACACCATTAACTAATTTGGCCTCAAAACACGCAGTGCTCTAGAACTTCTGGGGTTTCTGGGCAGAAAGTAATTAAGTCATGCTAGGCCGTAGGCTTTTGTGGGATCTTGTCATACAAATATGCTCCCGGAGCCAGCGTCAGGGAAATTAGGCTGAAAAGAGAAGTGCTGGCGAGTCAGCGCTCTGAGGTGATGGGGCATGTCTGTCTGTGTCTCTACCCAATCTGAACCTGGCGGTTGCAAGGTACTCGTAATTACAGAGGTTAGGCATAAATCACAGAGGAAGACGCGGAGGCCAAAAACTGAGGCAGAGTTGGGGGAGAAGGAAAGTTCACAGAATAGTAGATTTCTATCCTGAGGGCTAATACATGTTCATGAAATTAGGAACATACTGTTCTTCCTAAAACACTCCATTAAGTCCCTCCTTTCCTTGCCCTCTCTTTACACATCCAACCATTTAGATATTCTTGGTAGCAGCTCAGTGCCTCCTTCCTGTGGTTAAGTGGCATGAATTACTTTAAGCTCTTTAACTATGCAGTCAATGGGATACGAGAAGATCTGTGTCATTTTCTTTTATTCTGCTGAATGGAAAAATTTGAATTCTTATCTCATAACATTTTTAACTATCCTTTGCTCTTTTTGTATAGATTTAAGATAGAAGATGACAACAAAAAATTGGGCAGAAAATACTAAATCCATTTATTGAACACATTATTTGTGTTAGGATTCCTTAAAATTCCTTTAATATAAAGATATGTTACAGAGTTATTCATGTTTTTGCTGTCTTTTTCACTATTGGCCCAGTAGCACGATACACTTGCAAAATGGGGAGTTCTGTTCTGGTTGCACAGAGGGAAACATTTGTGGTTTTGCTGAAGTGCTACTTAGATTTAAGGGATTATAGGAATACATCAGTGGTTGTGGATGTAACTTTGAGTTAAATCTCTCTCTCTTTTTCTCCTTTAGTTATTTTTCTGGAAGATAAAACCGCTAATATCTTCAGTTCTATTAAAAGTTTTGAATGCAAACGTCTTCTCACTTGCTATTTATGGAACTCAAATAAAATACTGGAACAACAGTATCGTGGACTGAACCTGCATCGGACGTTCACCGCGTGGCATGGAGTTTGATCCGTGTCGCGAGAGAGTTTTATGTTTAAACGACCCAAAGGAGTGGGCGGCCGTGGTGCAGCGGTAGGGCGGTCGACTCATGATCAATATCGCAGGGTTTCACCTTCGGGCCTTTGCACGGCGCGTGCCGTGGCGTTCCGCGCATGCACTGAATCCACACCTTGGCTCTCTGGTGGAGGTTGGCGCTGAAAGCTTGGCATGGAGCCACCAACAGTGTGTAAAAGTGTGTGTGATGGGTGGAATGGACTGTGGATCAAAGCGCCAAACTTCTAAAGAGGGTAGAAAGCTACTTATATAGTATACGCCATTTACCATTTACCAAAGGATCCAAATTGCAAAGACCAGGCTTGTAGCACCCAGGGTTTATATAATGCAAATCAACTATTTTAAGCTTAAGGTATTATAACAAGTTTATTCATAAACAACCCCAAACTGCATTTCTACCCATTTTGAAATTTCTGAGCATTCTTTTTTTTCCTTCCAACTTGTTCTGTCCAACAACTGAGCAAACACAAGCTGAAGGCCTTTTGTGTTGGACAGGTTTCACTATTGCATTAAGGGGTTATGTATCTTCAGATAACCAGGGTGTATTGTTTGTTTAAACCCCTTTTTGTTTTGGGTTTTTATTATTCATTATTTATTACATTGTATGTTTTAAATATGTTTTCTTTGATAAAGGTGGAAAAGAAGAGAGTAGATTATTTAAGTTTCATAGCATTTTACAGATTCTGTTAGAAAGACAAATGTTATATCCAAAAGGAAACCTGATACTAAGACAAGCAGAAGATATCTGTTCATCAAATATACTAAATAGAGGAGGAGCAAAGTGGAGCAGTGCATATGTGCAGTGTACACATGGAGGTGCTACACTACAAAAGTGCTGGAACTAGATTCTGGCCCGGACCAAGCAGACCAGGAGACGGGGCAGGACTGGACCAGGGGCGAGGCAGTGTGTAGGCAGTGTGGTGTCAACAGGCAGTGGTGGTGTCTCAAAATAAATGTTAAATTGGGGGCGGACCAAAGGAGAGACGAGCCTGTGTTTCACCGCCGCCTCCACCAGACCACCCTAACAAGACCCTAGATGCATCAAGATGCCTAATATGCAAGTAAAGGTGGAATGGAGGGGGGTCCGATGTGACCCCAAAGAGTCACCCCCAGTCAGCCCTGCCAGCATGTCCCATCCATCCACCTGAGCCTCATGTGCAGAAACAGCCTAGGGTGGGATGCTGGATACAGAGCAGGTGGATGGGCACAATCGGAGGGTGCAAGAGGATCCCCGAGCCTAGCATTCTTCTAAATTCCTGTGCTCTGAGCACCAGCCTCCTAATCCATTTAACACTCACGTCCTCACATTGTGATATCTCAATGTGAGGATCAGCCCCTTCCAGGAAGAGTCTGCAGCACCACCCTCAGGCTAACACACACCCACTTATTTTGTGGAGCTAGCAGTGATCGGCAACATGATTTTGTAAGGCCTGCATCATATGTATACCATCTTATAAAGTTCAAATGTTGTTTTATTTTTGTCTAAGTTCTGTTGCATTAAATGGGCGACACCCACAAGGAGCGAAAGCCAATGCCTCACAGATTGAGTCGTCATAATTCCAGGTAGGAAAAGAGCTTGCAGAAATAATTCATATTTCCAAAAAAAAAGTTTCTTTAGTGTACCAAAGGAAATATATTATCATTTATATATATAAATATAGTTTATTCTGAAAGGCTTAAGCATAGAATTAAATAGGCCTTCTAAGGTTTAATAAATAGACAGGTGTCCACTAGTACCAGTAAGACTGCATCTAGCTCAGGGGTGGGCAATTATTTTGGCTCTCGGGCCACATAGGGTTGTAAAATTGGATAGAAGTATTTAATTGCGAGCAGATGCAAGTGAGTGAGAAAGAAATAAGATGCAATCGATGAAAACATTTGGATTTGAAAATTGGCATTTTAAAACTGAACATTTTAGTTAGGTTGCCAAGTTTTTTAGTTAAAACTTTGTTCTCCGTGAGCTGATGTACCTCGTAACCAGAAAGGCCATTCATGTGGTGTTTGAATGATAGGAAGAAAAACAACAAATCTTCCAAAACCACATGGATTATAGAGCAGGTCCCCAAACTTTTTCTTGTGAGGGCCACAATAACTCTTTTCTTTAAATCTATTTTATCGTTCTTTATTGTAAAGCCCTATAATAAAGTTTTATTAATTCATGATCCTTTTAATAAAATAAATAACACTATTTATGAAATTAAAATGACAGAATAACTGATTTTCAAAGACAAAAAGTCAGGAAAAAATATACTGATACATTAAAAGAAAAACCACAAATAGTGGATCCTCTCCGCTATTTTCCCGCTGAGACTTTGAGCGCTGCAGCTCCTCACGTCTTACAGTTTGCACAGCTGCGCTGTGTTCTGCACGTCTGTTTCTCATCCAATAAGAACCACATTTCTATGTTTCGTCTAGCCACGTGATATATTCATGCTTAATTTTCTGCACCAGTACAGAGTTCCCTTGTTTATTGCAGGAGTCAGGTTCTAAAAATAACCCGTGATCGGTGAAATCCATGAGTCTGATTACAGACGTTTATCTGGCAGTGAAACTCCTCACTGCCCAATTTCTACACTTTTCTCAGGCAGCCATGAACATTTTCACTCTTTTGTCTTGTTTAAATTCTCAAACTCTCATAGCTCCAGGATTTTAGAATGAAAACAAAGATCTGATCGATCAAAGATTTCTGTAGATCTGACGAGCTGTGAATTTCTGTACCAGAGACACGGAGGAGGAGATTGATTGACAAGGTTTCCAGCCAACCAGACACAGAACAGGCTGCGCTCTTTGAAAAAGAAGCACGTATCGCTCCAAAGGATGAGCTATACCGGGAAAGATGAACTGCGACATAGAAAGGGAAGACTGTCTTCTGTTCTATCTGGCAGACATTTTTAGAGGGTTTCAGGTTGGACACAGGACTGCATGTTTCTGTAAATGTCACGTTCTATACAAGTCTTGATCGTGTGGCCAGATTAAAAAAAAAAATGGGTCTCTGATATTGTTCAGTGGGCCGGACCAAACGTGGAGGTGGGTCGAATCCACCCCGCGAGCCGTAGTTTGCCCGCCCCTGATCTAACTTGTAGGCTGCAGAGAGCGAAAGGCCTATTTTCTGTGGCATTTTTCACAATGCCACTCAAACTCTTTCACACCCACTCATGACTACAACTTTACAAACTATGAGTCCAGACCTGCAAAAACGTGCGACAGAAAAACTTGTAGCTATGAGAGAGTGCCAGATCTCCTGAAAACCTGAAGATCTAGCTGCCCAGCTGGGGCAAGTAAGAGGAAGAGATGTCAGTTCTGCAGAAGGACTGTGAAACACAAACTGTGTGTCGCGGGTGTAAGAAACATATCTGCAAAAGTAGATTTACATACTATCCTACAAGGACTAATTAGTTGATTTAGTTATGTTTTTAGTTTACATTTTGCATTGTATATTTTCTTACTATGTTCTTTCTTAAGCTATAAAATACTAAACAAATATTGCTAACCACCTATTTATAAAAACAACAATACAATTGACAGTATCATAGCAATATAAATGAAATGCAGTCTTTCTGTCAGGTGAAGAGGAAAAACTCAGGTGTTCACACAATTTATAGTGAATGACAAGTTGCAACCTTAAGCAAAATAAGATTTGATGTTTAAAAATTAAAAAGGTGTTATGGGTTTCACAAAAACGGGTCATTTTGACCGGGAGGACATGGGGTATGAACAGAACATGAGGATAACAGGAGGGTTAAGGGGTTGATTGTGGGGTTGAAATCCAACAGCGCGGTTTCTAGGCGCGATCGTGACTGAGCTCACTGCTCTCAGGGAAGGGTTAAATGTGGAAAATAACTTTCACACACCCAGGTGTGTCACCACTGATGGACTTCAACTTCACCTAAGTTTTTTATAGTCTGCAAACAATTTGAAGAAGCTTTATGCAGTTACGTATAATTAAAAATTGTCAGCAGTTAGTCATAGTCCACTTTCTAAGTGACTACTTGAGTAATTTAAAACTGGGATGAAGATGGTTCTACAGTTTTTATGGTAGATAACTGAAAGGTCAGATGAATTGTGGTTGAAACTCTTACAGACAGCTGCCTTTATTTTATCACGCTTACAGAAAGGAACTAAAAAAACGTATTCTGTCAGATACTTGTCAACATTTTAAAAGCACAATTTAAAAAACTAATTGTAGCATTTTACACACTCAGAGCTAAATAACAACACAGGTCTTTGGATGACAATCAGCGCCAAATCCACTGAGTCTGGATCATCTCCTCAATTTATCTGTAAATGAAGTCTGCAGCCAGCTTATGTAGGACATATGGAAATGAATGTGCTGTTGCAGCTGCAGCATAGCCCATCCATACCAGCCAGACACGCTGGCATGAAAGAGAAGGTCAGCACAATTCAGACAAAGCTTAAGCTGCCAAGAAGACAACCTTTTCTTCTGAAAGCACAAGCGACATGAGGTGATCCAAAAAACTGTTAACAAGGAGCTTTTAAACAGGATCCAAGGGCCGCGACTTACTTTTGAAATAAAATATAAACAAGGGAAAATATCAGACCCATTAATCTTTCATTAAGCTTGCAGGATAAAAAAGAATCGCTTAAAGTATCATTTGTTGCCATCTTTGCTAAAGCAAAGCCCCTGCTAACATCAAAGGCTCCTCAAAAAAACAGAGAGGGAGAGAGTCAGTTTGCTGAATTTGGCTGAGAATCAGCTTCTGGTTCGGGTTTTAATTTCAACTGACTCATAATACAGATGAAGAGGTCATGGGGAGCAGCTGTGTAATAGTTTTGGTGACTTTTCTTTGCAAAATATTTGTGTAAATGATGCAGCGCTGCAGAGACAAAGGTGGAAGATTTGGACTGCATGCTAGAGTAAGTTGAGAGATAAACCACATAACGTCTTTGTCTCACTGAAAGATACAAGCCGTCTCATGGAAAAAGAAAAGGGGGACTTCTCTTGCACACATGTGCCACATTTGTGCAGAAGGAGGAGGAGTAGCTGGCGATTTCGAGAGCTTGCAAGAATTCTTGTTTGGGAACTGACCGACCCTGCCTTGTGTGTTTACGTGGCTTCGTGAAACAAATTTTAGTAACTCCTAATGAAGCGGATTGGCAACAATTTTTGAGAATTGTCATTAAACTCCTTTAAGACGCATGGTGCTGTGTATTACAGCTGTTGCAGTTCACAACAGTTTAACAGTTCATAATACAACAGTAAGACTCTCGTGTTGACATTCACTCCATTCCGAAAACTACACTCAATTGAATTCAAATAATTGGACAGTGATGCCAAGTAGGTCAACAATGTGTGATAAATTAGATTTGGAATGTCTGCAGTGATGTTTTTTAAAGACCCAATGAAAATTATTTTTTTGGTGTTTTCGCATGTTTTGTCAAAAATCTACTCATTATGAAGGGATATTCACAAAGAAAATGAAGATTAAAACTGTGTTTCTGAGTATTTCTTCATTCAAATTGTGATAGATCAGAAGCAGGTAAAAAAATGTAATTTCAAAAAGCTTGTAGGTGTTACACACAAACTACAATCGACAGGCAACAAGCTTCCTGCTCCGCTCCATATCCGATACATCCACTTGTGGACAAATAGATCCACTAAAGTCTTTGTTGAGCTGGAATCTGCTTAAAACTGTATGGCTGGACAGCCCTGAATTGCTCACTTTTTTGTTGCACCGCTTATGGTAATGTGGGATGTGAGGGGCTGTAAGCCAGTGGCAGAGAGTCTAAACAGATGACTGATGGGAAAAAGATGCAGGCTGACTCCCCACCAACAGTCCCGCCCACAACTCAGAGGCAAATTTCTGATGAACTATTGCAGCTCAAGCACAAATAAATAAATAAGAAACAATAAAAGAGGTACACACACATAGAAATACACAGTTTTGTTTTTTCGGCTCCTATGTGTGTTTGACATTAACAATTGCTTTATTGGGCAAGTGATGTGAATTCTGTAAATCTGAAAAAGTACAATAAAGTTTGTCTGGGAAAGAAAATTGCAGTTCTGTTTAAACTATGTCTTTAAAACAAATACAGTTTTTTATTTGAGAAAAAAACGGCATAATCATAATTAAAAGACCACTTGTAACACTTTAAAATACATCAAAAGATTATTGAAGTTGTACAATAAAGATCTGATTTAAAAAGGAAAATCACACATCATCACGCTTTAAGAACCTAAGTGCTGAGATAAAATAGGATTTTTACTCCTGTCTTTTTACACAAGACACAGAGGGCCAGAGTTTGCAATGGCCTACGCTCAATTAAACATGGGAATAGAAGAGCCTTTTATCCACAGCCAATCTGCTAAATCTGACCACTGCAACCAATACTCACTCACTTCAAACCCTCTCTTTGATAGTAACAGCAGGGGAGCTTCAAATGAATCACTCCATGCCTTTTTTTCACTGTAGCAAACACTGGTTAGTGTTTTTAGAGGAAGAGCAAAAAGCAAAAACAATTTTCTCTCCAGAGCAAACATGCAAAACTCTGCTCAGGTAGACAAGAGCAGATTCCGAGTCACTCATCTAACTCCATGGGATTGTGGAGACTTCATGGGCAGCCAGGCAGTGGCAGGGCAGTCCAATGAGAGTTATATCACTAGATATACACGGCCGCTTTAGAAGACTGGCCAACGGTGTGGCGGAGCGCGACGCCATCTTGGTGAGGTCGTTGGCGCCCACATAACAATGCTTTCTATAGCTTTTAGTGGGATCTAAGAAGCTTTTATACTATATATTTTTACATTTATATATATTTATACATATATGTAAATATATTATATTTATATATATAATATATATATAGATATAGATATGATTTATTGTTGTTAAAGAAGAGAAACAGTCAGCCTTAAAAGCCTGGAACTTTTAATGAAAATGCATTGTTCTTTCAAAAATAAAAAAAAATATTACAAAGAATTTTTTAAAATAATTTCTAAACATTTTGAAGTTTTATACCTCTTTGTCATGTAATTTAAATTATTGAGAAAAACCTAAATAATAAGTCAATAAAATAATAATAATAATAAATCAATAGTAAGTCAATACATACAATAAATAATAAATGTTAAATAAATAATAAGTCAATAAATACATATAATAAGTCTATTAATACAATAATACTAAAAATTAATATCTAAAAGAAGTCCAAAAGTGAAATAATAGATTTACTCCTAAAAAAACAACAACAAAGAGAAACAATAGATTTATAATTGATTTATACAGATTTATAGTGATCAATTTGGTATGACACAGATGTTATGGTGTCGGGTTTCAAGCAAACAGCCTGGCCTTTCATCAAAATCTGTTTCCACAAAATGTTCTGAACATATCCAGACTGTATTACTAGTTGGTACCACAGTGATCCATCTGGGTTAGCTCTTTTTATTGCTAAGGCCCACTTTTTCCTCCTGGAAGTCTGAATCCATTGCAAACTGCAAGAAAGGTTCAGCTACTGAGTCAGAAATGTATAAATCTATATTACTATAATAGCCTAGTATGCTGTATATAGGTTTAGCAAAATAAAATGTACATTTATGTTGACAGCAAATTATCCGTACATCATGCAGCATGTTGATAATAGCCCTGTAGCATCATGAATGTCAACATGTGTTCTATTAACAAGCCCCCAGCATTAAAAGAAAAACAATTATAGTAATTTACCTGTGAAAATGATATGCCTTCCTCCTTCATGACTCATTTCTCTGATTTTGGCAGTTAAAACTCAAACAATGAATTGGCATTATGCAAAAATGTTCCACAAGCATGCACTGCAGCAGTAACTTGACTCACCAAGATGGCGTGTGTTGTCCTCCCACAGAACTACCATGTCTCCTCTATGAAATAACTCATTGGGGCAGTCAACCCCTGATTGGAAGATTGCAGGCTCGATTCCTGCCTTGCCTGCCCATGTATTGAAGCGTCCCTTTGGCAAGACACTGAACCCCACACTGCCCCTAGTGGTCATAGGTTACACAGTGACTGCAGATCTGCCTCCGCTGCAGAATGTGTGGGTGAATCGACTGTGACTAGTGACTTGGGCCCTCAATGTAGAAAAGCACCATACAAGTATATACCATTAAGTGGATGGGAAAAGACAGAATTGCATGATTTCTTGCAGTTTTTTTGGACTTTGTTTAGGTAGTGGTTGATCTCAGACAATTTAGAGGATTGTGTTTAGTTGTGCATACAAATTCCTTACAGCAGAGAGTTGTGTTTTTTTCTTTTTCTTTTTTATTTTTTGACAAGTAAGATGGAAAGCTTAAGGTCCTGTGGCTAATGATATCGAGGCAGTGTGGGAAATGGATGGTTTTAATTTACTGCCCAGGAGCCGTCCATAGGGGAGATTGCTCAGGAGCATGCTGAGTGTCCTAGGTTGGGAGTTCAGACTCATGCCAGTGATACTGTGCCTGCCTGCCTCTGATTCTCACTCCCCTCTCCTTATTCCCACACAGTTTATTAGATCCTTTGCTGCAGAAGCTATACTGCACCTTGTGCAAACCAATGACTTGGACAAAGGGAGGCATAACCAGCAAGATTTCAACTTCAGATCCCCTTAGAAAGTTTCAGTGATTCCGAAAGCAGCCTAACCTTCCCTGGAAATTAAATCTGTGGGCTGCACTAGCATTGTGCAGTGGTTAGGAACCACATCTGAAATGATATCTAACTCACACAAACTAAAAAAGAGGGCTAGAATTAGTGATCACTTCTGTGGTTGTGAAAGGCCAAGTGGGGGATCTTCCTTCCCAGCATGCCCTCACGCTTCATGGGGCATGGAGTCCAACCGATTTTCATACAGGCTTCGACTTTACCTTCTATTCCAGTGCTTCCAGTAGGTGAGAGTGCTTTAAACACTATAAGTCCGGCTTTGGACAATCTCCTGTTGATTTTTCGGAGATCACAATAAGGAATCCTCCCTAATCCAGCTCAGAGGAGGTTTTAATTCTGCAGGACCTTATAATCAAGAAAGATCTCATCTTTTTCTTGCCATCATTATTCAAGGTAGATCCACAAAACTGGAGTGGATACACATTCTTATGTGTATCAAAATCTCAATATTTAAAAAAAGATTCTGTAAAAAGATGCACTTCTTTTGTCTTTCTGTTAATTATGAATTGCCTTTCGCTGTATTTTTTTTTTAGGGGGGGGGGCCCATCCTTGATGTGCCATATCCCTCCTTTGACTTTTGCGCCGGCTGAAGCTGCTTGCCCAAAGAAACTATTCAAATGACTGGGAAGCTGTACATCAATATAGGAGTGGAAGAACATCATAGCTGCAGGTTTTACTCTTGGTGCACAACTATTTCAACGCTCTATGACTGTTTTCATCAATAATTTACACAGAATGCTGCATATTGTTGTACCAAGTAAAAGTAAAGGCTATATGGGTCTATAATGGTGAATCGGACGTTTCTAAATACAGTTTGGGATCATTTTCAGGGCTGCACAGAGGCACAATGTTTGGCGCTCTTGCTTGCCAGTGAGAAGGTTCTGGTTTCTTCAGGAGTTTATGAGGTTCCATTTGTGCCAAAAATCTGTTTTTGTGTCCACTGTCTATGTCTTTGGTCGTCTCACTTTGTCGGGTTAGACTTAGCAACTGCTGTTTGTCGAATAGCCCGGTCGTTAGCTGCGTCGATAGCTACCGTCGCATAGCTACGGCAGTTTGCTACTGTGGTTAGCTACTGTCGTTAGCTGCCGTCGATAGCACGTCGTTAGCTACAACGCTTTCCCCGCGGTTTTGCCGCGATGTTCTCGCTTTCAAATTCTTCCAAAGTCGCCGGTGTCCTCTTTGTACGGCCAAAATTTTTCCTGTACTATTGCCGTGACACAGAAAGCGGCGGTGTGTGTGGCGGGGTACGCATACAACACTCTGACACAGGAAACAAATGAGCGACACGCTACCATCTGATCTGAGGCGAACTACTTCTATTTAACGCTGGAGAATGACACATAATAAATATGAACATTTTACGAAGATTATTTATGAATGCCAGTTCTGATCATGAAAACGCGGGCTGATTTATTAATAATAAAATTACAAACATACTGGTTTTGATTTAATGTATTTGTTCAGAAATAAACCTCAACTCATTAGTCCATGCAATATTTATTTTTCAAGCCACTGAACGATTTACGGGCCTTGCAAGGAGGCCTTTAAAATATCTTCGGCGAGTTACCTTCTGGACCTAGTATTTAGCCACATTAATTATGAATATAACAGTCAAAACTGACTGGTTGTTGAGCTTTTTAATCTATTTATGTGACTATGAGGCTGCGCACTCGGACCAATATAAGGCTCTTATTAGCCTCGCCCATCCTCAAGCATCCACTGCCTGTAACAACATATTTTATAAAGATCAGCTGCCTTTTCAAAATAATTTCCAGCCAATAGTTTCATCACAAGATTAAATTAAAGCCATACTCTAAATAACTTTAAACGGGAACGTGAAATCATAGACGCATGCAATTTCTCTTCTTTGGGCTATAGGATTGTCAATAAAGGCTTTTTTAAGTGTTTTGTACCGTGATAATACGGAACAATCATCGACTGTATAAAATGACTCTGACGAACATTGCAAAATTTGAATATAAATAAGATCTAAGGACACGATATGGTGAGAGAACGTAGCATTACCACACTGTGCAACGTTGCTACATCTTCCTGACGACACGTGAAACGACTTGGCAAACGGCTAACAGCAACGTTGCTAAGGATCTTCCTGACGCATACGGTGAGACGACATCAAAACGACACTAGCAACGGCTAAGCGCGATCTTCCTGACGCATACGTGAAACGCACTCTGGCAAACGGCACAACAGCAATCGTTGCAAGGATCTTCCTGGATTTACATGGTGAGATCGTAGCATATCAAAACGGTATACTCAGCAACGGTTGCTAAGGATCTTCCCTGACGCCGTAGTTGTGACGGCGATAAGGACAATGACAAAGATAAGGTTTAAGGACAAAGAACATACATACATCACAAAGCACACAGTAATAATCAGCAATCAAGTGGGCATGCAGAAGATATTGCTTAGTAATACAGACATGAACTAAATGTAAAATGAACTCGTTTCAATAGATAGACAATGAGCCCAAAGCATAGACAGTGGACGCAAAAACACGATTGTAGTAGACATAGACAATGGACCAGATATAACAGTAGACGAAAAACACATTTTGATATTATTGGCACAAATGGAACTCTCATAGAGTTTGTATGTTCTCCTTGTGCATGCCTGGGTCTTCTCCAGGCACTCTGGCTTCTTCCCACAGTCCAAAAACATGCTTCATAGTTTGATTGATGACGCTGAATTGCCCCTAGGTGTGCATGTGTGATTGTGTGGCCCTGCAACAGACTGGTAATCTGCTCAGCTTGCAAATTCTGAAACAGAACAGTAGCTGGGATAGTCAGTCTCCCAGAGCCCTGAAAGGGATATGGGTTGAGTAAAACAGATGGGTTCACTTTCACACATGACTTTTTGTCATTTAGCTTCAGCCGGGTAAATCATTAAACTGTTACAACGACTCAATTGAAGAAAATAAAGATTTGCATACAGTATACTATGCTAAACAAAATGTCTGAACAATAGGATTTCGTTCTAAAATCAACATCGTAATAGTGAAGAGAAACTCAGTCTGCCTGCAAACCTTTTTAGTAAAGGTGGAAAGTAGGTTTTCTTATATGGACGTCATCTGGTCGTGTCTCTTGCACACTAGTGCATCAGAAACCTTTTTCATTACTTTCATTTCCTTTTTTCATTCTTTATTTAAAGCTTATATTTATGTCCACTAAAGTTCCATTTTTTTTGACTAACATTGCCAAAAAAATTACATCTTTTGAACACGCTTTAAAGTTTTGAGATATAAGGCTATTTATGGTGGTATTTTTCTCACCTTTCTGTTGGAGGACTCCTTTTGAAAGCAGACTTTTGTGATTTTGACAATGTCCCATTGCTACAAGACTCAGTCTTCTTTTTAAGTCACTAGCAATTAAAGCTCCACATATTGCTGGAAGTAAACTCTGTGATTTCTTTGACAGTTTATTTTGCCTTTAAACTCTATGAAGTGTTGTTTGTGTCATGTACTGCTTGTGTATTTTTAGAGAAAGCATTGATGAAAAGTAGATTGCTTATCACTGACAAGGAAAAAATGTTTTCAATCCTAAGCAATTGATATTATGAGATAGAAGATAATGATTATTTAAAATCCCCCATTGCCTTTGGTTTTATGTAGGGGATCACGTGTTTAACGTCAAATGAAATACTGTGAATGATGTGAAATAAAATTGATCTTGCCTTTTTTTTTTTATGACTAAACTGGGAAAATGAGGTTGTAAACAAATGCTACGTTTCCACAAAGACACATATTGATGAAAAGTGTGTTTATTTGCAGCCAGTTTGATATACTAACTGTTTTTCATGTTTCCTTTCATCAGCTTTGGACTGTAGTATCTTACAGAGCGTGATTAGTGTACGCGTGGAATCTGCACTGCTTGATGCTGTAGGGAGAGCTTAAAGCCTGAAGCGTGTTCATCAGCGTCCCTGGCAGGGTGCTCTTCTCCCAGTCTCACACCATTCATTTTGCAGTTCCATTTCTGCTGATTATTTTCTTTGTATTCCCTCACTTTTAATCTGTTAAAGGGTTTCTTGTTGTTCCTTTCAGCAGTATTTTGACAATATTATATGTAAAGCTTTGTTTTGATTGTTTTAAGCATCAGGAAATGGATATAATTGATAACATTTTCATTTCAAGCGGCTTTGTAGCACTCCTTCCTTTTAACAAACAGCTAAGACTAGTGACAGATCTGCTTTAGCTTCACACTTCATCTCCCTCCTCTCTTCTTGCAGCAGGTAAACAATCAAAAGTCCTAACAGTCTAGTCCCTCAGGTCTGAGGTGCAATCACTCTTAGATCTCAGACATTAAAGACGGCATATATGCTCCCCAAAAATGCCTCAAGGTGCAAAGTTGTTTTTTACATCTAGCTGTGGCAAACGGAAGAGTGTGTGGGTAGGGAATAATTTTTTTTAATTGCCATGTCCTAAGAGAGTGGGATGGGTAAAAAATGGCTTTGTATTTTCACATCACTCAGATGTCAATCTGTTTTTGAACTAGTTCCTACTAAATAATTTATTGGATTGCTGGGAAAATTTGTTCAATGTAAAATAAAAAAGTCAATATGTTGAGTTAAATTATTTCTCATCATGTAACATAGTGAAACAGAGCTAGAAATGTAATATTTTAAAGATAACATTTATTTAAATTATATTATTGACAGCTGAGAGGTTGCAATTTAGTTAGCTCTCAATTTATACAAATAATCTGAAAACTCACAGTCCACTAAAATTGCTTCATACACCAGCATTCTGGACAATTTCAAGATGGTGCGCCAGCCCAGTGTTCTTTTAACTGCATTCTAATTTTTTTTTTAAGGACGGACCACAGACTTTACTACTCAAAAACCCACCGCATAAAAAAGCAGTTCTTCAGCATTTAGTCTTTTCTTACTTCTTTGAATCGCATCTTAAATGCATGTTTGAATATGTAATTTGCTTTAGTAGATAATAATATCAACTTAAACAGCTTTTTAAAGTGTCTCCAAAAATGCTTCGGCGTATTGATTTTCTTCCCTAAGCAATCTGCCACTGCGGTCGAAAGGAGTGCGCGAATTAGCCGTTACTTGCGAGCACGAGCAGGTGAGTGAATGTTGGCTTCGTTTTGAAATTTAGACGAAAGTTTAACGTTATTCCAAATTTGAGATAGCTAACTCATTTAAACTTAAATTTAATTGGAGTGTATTCACTACACTTACATTCGAAATCACTTTCGTAGTTCATATAAAAAAGGAAGTGAGTATTAAGGTTGAATATGTGAATCAATATTATTAGTTTGAAACTCATAATGCGCTGGAAAAAAGACAGATATTTTCTCTCATGTTTTAGTTGACGCCTGAGGTCATCCTAGTGGGTTTGAATTTATTCCGTTTGGAAAGTTATAGCGCTACACAACGCTAAGTTGTGTATTTGGACAGTCTTTAATCATTTTTTCTATTGCGAAAAAATGGAAAGTTTAGTTTTATTTTTGTTTTTCCTTTTCACCATGCATATTTAGTCGCAGAAACGATTCAAATGTCTGGCCGGTCAAAAGCATCAAGAGAGCACGGTCACATACCGCTGGGCCTGGAGTGGTGTTGCTTTTTTTTTTTTTTTTTTTTTTTTTTTTTTTTGTTTAACATCATTAAAAACTTCCTGATTCTTTTTCTTTGAAGGTTACCTTTGTGTTGGATTGAAGTTGTAATTTTTATAATCTTATTTCTGATGGAAATCAAACCTAAGGCCGGGCCAAGATGAAGTTTAGTTGCAACGTTAACTCGGAAATGGACCGTTGCTTTTCAAAATAAAAGTATTACTTTAAATGAAACGAGTAGTAAAATAATATAAAATCTGTGCATTAAAAGCCCACATTCTCTTACTTCCTGTGATAAGTCTATATTTGGTTGAATACAAACAAGTTAAATCCATTTAGTACTTGTCTGCCGCCACTAACAGGGGTGTCTAAGTGGATGTAAACAGAGAATCGGGCAATTTTTTCAAAACAAAACATCTGCCAAAATAAATCAAATGTTAGTGACTTCCAAGTTGTTTTATTCTTTCTGTGCGGCCCAGTACCAACTGACCCATGGACCGCTACCGCCCGGGGTTGTGGACAGCTGCTCTATAGGTTGACCAAAGAATATCTGGGTAGACAGTCAGTGGGCCACAAAACAATAAACGGCCACAAAACAATAAACGGCCACAAAATAATAAACTAGATAGATAGATGGAGGTGGGATAGATAGATATGGCTTTAATGAAGTTAATTCTTTAAAGAAAAGTGTGCTTATAAAAAGGTTCAGAGATCAGAAGTGTATTTTGTTAAAATAGCATTACATTTTTGTAAAGTTGTAAAACCTGACAAAAGACGAGACTTTCAATTAGTATTTTATATTCATGTAAGTGTGTGTATGTATGTATATATATATATGTATATGTGTGTATATATATGTGTATATGTATATATGTATATAAGGTATATGTATATATGTGTGTGTGTGTGTATGTATGTATATATATATGTGTGTGTGTGTGTGTGTGTGTGTATATATATGTATCATATATATATATATGTGTGTGTGTATATACTCAGTGACGCATGTAGTTAATGGCTGGTGAGGCACTGACGCCATCATCGATTTACAAATACATGAACCATAATGAGTAACTTATTCACCATTTGATTGACAACAGTTAATAGTTTTGTTTAAAATATCATTTCAACATGTTTTTTTCATATACAAACTGCAGCATAGAAAAAGACACAAACGTTATTATCGTCTTACCTTTACTTAAATAAAGTCCATATTAATCAGCCCTTCCTGAAGAAAATGACTTGCCGCTTGCTATCACTTCTTCTATTATTTTAGCTGCCATAATCTCAGGGCTCACCGGGGCGCCTAACATGAGGCACTAGAACCACTGGCCTCACCCGGGCGTGCTTTTCTGACAAGGCTTAGCCAGCACAGGAAACACGCCCCTCAGCATATACAGTTATTTATAAAAACAACACTGTAGCATCAAATACATTCTACAAATTATGTAAACTCAGCTCATATAGTACAAGTAATTGAACCAACATACAGAGAGACAGCAGTACTGCCTTCCACTGCATAGGCATTGCAAGAATCCAAGGTGAGGCTCAGCGGGTTGCGCTCTACTCGCACGTCACTTCTCAGTTTGAACAAATGCAGAAATTCAGCAAATTGAAAAGAAAAACACTCCAAAAATGGTACATTTAAATGGAAGGCCCCACAAATTACTGATTAAATATAATAATTGAACAACTTATTTTTTCCTCTTTTCTTCCTATAATGACAGGTGAGGCATAGCCTCACCTGCCTCCTGACTGCATCATTACTGGTATATATATATATGTATATATATATATATATATATGTGTGTGTGTGTATGTATATATATATATATACAGTATTTTCACTTAATTACAAGGGCGCACCGGGTCATTGGGCGCGGTCTCAGTCAGGGTTTTTCTATCTTTGACACATACAAAAGGCGCACCGGGTGTTAAGGCGCGGGCACGTTAACAACCCATTCAGATACTTAGCACTTCTAGAGTGGGTTAATAAAAGAACCATTCTTCTTTAGAGAAAACCTTTTTTTCTTCCTAAATATGCAATACAAACTGAATGCACGCACTCACGCTCAGCTCACTTGTGCTGAGCGCCTGACCCCCTCCTCGCTCTTTACGCGGGAACGCGGGACACCGGAGCTGAGAGCACACACACAGTGGCCTGCGCCGCGCTCTTAACCCCCCTTCTCGCTCTTTACGCGGGAACGCGGGACACCGGAGCTGAGAGCACACACACAGTGGCCTGCGCCGCGCTCTTAACTCCCCTTTTCCGCTCCTTTTACGCGGAACGCGGGACACTGAGCTGAGCATGACATAATATTAGGCCTGCGCCGCGCTTCTTAACTCCCTTTTCTCGCTCTTTACGCGGGAACGCGGGATACCGGAGCTGGTGAGCACACACAGGCCTGCGCCGCGCTCTTAACCTCCGCTCTTACGCGGGACACCGGAGCTGAGAGCACACACACATTCATTGTGGAAAATGCGGCGAGAGAAAAACGGAGTTGGTCGAACTGAATTTTTATTTGTTGAATGTTTATTTGTTAAAATCCATCAAAGTCCTCCTCTTCGGTATCAGAAATAAACAGCTGAGCTAGATCTTTATCCAACACGCCAGGTTCACTTTCATCATCATCAGAGTCCGTCTCGTTAAGCTGCTCGAAGGTTCTGAATGATGGGCTTCTACGAAGCTCAACATTGCGGCCAGACACGTTAGCCCAAGCATCTACAATCCATTCACAGATGGTGGCGTAACTCGCCCGGCGCTGCCTCCCAGTCTTTGTAAACTGTGTTCGCCGTCCATCATCCATCGCTCCCACGCCGTTCGTAGCCTTACTTTGAATGCCCTGTTCACACCGATGTCCAGCGGTTGGAGTTCCTTCGTCAAACCTCCCGGGATGACAGCAAGCTCCGAGTTCACCTGCTTCACCTGTTTCTTCACAGCGTCTGTGAGATGTGCGCGCATGGAGTCACAGATTAACAGTGACGGGACTGCAAAGCCACCTGGTCTCTTAACATACACCTCACTGAGCCACTCTTTCATTTTCCCCTCATCCATCCAGCCCTTTTCGTTGGCCTTGACGATCACTCCTGCCGGAAACTTTTCTTTCGGAATAGTTTTCCTCTTGAAGATCACCATAGGTGACAGTTTCTGTCCATCGGCTTGGCATCCGTTAATAACAGTGAACGCCGCATTTTCATGCCTCACAGCGACAAGACGGTTGGTCCGTCTTTCATGCGTGACCTTACTGGGATGTCAAAGTGAGCGCACTCATCCATGTTGGTGATGTGGCGGGCTGTATTTGCTTGTCGGAAGTATCTTTTAGCGCAGGAGCGGAAGATGGTTTTTCCTTATAATCTGCTGGAAGTTGTTGCGCCATCGTAGTTCTCGCCCGGATCGAAAGATGACGGCGTTTCATAAACCGAAAGCACCAAGACGGCCCTCCTTGAAAATGTTGAATCTTCATTTCCTCCGCCAGCGTTACTGCTTTCAGTCGAATGGTCACCGTAGAGACGCTTTCCCAGCCGTTCTCTGAATATGGATCCATTGCCTCTGAGCCGGCCCTTCCAACTCGGGCCATCAGCCTTTTCCGCTGAAACTCACGCTGCGCCTTTTGACTCCGGGCGGAGTTCATTTTCCACCTCCTCCACTTCATAAACCAGATATCCATTTATGTTGAAATTCAGCAGCTGCCAGGATTGCCAGTCTCCACGTAGCTGACGCTTGCAGCTTAAACCGCGCCTTCATATAGGCGTGTCACTTAGCAGGCGGCATTTCCGGTCTTGGAGAAACGATGTTCTGCTAAATGCACACACCTGGTCTTTTGTGCTATTGGGGGCCTCTTCACGCCTCACTTCTGTCCATTGTTATGTTGTCTTCAACACGCCCTCACTTCTATCCTCGCTCTCATGCTGTTCATTCTCTGCTGAAACAGTCCTACAACTACACAATAGCGACTGCTCAGGGCGCCTCTGCTGGGCGGAAGAAAATATCTGACTTTTGGCGCGCCTATAGACGTGGAAAATACGGTATATGTGTGGTGTGTGTAAGTATATATAGATATATGTATATATAGATATATGTATATATGTATATATATATAGATATATATAGATATATAGATGTATGTATGTATATATAGATATATGTATCTATGTATATATATATATTTATCTAGATATGTATATATATATATCTATATTTAGATATATATATATGTATGTATATATATGTATATGGTTTGTCAAGTTAATTTTGTCATTTTTGTCTTTCAGAGCAAATCCCAGGAGCCAGTACCACCTCCTGCCCCTGCAGGGACCGAGTTGGTTGGTAGAGGCAGACAGAAAGGTGCTCCAGGAGCATTTTCCACAGATGGTAAAATGGTGACATTTTATTGAATCTACTTTCAGGCTGTGTCCGAATTGTTTACTCTTGCTTCACCATTTTGTAGTGCTGTCTGAATCTACGGTTTTGTCCTAATTCCCCTAACCTCTTTAACTACCAATAAACAATACAGTGCGCCATAGCGCCCTGAATTTTAAAAGCAATTTGGACACCGTGCTCAGTACCTTTTTTTTTTGTTAAATGTTGGATATGATGTCATCAATTTCATGAAGTTAAAATCTAATTAATATGACTGTTTTTTACCGATTATTTACGCAGTCGTGAAATGATAACGAAATGATCCCGCGAAATCATCAATGACGCAAGCACGCACGCAAAGAGACAGACAGACACACTCGCGCTAATACTCATTAGACTGGAGCACACGGGAGCGCACACTCGCGTGTCATTGAGTGATGCCTGAGGTGGCCAATGCGTGTGAGAAGAATAGGGAAAGTCACTGTAAGTGGCTAAAATGCGTGGAGGAGGCCTAGATAATCGGAGCCGGTAAAACATCTGTGGGAAGGAACGGCATTAAATCTATCATCACAACTGATATGCGCGCTCAAGTGCCAGTGTACCAGTGCCAGAGGTACAGCAGGGTCTCAAACTCATGGCTAAACCGCGTTGGTTACCATGTGCACGGGTTGTTACGCAACACCGCTCCCGCAGGAGATGGTCAGCTGAGGATATAAATGTCCTACACCTACATGCGTGATAATAACGGGTTTGGGGAGACAAACTCGTGTGAGCGACAACAGGATGTAAGACAGGCGGAGAAAATGCAACGATATACGTGTTTAAGATGAACCAGCGCCCGGGGGGGGGGGGCATGAAGGTGAGCTAGCTTAGACTGAAGGAGAAATGCTAGCTGTAGTCCTTAACCATTCAATTTAGTTTTAATATGCCTTTCCCCTAAGTATGATCTGTGATATTGCATCTTTCATAATTAGTTGGTATTTTAAATTATTTTAATTGATCAGTGAACTTCAAAATACCATCAGGACGCATGTCCCATAGTGCATTGTTTTGTAGTCTGTAGGGCAGCTTTCAGTCAGTGCAGTAATTAAATTATCAGCTGTGTATCTTCACAGGTTGGGGTCTTGTTTCCACCCCTTTCTGGTGATATTTTTGTTTTGATTGACAGGTGATGTTGGAGCAAAAACAAAAATGTCTCACACCAGGTGACCTGTGCAAAGCATGCCCATCTGGGTGATGTTTACACAGCATCTTGGCTGCAATTTATTTGTGTCGCTAACATGAATTTCCATCCCCTAATATTTATATACATTCTAAGTGCATTGTTTGAAACAGCAGTTACTGTAATTTCTGCATCCATTTTAAAGCATTTATCTGTAATACAGGAATATTAGATTTGCTAGAATGTTGATTTGCGGTATTTCCTAAATTTTCTGGTTGTGCCTCTAAAACTTCTTAGTTGGGGGCCAGCAGTGCTCTAGTGAAAAAAGTTAGTCTGGAGCTCTGTGATCATTTTTTGTTGATTGTTTGGACGCAATGCATTGTGGTCTATATTTGCCGATTTAGTGAGCATTGATTCATACTGTTTTTTCGCAGAGACTTCTGGGAAATTTCCGCAAATATTGAACACAGGCTTTGCGCTTGTAAAAGTTTTGCAAAAGAAATGTATTTAAATTAGTGCTGTCATGCAATCAATTTTTTCACCTTTAAATAATTAATCTAATTTAATTCTTACAATTATTTCGAAAGCGAATAATTTCACATAAACTTAATTTGGTGATATTTAATCTAATATACAGACTTCCAACTTTTTACTTTTAAGGTTGAAAACAAATAACGCGGTATTTTTTCAGTCTTGAACAATTAAGAACAAAACATGATGTCTAGTGATTTATTTACCACGATAAAAACAATAGGAAGACTCTTTTGATCAATCCCAAAATTTTGTGGCTAAGTAATATGCTAAGCACGCTGACATTAGGCCTGCACAATATAATTACAACTATCGCTTCTCGTAATTTCCAGATCTGCAATATGCATATCAAGAAAAAGACGGCGTAAAATCGCAATAAATAGTAAATCTTAAAGTGTGGGTGACATGGTCTATTTTGTCAGCCAAAATATAGTAAATAGTTCTATTTCATGTTGCTGTTGTTTTTAATATTTTAAAAAGAATAAATAGCTAAAACGCAATATAAATAACGAGACGCCGCTGGCCAGCAGATTCTGCCTGACTCTCGCTTCTGTTTGTGACGAATGTAAAGGAAGATACAGATAACATGGTTAGCACCGAGTAGCGTATACAGAGTGATGCTACTGCTCTATTAGCGATTTATCATCAGATGAACAGAAAGATGAAGAGGAAAGTTATGAGATTATCATGATGATGAGTCACTTTTGCAAACTGTATTTATCTAACTCTTTGGCGTAAAGTGAGGAGGATATAGTATAAAGTATGGAAAGTAGTAGGTCTAGTGATGCCGGCCGACTTATAGCCAGCATGAAGATTCGCTGTAATTTGCAAGTCTAAAAATGTATAAAAAAATTAAATTACTCCACTTACCCTAAAATATACTCAAAAACACCCCTTGGTCATAATCTAAACAAAGGTAACACCGGTTTTCAACCTAATTACAAAATAAATGTCACAAAATAAAAGTTTCAGATATTACTACTCTTTAGTTAACAAAGTCACTGTATACCATTAACAACTGCAGAACATTAACAGTTTTACTTGTTTGAACCAGTTTGAAACCTTCGCAGCGCGAGCGCCACACACACAGTTCAGTTTATCTACGGTACTGCACTTCAAAAGCAAAAGAAAATGTTGCAGGCCTGTTGCTTCTCTTGCAAAACATTGAGTGCGTTGGAAACACCCAGCTGGATCCAAGGATAACAGAAAAACACGTATCATTTCGGGCCTCAATGTGATCCATCGATGCACACTAGCTCCAGCTTAGCAGCCTTCTCTCTCCCACTCCAGCGCCGGCCCTGTCCGACTTCCAGAAACGGCTCGCCCGCCCCAGCCCACCTCACTTTCCTCGACTCAGAAGCCAAGATCCTCCCCAACTCTCCGCTCCAAATTCTTCTGCTTGTGTCCTGCTTTTGTCCTTCGGAACGCAGACTTCTCTCCCCAGTAGATCTGGGAGGAAAATCCTTCTGGTCCACTTTGCACCTTTCTCTTTTCAGCAGCGCTTGTTTTGGGAATTTTATACACAGATACACTTTCTACTAGATGTATTGCTACATCCAGCTGCCACACAAACGACTTGGCATGTTGATGATTGGGCCAGATTTAAACACGAGAAACGTAAGACTACCTGTTTTGTTTACATGCTGTCCACAACTGCGGTGCTGCAACCTCTCATACGCTACAGGTCATATCGGGTTCATCAGCCCGCGCCTACGCAGATCCAAATTCTGATCTCTTCCGAAAAGATGTCTATTTTTCATATGTTTCGATTTTTTCTGACGCAAACTATTGGTATCAATAGAATCAGCGCTAAAGGGCTTTTATTTGACAAAGTTGTTCAAAAGCATGGCATCCACACTTTTAAATGTGTGTTAAAACAATCATATGGAGCTATGCATTTAACTAATCAATAAATGCCTTTATGCATTTGCAGGCTCCAGACTAACTTTTTCACCAGGAGCACTGTGGCCCCCAACTGAAAATTTTAGTGACACAACCAGAAAATTTGGGGGCGCATACCGTAAATGAACATATACCCAAATCTACTAATTTCCACTGTATTACTTCATTAAATACTTTAATAATCGATGCAGAATATACGCTTTTCCAAATTCAGTGTCAAGCATTTTATTCTGCACTTTGAATATGCAAAACAAGGTAAAACAACAGCAATTCATCGCTGTCATGACAGTACAAATGGTAAACAAAACGGATAGAAATTTATCTTGGTGACACCAAATAAGTGCAGCCAAGATGCACAATAAGTGTGTTTGAGATCACCCAGGAACCCACCTTCGTACAGATCACCTGGTGTGTGACATATATTTTTGCTCCAACATCACCTGTCAATCATCACAAAAATATCACGAGAAAGGGGTGGGAGAAAAGCGCAAACCTACGGAACGCAGCTGGAAATTTAGTACTGCACTGACCTAAAGCTGCCCTACAGACTACAAAACAATGCATTATGGGACATAACCATGGTTTTTGTAGTTCAGTGATCAATTAAAATAATTTAACATGCTAACTGACTAAAAAAAGCACACCGTAATTTCGACTACAAGCCGCTACTTTTTCTGCGCCAGCCCCGCGGGGCTTATTCAGTGACGCGCTAATCTATTAATTTAATTATGGCCGCCATAATGGACTTCGGATCTCCAGTGAATGGGTTGAATTCTTTACCTAACACCACGGACAAGTCATTTGTTTTTCAACAAATTAAGAAGACAAACAGCATGGATGTCACTTCAGGTCTTAGACACTTCAGTCATGGTTCAAAAAACGAAACACGCATGCCCAGCCGCATCCCAGAATCCTTTGCTGCCGTTAGACCC